>OY735262.1:5163746-5238583 GCA_963457715.1 Argyresthia albistria | reverse complement strand
AGATCGCGGGTTCGAATCGTGGCTGGGGACAAAAATGTATACATATTTGTGATGTCGCTGTTTCTGGTTCCCACGAGACAGGGTATCCTAGTGTGGGGCCAGAAGCAATGTCAATGCTTGTATGTAAATGTATTTGAAAATAAAATCTTAGCTATATTATCAAATAATAATTTTCATCACTTTCGAAATTCAGTTCTTATTTTACCTTGACAAAAGACGGTCCTGGGAATATTTCCGGAAGCAGAGGCCTTTCACACGAGGGCAGAACAGCAGCGAACAGTAGGGACAAATCTATGCGTCACCTAACCTTCCCTTTCTAAGCGAAACAAGTAGAGGTAGATTGACATACATGCGTAAATCAACCTCTCCTAGAGCTATGCAGCTCTGTCCCTACTGTTCGCTACTATTCTGCCCTTAAGTGTAAGCTTCATAAAACGTATACGAAAAAGCAGGGTAGTACTGTTTAGGTCCTTTTAACAGTTGGTATCAGAGCCCGAGACAATGTTACTAACGCTACGAAAACAAAACGAAACGATAACTCAAAATTTATGGATTTGACATTTGGTCACGCTAAGTATAACGACATCTAGCGAAACCAAATGTCAAATCGCATACATTTTGAGTTGTCGTTTCGTTTCATTTTCGTAGCGTAAGTAACATTGTTTAGAGGGGCTGGCCTCCTAACCTGAATCGCTAACAAGATTGCGGTACGCCAGGTGGTGAAGGACAACTGCATGCCAGAGTACGACGAGCAGTTCGAGTGGCCGCTCCCGCTGGCGGAGCTGCACTCGCGCCAGCTCGAGGTGACGGTGGCCACGCACAAGGGCTGGCTGGTGGGCGGCAGCCCCGTCATCGGACAGGTACGCCGGGACACACGGCTCCAGACACGCTGTTTGTCACGTTACGATTGGCTAATCAAAAATTAATTAAAATAGTGGCCCGTGATTGGCTGTAGCGGCACGTGATGGGCTGGAATTATTAATTGTTCTGTTAGCTAATCGTAACCTTTGCAGAGCATGTCGGAAACCGGCATTTAACGCAATCAACTCGCCTATATGCAGATACAGATGGAAACATGTTTAAAGGCGAGGTAGGTATACATTTTAACTCCCGGTAACTTGTGTTGTTCTATTCCAATGTAGGCCGCCTAAGCGTCGGTTCTTCCTATGTTTGTACCAGACTGGTGCGATCTTCATCACAAGTCGGCGTCAAAGTTTAAACATAGCAGTAGGCCATATTTAAACATAGCAGTAGGCCATATTTAAACATAGCAGTAGGCCATATTTAGTCAATGTCAAGGCAGCGTTTACTATGTGGATTTGAGTCGACAGAGCATGTAATATTCCCTCCAGCATGCTTACTACCGCAGAAACTCTTAGCTTGAGCAGCAGCATCCATAGCCATAAGATAAAGATAATTCTCTTCTTATCACAACAGGTGCCAATGTTTATAATGTCTACATTTTATTGATTTTGTTTCAGGTGATCGTACATCTCAATCAGTATGACTTCAGAGAATCTCAAACAATTTGGTTTGACCTCATGCCAGAAACTACAAGAGAATAAACTGATACTTAAAAATAGACAGATGAATATCTGTTGATATACTTGCTTTTTGTAACTCTTAATGCTTTGTTAAGTTTATTTAATTAACTTTTTTACATTTTTCTATAATGTTTTTATGACTATACTTATCATATCATACTTAAATGTACCTATGATTGTATCTGCTATAATTGAGGCGTGTGCTCGAACAGCGCTGTTGTACGTTATAAATTGGCGAAATCTCATAAGATTTAAAGTGTATCTAAATAAGATTTTAATTCTAAAAATTGCAAATTGTTACATACTGCGTAGTTCGAGCACACGCCTCAATTATATATAATATATCTTAAGTGATACTAAAAATCTCACTATCGAATATTTACTAAATGTTTTGTCGTTTATAAAGAATAAAAGGCATTAGAATTATACTTTAAATAAAAAAAATTGGTTGCCTGTAAAGTCGGTATACGGGCGAAAGTTTTACGTGACAACGACTTTGAGTGGTAAAATAATTTTAATGTGAATATTCATTCGTATAGTAGGAAGAAGGATGAAATAATAGTAACAATTTAAAAAATTTATTTATACAAAGAATTATATTTGACGCGTGCCTTTCACTTTTTATGTCTGTCTCTCTCGCTCTTAGGCGGGCTAACCATGCCCGAGTGGAAGGGACGCGTGCCTCTCACTCGCTCTCATTGTGAGCGCATAACGTGAGCGGAGCGTAACGCAGTTTCTTGAAGTGTCACCCGGCAAACCAATTTATAAGACGTTGTCACGTCAAAAATATAGTTGGCCCATTAGTGTCCTTACCAATGGGCACAGGACATTGCCCGGATAGAGTAAGATTGAGCCATACTCCACCACGCTGGCTCAGTGCAGGTTGGTGGAGGGGTTTTACAACTACCACATTCTACCAAGTAGCGATATACAGGGTGTAACAGAAAGATATAGTCATATTTTAGGGGGTTCTTAGAAACCGATTTGATCAGAGCAACTTAAATTTTCACTTCTCTAAACAAATCAGCTGACAAAAAAAAATGGAGCAATGAAAAATAAAATGCTCTGATCAAATCGGATTCATAGTGAAAGTTGCTCAGAATGGTCTCCCTAACAACCCCCTAAAATATGACTACACCCTTCTGTTACACCCTGTAGTAGCCGGGACCTACAAAAATATAATAAAGTTTTATTGTTTTAAGTTTAAAAAGTATTGCGCTAGGTACTCTGTGTGCACCAAGTGCAATATTTTTTTGTGAATCATGCATTTATTTTGTTTGCCATCCTTTTTGAAATTGGTGATCATTTGTGATCTTAGTTTTGTCTCTTGAAAATATATTTTATATGTATGTTAAGATAAAATAAATTTTTAAATGTTTGCCTTCATAATTTATTTCATAATTTTTCTCCAATTTATCCTAGATAGAAAAGATACACATTGATAAACTGCAATCTTAAATAATGTATATTGATGTAAATTACACACAAATACAGATCAATGTTAGGTTTTGTCTGCAATGCAGTCAGCCAGACTTATTTCTTAAGTTATGTATTAATTAATGAGGTCATACACAATGAACTGAATTGCAGGGGTCAGTGATCTACTGTGTTAGGTGTTATTTTTTGAGCAATAATTTTTCCATAGCCACCCCGCCCACCGTCATAGTCTGTTCTGTATTCATCTCGAACCTGTAAGAAATTGAGTTGCCATCAGTCACAGTAAAATAGGGCCTGTTCCAATTAATCCTGATGAGCCCTGTAGACTGTTATGTAAAATGTCAGAGAGCTTATTGAGAGTTTATTATACAGGGCACAAATAAAGAAAATCATAAAAACAAAACAAATGACCTAACTTTCACTTTCTTTAAATGGGGAAAAATCTGGGTCAGAGTGCTGATAAGGGGCGGAACCGCCACTGATATGACCAAAAGTGATGGCAATGAGCAGCACTTCAGGATACTGAAGTAAAAAAACATAGGAATTTTTGAAGATTTATTTGCCTCCTTACACCTCAACCAGAGGCCTAATCACAGATTTGATAGAAAACTATTGAAACGTCAAATGTCAGTGATTCTTATTCTTTATGACATAAAATATAATTTCCTGCATTCTCGAAAATCTTAATGCTCACGAAAACATTCGTGATCGAGGCTCAGTAAATCTGTCAAAGTAGTTCTGGGTAGTAACCCCAGTCGGCAGAGTCCATACAAGCCATACAAACAAAATGTTAATTCCGAATTCAACGAAACTTAAGCAGGTATGTTGTTTTGTGGCTATTCATACACTATTTCTTACAATTATTGACTTTTTTCAAATTAAATGTGAAAAACTGGAAAAAGTCCCAACGAAAATAGTATAGAGCATAAACATGTCTCTTACCTGACCACCTGTTTTGCCGCGCCCATATTGACGTCCTTCAATAAAGCCAGCATCCCAGTCGCACCGGATTATTCTATCATCAAGTCTTGTTCCATTTATATATCTGTAAAGTAGTTAACATCCAATCAAAACCTAAGTTTCAAAGCAATAATAAGGCTTGTTTCTCGTAGTTATAAAGATCTTTGAAGTTGTTGCTGCATACATAGCCAGGGGGCTATGCTCACATGATAAGATTCAAAGACTCAATAGAGCTAAAAGGTCATCATATGTACATTCATGGTTATTTGTTGAATACAAATAGCTCTTGTTTTACTGCAAAAGCTTGGTCAGTACCATTACAAGCAAGTAAATAAAATGTGCACAATGAGGAATCTGTATTAGTAATTCACCCACTCTGTCACCCACCTCATACAGTCTTCTGCATCTGCTCTTTCGTAATATTCAACAAAGCAAAATCCACAAGGAGTTTTCTTATATTTATCAAGGCCCATGATGACCCTCCTAAGATCACCACATCGAGAGAACAGTTCATAAATTTGTTCCTCTGTAGTGTAGAATGACATGTTTCCAATGTACAATGTAGACGATCCCTTTAGAAGTTTCTCTTGTTCACTGCGTGAACCCTGGAACAAAATATGGAAAAATATAAAACACTGAGTGGCTGAGGGGGTGCAATGACTATTTTGATCTGTACAATATATATATTTGCTTTTTCCTTTTTCCATGGAGAGCTGACAGCTGTGATGCCATTTTGTGCAGGTTATAAGGATTTGTTTCATAAGAAATAGTAGCTATGTATTTGAACTGGTACCTTGAAATGTTGATCTCTGTAGGAACTTATTTCCACAGAAGAATTCATGGAGTCATGTCCCCGTTTCATTGTGTAGGGCAAGAAATGTATCCGCCAATCCAAACGTTGATAGTCAGATGAAAGATGTGAATAAATTAAAATTACAGTAAAACACAGCACAGTACATAGGCAAATAAACGAATTGCGATAGGATGCAATTTTATATTTCAGCCTTTCATTCAATCTTTCATTTCAACGACAAAAAAACACATCGATTCCGTGTATGTACGTCCGTCGAACGTCGATTTCGATGACCATAGACAATAATTTGTTTGACATTTAATTTTTCTACCGCCTGGGGTGCGTTCAGTAACTCCAGCGGGGCGATTCTGTGGCGCTAACGAGATCATGTAGCGAAATATCGATTTTGAGAAACCTACCGAATTCTCTATCAAAAAGAAGAAAAAGCTATTCTTACGAATAGCCTGGAGACCTAATATGAGCTTTTTCACCACTCCCGCACGAAAGAAGTGTCTTTCCTCTACGAAAACAGTGAGGAAAGTTAGTTTTTCCTCACTGTTTGAACAGTGAGGAAAGTAATGATCCCGTTCAGAAACTAACCTTGCCTGATTTTTATGTTAAGTTTTAAAGATATTTTAAAAAATAAATATTTTTTTACTTACAATAGAAATACTTATAAGTTAAGATTAATAGTAAAGATAAGGCTGTAAAAGTGGTTATTACAGGCCTTACTGTAATTGTTAACCAGATAATTTCAGAAACTTACCAATAAAACAAAATCATAAAATAAACATACCAATAAAATCCAGCATATAAGAAATTGAATTAAATTACTGCAGGTCATTCATGATCACTGATTATTTATTTTATTATTTTATTTTATAATAAAGAATTATTTTGATTTGCTTTGTGACTATTTAATTTATTTACCTATGGTGACTGAATACTTTCTTGCTGGGAGTGGTGAAAAGTTTTGTATGCAACATGTGAGCAAGTTCATTTGCTATTCGTTTTGTTGAGTCTTTCGCTTACTCAGGATTGAATTTTATAATCACTCGCTACGCTCGTGATTCTATTTTTCAATCCTTAGTTCGCTCAAGACTCAAAATCAAAACTCATAGGAAAAACGAACTTTCCTCACTTGTTGGATAAATAATTATTAAATAGCCAGCCTGGTTCCAGGCAATTTTCAAACGAGGCTAGAACAAGACAGTTTAAAATCGTAATATGATGGCCATAAAGCCATTCAGCCGTTGCCTGGTTATCCGAAAAGGTGAACCCTCAGTTTGTCTCTGGTCTTACGTACGAACGAACCGGCATAAAGCGCTTATTACATTACGCTGTCGGCAGGGCACGATTTTTATAGACGTCTCACTCTGATGGAACGACTAGAAAGAGACAGTGAGTCAGACAGGGCCCTGCCGACAGAGCGTAGTCTAATAGGCCCAATAAGCTGGACGGGCAGGGACCGACACGAAACATCTCTGAGCACCGTCGTCGGTAGGTAATAAAAAGAATAAGTAGGTACTTACTAATAATTTTATTGTTTTTTGCTTGTTTAGACATTAATAAATTACTTACTTACATTATAACATTTATAACTGACTGTAAATGCGATTACCAAGTCCGTAGCTTGGTTTTCATTCACGCCGGTCATGGCAGTCCTGTAACTTTATTCTGTGTGTCTCCAACATTAATCGCATCATCGCATCGCAAATCGCAATACCTTTCAAACTTTTATACACGTTATAGTAGATTGTTTAAAGAACTATTTTTAGGGCGAGTGTTTTTTGGATTTAAAGTAGGTACATCACTCGAGCCAAAAATAGTTTTTTCACCACTCCCGCACGAAAGAAGTGTCTTTCCTCTACGAAAACAGTGAGGAAAGTTAGTTTTTCCTCACTGTTTGAACAGTGAGGAAAGTAATGATCCCGTTCAGAAACTAACCTTGCCTGATTTTCATGTTAAGTTTTAAAGATATTTTATAAAATAAATAATTTTATACTTAGAATAGAAATACTTATAAGTTAAGATTAATGTTTTTTATAAAATTTATCAAATTATTGTAAGTTCAGAAACATTAAAAACGTTAAATAAAATATTGTAAAAATTACATCGTCAAATTTAGGATTATAATTTTAGAACGCACTCAAAGAAAGAAGCCTGTGAAAGAAGTACATTAGAAGCGCGAAAATTCTAAGTTTTGTTTACTTGCGATTTTGATTATACTAAAAAAAATGAGTGATTCTAGACTGAATACTTTCTTGCTGGGAGTGGTGAAAAGTTTTGTATGCAACATGTGAGCAAGTTCATTTGCTATTCGTTTTGTTGAGTCTTTCGCTTACTCAGGATTGAATTTTATAATCACTCGCTGCGCTCGTGATTCTATTTTTCAATCCTTCGTTCGCTCAAGACTCAAAATCAAAACTCATAGGAAAAACGAACTTTCCTCACTTGTTGGATAAATAACTATTACTCCTGAGGTGGACACTCTACTTTTCATCACCCTCTATGAGAAAAGTAGTAAGTAATCAATAAAATAACATACATGTATGTACCTATACACTCTGTAACAGAAAGGGGTGTACAAGCGGAAAGAGGGACATCATTCTGAACAACTTTCACTATGGGACCGACTTGATCAGAGCAACTTAATTTTCATGGGGGTGGTGGATCTGTATGGTGGAGTGAATAGTTATTTTCACCACTCCCGCACGAAAGAAGTGTCTTTCCTCTACGAAAACAGTGAGGAAAGTTAGTTTTTCCTCACTGTTTGAACAGTGAGGAAAGTAATGATCCCGTTCAGAAACTAACCTTGCCTGATTTTTATGTTAAGTTTTAAAGATATTTTAAAAAATAAATAATTTTATATACTTAGAATAGAAATACTTATAAGTTAAGATTAATGTTTTTTATAAAATTTATCAAATTATTGTAAGTTCAGAAACATTAATAACGTTAAATAAAATATTGTAAAAATTACATCGTCAAATTTAGAATTATAATTTTAGAACGCACTCAAAGAAAGAAGCCTGTGAAAGAAGTACATTAGTACTTTTAACTTGAAAAATTGCAGTAATTTTACATTTCATTTTTAAATTATTTTCATGAATAACAGCTCTTTTTATTTTATAATAAAGAATTATTTTGATTTGCTTATGTGACTTTAATTTATTTACCTATGGTGACTGAATACTTTCTTGCTGGGAGTGGTGAAAAGTTTTGTATGCAACATGTGAGCAAGTTCATTTGCTATTCGTTTTGTTGAGTCTTTCGCTTACTCAGGATTGAATTTTATGATCACTCGCTGCGCTCGTGATTCTATTTTTCAATCCTTCGTTCGCTCAAGACTCAAAATCAAAACTCATAGGAAAAACGAACTTTCCTCACTTGTTGGATAAATAACTATAACCTCTCAACTGTGGGTTATTCATATATTTGCTTTTCAATTGCTACTAGCCGGGTGCTATCACGAGTGGCTAAGAAATGTAACGGAAATTGGAATCGGTGACGTCAGGGTCGGCTGAAGACTTTTAAAACCGCAACTATTTTCAATACGGTTTTTAATTAATCAGATAAGATAATAATACATTCGTACAATAAAGAATGTTAATTAGTGAGAGAAAAACCTGATGAAACGTTAACAAATAAAAATTATTTTAAGCATTCTTCCACGAGTTCTTGATTTCCGGTATGGCCAAGATGGCGCCGCCGCCGCCGCCGCTGCTGGCTGGGATAAACAAAACCAGTGACGTGACCAAAAACTACTTCGTTCAACCTCTTTGTTGGAACCGGAACTTATGTTTGACAGCTGTGCGATGCGATCCATACAGTTTGTAAGAAAAGAGTTTCATCAATGTCACACGGGTCGATATGGATTTCTAAAACAAGCAAAGCAATGCATACATTTGAGCGAGACGGCTTAAAGACGTGACGTCAGATGGTATATAATCTGAGCGAGAGGCAAATAGTAGTGACCTGAGGTAGTGACACTATTGAATGAGTTAAGTATATCACCACGAGCGCGACAAATTGTAGATAAGGAATGGTGGGAAATAAATGACATGACGTATTAAAAGTAAGTACAAGAGTATAAAATAATTTCAAATAATCGGACGTCTGAAACTTAAAAGTAACTTGAAGCAGAGATTGGATCTCAAAATTGGAAATTTAAATCTCTTTTAGTATAGGTAGGTATAGGTGTATAGTATAGGTACTGTACACGACAGAAATAAATAGTCGATTGTGAAACCACGGAACCACGACAACATAAGTAATTCCACTGCGGAACCCTATTTTAACGAAGGAATGTTGTTTACGAGTTGGGTACGCACACAAAAAATCGGTAGATAATGTAGATCATTCTAGACTGCTATTGTTAGTTGTTTACTTGTTGTAGATCATTCTAGACTGCCATTGTTACTTGTTTACTCTAAGTAGGTTGTTGTTTATTTGAAGGGTGGATGGAATTATCTAGAACCCAATTTGTCAGGTATAAATACAGAGTCGAGTTCCGGGGTAGTCACTTCTCAGTCAGATCAGATCTCAGTAAGATCACTTCTCAGTCAGTTAGTTCTTAGTAAGTTCTCATTCAGTCAAGTACGAGATACAAGACTCGAAATAGTAAAGTGCATATAGTGAGTGTAATAATTAGTGTCCATAGTATAAGTGAAGTGATTGTGATAGTGTCTCAGTATTTAGTGTCATAGTATTAAAGTCAGTGCTTTTCGTCATAATTATCAGTGTTTTTCTTCACTCGTATTGGAGTGGTGCAGATACCGGATAGTACGTTTGAGTGGTGTTCAGAAGGAAAATTCCTGTACCCCACATTTTTGGTCCTTCGAGCCGGATGACTGCATCATCATGCCACCAGTAACGAGGTCTTCAGCGAAGAAAGACGACGGAAAAGTGCAAGAGTCTATGGCAGACAACGTCACAACGAGCATCACCACCGGCAACACGTCAGCAGAGTCTCTTGCATCATGTAGTGGCATACCTCCTAGGCCTGTCAGCGGTCCGCCCTTCGTCGGGTTTCCGGATTCCGCTGTGGAGGCTGCCAGCGAGGATTCTGTAGGCTTCGGCGGCGTGCCTCATGCTCATGTCAGCGGTGTACCTTCACCATTATCGCAAGGTGCCGCTCATGAGGCCGTCCATGCTTCGGGTGATTCCTCAGAGACCGGCAACACGGTCATCACTTCGGACGGGCATACACTACACCGAGGCGGTCCGGGCGACGAAGTTCTATCATCGAAGTTGGTTGCAAACCGCACAAGGCGGTCTTCACGTTGCTCCAGCGTCACCGGATCCAGCACATCAAGGAAGTCGATCAAGAAGCAGCGGGCTATTGAACGGGCTCGGCTAGAAATGGAGTTAGCTATCGCAGACAAGAAGTTAGCTATCTCGATGTCAGACAAGAAGATAGTCGAAGCCAAGAAGCTGCTATTTATCGCTGAGGAGTCAAGCGATGAAGATGAAGAGGATGAGGTCGAGTCAGTTGTCGATACGGGACCTAACCCGTTAGCACAGAAGATTGACGATTGGCTACAGCTTCACGACCAACCGCATCCTTCGCGCCGTGACAATGCAAGCTACCTACAGCAACCTGCATCAAAGCCAGCAGTGCCAGTCGCAGAACTCATTGGATTGGAAGCGCCGCAAGCTACTGAGAGGTCGACGTCCATCAGTCCTCCGGCAGCAGCAAACACTGCAGCGCCGCGGCCGCGGCTAACGTTTGCCGAAATATATGAGGAAACGAAATCGCGTTTCGACGAAGGAGAGAACAAGGCACGCTTGAGAAAGTGTCTGAAAGGGGCTGCGAAAGACATCGCCGACGGATTATTGAGAGCTGGCGTTGGGACAGCTGACATCATGGAGGAGCTTCAGCGCAACTTTGGCCGGCCTGATGCAATCATAGCCATGGAAAGAGAGAAGCTGCGCACATTGCAAAAGCTCACTAATCAGCCAAGTGACATAGTGGCATTTGCATCCAAAGTAGGCACAGCCGCTGCCACTATCCAAGCTCTCAAAAAGCCTGCATATCTTCACGACCCAACAACGGTCCACATGATTGAAGATAAGTTGACACCACTCTACCTTTCCCGGTGGTTTGACTTTGAAGAGCAGCAGCCTGAAGATCAACCCGAGCTCCTGAAGATGGCTGCCTTTCTGCGAGCAGAAAGCCTAAGAAATAGTCGTCACACACGTCCCGAGGAGCTGCGAATCGAGCACAAAAGAGAACCACCACGACGGGAACAGTACCCTCCAGTGAGGAAACAGCAGCAACGCGTGCATGTCATGGACACTACCTCACAGGAACCCCAATGTCGTGTATGTGGATTAAGCGGCCATCGCATCGAAAAGTGTAAGATCTTTCTAGAAGCAGATATGAAGAAACGATATGGATTGGCAAAGGACAAGAACGTTTGCTACAGATGTCTGAGGCACCGCAACTTTGCACATAAGTGTAAATACAAGCCATGCGGTGTTGAAGGCTGCGAACGATCCCACCATCGTCTTCTTCACACGGACGAACCGCCGACACAACATACTCCAGAGAACGACGGCTCCGGATCCTCGCGAGAATCACCTAAGATTCACCGGATCACTTCAACCACGAGTGGAGCTGAAGCTTGTCAAGCCAGGAAGACTGCTTCATATCTGAAGGTATTACCTGTCACAGTAACAGGACCTAAAGGCAGCATGGAAACCTACGCGTTCCTGGACGACGGTTCGACAGTTACGCTGCTATCTAAAGAAATGGCCAACAACATTGGAGCAAAGGGTCCTCAAAAGCCTTTGCATATTGAAGGAGTCGCAGGCGCCCGAATATCTTTGATGGAGTCAGAAACCGTGAACTTCAGTCTGCGTGGCAAACATGCAAACAAAACGCATGTCATCACCGCACGCACTATAGATGACTTGGGTATGTCATCTCAGACTATATCAGCTGACGTCGTGAAAGATTGCTACCACCTGAAAGAAATCAGCGATCAACTGGTTTACGACAATGCCACACCGACGATCCTTATTGGCCAGGACAATTGGCACCTGTTGTTGCCAAGTGTTGTGAAAAGCGGAGAGAAGGGCCAGCCAATCGCCTCGCTTACTGAGCTAGGCTGGGTCCTTCATGGCGCTGAATCTACACAGTGCCTACAACACGTCCATCGTATTTCCAGCCAAGATGAAGTACGGGATCAGCAAATTCGAGACCACTTCGCGATTGAATCACTTGGCGTAGAACCTAAACGCCCTCGCTCTGACCCCGAAGTACGCGCCATTCAAATATTGGAAGAAAGCACAAAGAGACTTCCTAGCGGTGCATTCGAGACAGGATTACCGTGGAGAAATAAGAATCCTGTCCCCAGTAACTACGAAGCAGCGCTACACAGACTTCAGGATGTCGAAAAGAAGTTAAGGAAGGACGTGAAACTAAAGCTTCGCTACGAAGAGCAAATAAATCGGATGCTTCAAATGGAATACGCCGAGGTTGCCAGCAGCGCTCCTACTCCAGGCAGAACCTGGTATCTGCCACATTTTGCAGTAATTAACCCTGCAAAACCAGAAAAGTTACGAATAGTTCATGACGCTGCTGCCAGGACACATGGGATGTCGCTGAATGACATGTTGTTAACCGGTCCAGACCTGCTGCAATCTCTGATTGGA
Organism: Argyresthia albistria; assembly: GCA_963457715.1. Classification (NCBI taxonomy): domain Eukaryota; kingdom Metazoa; phylum Arthropoda; class Insecta; order Lepidoptera; family Argyresthiidae; genus Argyresthia; species Argyresthia albistria. Next base: position 5,226,187 of record OY735262.1, on the reverse strand, counting down.
GTATTGATGCGTTTCCGCCAGAAGAAAATAGCTGTTGCAGCGGATATCCGAGATATGTTTCTACGCATCAAGATCCGAAATGAAGACAGAGACATGCTTCGATTTCTGTGGCGCAATGGTTCTGCAGCACCACCGACTGAATATAGAATGACATCTGTAATCTTCGGTGCAACATCCTCTCCAAGCACGGCCATTTTCGTCAAGAACAAAAATGCTGAAGAATACCGTGATCAATATCCAGAGGCCGCAGACGCGATCATTCGAAACCATTACATGGATGATTATCTTCAGAGTTTCGACACGATCCAAGAAGCCCGGAAAGTCGCAGGAGAAGTTGCTTACATTCATCAGCAGGCAAAGTTTGAGCTGCAAAGATGGACCACCAATGAGACAGCCGCTATTAGTGATCTTACTAGCGGCACGAACAACAGCACTGATATAAGCCTGGGAAAACCCGACGGAGAAAAAGTATTAGGACTGATGTGGAGGCCACAAGAAGATTCCCTTGGTTTTAACCTGAATCTTGTACGAGTTCCCAAAGAAATAAGGAATGGGTCAAAAATACCCACGAAGAGACAGACTCTGCAAGCAGCGATGTCACTATTTGACCCTTTAGGACTCGTTGCGCCAATATCAATACAGGCGAAGCACATCATCCAGAATACATATGTCGACAACGTTGGTTGGGATGAAGAACTGACACCACGTCTACACAAGGATTGGCTGAAGTGGCTCACCAACTTAAATAATTTGAGTAGTCTGGCTATACCTCGTTGTTACCCCAACTACTCTCAAGCCAAAGAAGTGGAACTACACATCTTTGTCGACGCCAGTAAAGTTGCATACGCCGCAGCTGTCTACCATCGAGTTATTACAAACGACAGAGTACACGTCGTCCTCGCTGCATCGAAAGCAAAGGTAGCACCACTGAAGGATATATCCGTGCCAAGGTTGGAACTACAAGCTGCAGTATTGGGAAGCCGACTAGCCAGGACAGTTCAAGAAGAACATGATCGTAAACCAACAAGAAGAGTGTTCTGGACAGATTCCATTACGGCATTAACTTGTCTACAGAAAGGATCGGCTAAATATCAGCCGTTCGTCGCTCATAGGATAGCAGAAATCGAGGACACGACGAAACCATCAGAATGGCGATGGGTTCCAACACGCCTTAATGTTGCAGACGATGCGACAAGAGAAGCTCCTGCAGACTTTGGACCACAGCATAGATGGTTCATAGGACCTGAATTCCTCTATCAAAGCGAGGAAAACTGGCCAACACGAGAAGAGGCACCACCTTCGTCTGGAGACACAGGCGAAGAGAAAAAAGTGAAGGTTGGTGCAACTAAGCATACAACGAGATGTCTACGGGAAGCTTTGCCAGAAATATCCAGATTTTCTTCGTGGCTGCGGCTCATGAGAACAACTGGCAGAGTATTACAGTTTATTGATCTCAGTCGCAAGAAGAAATGCTCAGCCAGGAAAAGAAGTCAGAAGAATCCCGATGCAGATCAAGACTGGCAACGAAATAACCGTAAAAAGAAGACCTGGAGAATCCCACAACGACATGCAGATATGTTGAGGGCACGTTGGCTCAAGGAATATCTGCCTGAAATCCAACAGCGGCAGGAGCCACCCGATAAAAGAAAGCCTATCACGGCTGACGACTTGGTCCTCATTGTCGACGGTACACTGCACAGAGAAAGTTAGCCATGTGACATCGTGACTACAGTGTACACAGGACCGGACGGCATCATCAGAACTGTGGATATCCTGACCAGCCACGAAATACTACGGCGGCCCACAAAGAAGCTTGTCGTCGTAATGCCAGCGTCGTGTACACGAGATGATAGTGCAGCAAGGCTACACCGGCGGGAGAAATGTACACGACAGAAATAAATAGTCGATTGTGAAACCACGGAACCACGACAACATAAGTAATTCCACTGCGGAACCCTATTTTAACGAAGGAATGTTGTTTACGAGTTGGGTACGCACACAAAAAATCGGTAGATAATGTAGATCATTCTAGACTGCTATTGTTAGTTGTTTACTTGTTGTAGATCATTCTAGACTGCCATTGTTACTTGTTTACTCTAAGTAGGTTGTTGTTTATTTGAAGGGTGGATGGAATTATCTAGAACCCAATTTGTCAGGTATAAATACAGAGTCGAGTTCCGGGGTAGTCACTTCTCAGTCAGATCAGATCTCAGTAAGATCACTTCTCAGTCAGTTAGTTCTTAGTAAGTTCTCATTCAGTCAAGTACGAGATACAAGACTCGAAATAGTAAAGTGCATATAGTGAGTGTAATAATTAGTGTCCATAGTATAAGTGAAGTGATTGTGATAGTGTCTCAGTATTTAGTGTCATAGTATTAAAGTCAGTGCTTTTCGTCATAATTATCAGTGTTTTTCTTCACTCGTATTGGAGTGGTGCAGATACCGGATAGTACGTTTGAGTGGTGTTCAGAAGGCAAATTCCTGTACCCCACAGGTACCACTTAATGATCTAGCTACAGAAGTTTTACTTCTAACACGTGTACGGTGCTGCACTAGAGATGATCAATATAACCATCAACCATTAAAATTAACTAATAATTTTATTTAACTATGATATTCAATAAACAAACTTAACACAATCGAATAAAAATATCAACTAATATTTTTATCAACTCGTTCCGATGTCGATAAAATTATCAAATTGGCAAATGGCAACGTCGCGCATTCCCGACTTCCCGCACGTGCCGGCCGCGCTGCTTCTTTCGTCGGAGCGGCAACGTCGCAGGCAGGCACAGGTGTCAGGTGTTCAATTTCGTTCGTTTCGCGTGCATTCAATTGTAGGCGCTATCTCTCTTACGATAACACACATTATTTACTGTTGGGGATATTTGATATCAAATAACCATTTGATATAATATTAATAATATTCGATCGAACGTTGAATAAATGATTGTTGAATGTATGCTCTATTTCTCTTATAATAAAACACATTTACTGTTGGGGCGATGTTCCTTACGAAAGTGATATTTTTATTGATCGGTCAGGCAGGTGAATGGTTGATTGTTTGTGTTAACTAATATTTTCAACCAAAATAATTATCGATATTTTTATTTATCAACTAACCATTAACCAATAAAAAAAATCAACCATTATTCTCATCTTTATGCTGCACGCGTATCTTTTTTTTTTTATTGGCTGCGCTTAGAATCGATCTCTCTTAAAGTAGTGAAACTGATTAGTGTCAGCAATTTTTTTCCTTTGTACTGGCAACAAAATTAAAAAGTTACTTAAAAGTAACTTTTTAATTTTGTTGCCAGTACTAAACTAAAGTCCCTGTTTGCCGGGACTAGTAGCTCTTTTTGAATAGATGTGATGAAAAATAAATAAAGGGTCGTGAAACCAGAACGGGACGGAGATACTGATGTGCCATTGCTGGCAATATTGCCATATAATGTATGGGGGCAAAATTAACTCATATAACATGTTCCCACAAATGGCAATATTGCCGGCAACGGTACATCAGTAGACAGAGCTATAGATAGGGCTGTAACCGTTTATTATATTTATTTAAGACTTTAAGCTCCATTAGTGGGTGTGGTTGGGTGGAAATAAATAGCATGGTATTCTAAACAGCACGCATTAACGACAGCGGGGTCAGTAATGGCAAGAAAATATAAATGACGAATTACTCTTACAATGTTCCTCGGATCCGGATCGGATTCATCAAATGTCAATATTTAGTTATTCCCCCATTCCCGGTCCCCATCGTTTACTAGGAAGCAAGCAAGGTTAAGATGCCTTAGTCCAGACCAGACCCAGTCCATGTAATCCTCGGGACTTTAATCCACAAATGATAAAACACTAAATAATATAATCTCACTAAAATACTATCCATTTAAGTACAAACTTACATTCTTTATAAACAAAACAAACACAGTGTTATTGTAAATACCTAACTATTTTATTGCTACAAAAGCCTTTTAATCACTGAATATACAATACTTATGCTGATCAACATTTATTATATAAAATTAGTTACTAATATTTTTTGTTGGAATGTTACCTACACAAATCCTCTAGCAATTCGGATTCGTTATTGAAACTTTTATTGAGTATTATAGTCTCTTTCCTATTACAACGATTAAAGTAATCTCTAGCTTTGTTTATTGTATACCTTTCTACTTCTTACTCTTACCTAAGTGCCTGCTGTTCTTTGTTCGTATGATAACACTCACATGGACTATATTTAATTATGGTCTATTTATCCTTACCTGTCCAAACGTTACAAGTTTAATCAATCGAAATCTCATTCATGATAAATATATGAAATTCTGAATTAATTTCTTTCTTTTAACAGTAAATTCTAATATATCTCTAGAATAGAAATGTCACTAGAATAGAAATGTCTGTTTTTTGGTATTCGATTAAAAATAATGGATAAGTAAGGTCCATACATATGGGGTCCTTAGCAAACCATCTATCTTGGGTACTACAAATAGGAATTTTATATACAACAATTAGGTTAACCGTTCAAACGTCGATCACAAAAACCACGGCCCGCGATTTTTAACCTACCCACATTTTAATAAAGTTCAAACCCTATGGAAAAAAAATGGCAGTGCGTCTTGGTTATGAATACGCGCGGCGAGAAGCGGAAACTAATTTGATAGGTAGTCATTTTCGTCGTTCTATGGTATTAGTATAGAATAGAACGATTCGCATGCCACCGTCACGCCACCCTTCAGGTTCATTCTAATCCAAGACGTACTCTAGTCGATTCAAAGAGAACGGGAGCTCTATTTTTCATTCGCTCGTGTGATAGATAAGTATATGACTTGCGCAGCGAGTGGTTCTGACCAATCATTGCAGAGCGAATTGAATATAACGAACGAAAATCGGTAGAAAAGAGCGCTCGTTTGCAAAAGAGCGATTGAAAAAAAGAGCTCCGGGATAGACGGCAGTATTTATGTCGATCACAGAAACTGGCAGACTCGCGACTTGACCTGCTTCTTGCGCAGCGCCGCGCGCACCGCCTCCTCGAACACTGTGTCGATGTTCTCGCGGTTCAACGCTGAGCACTCCACTAGCTGTTGCGCTCTGGAATATAAAACATACCGATATTAGAAAGGTATAAAAACACTAAACATTACATTTATGCCGTTTTATGACGTCGACCGTAAAGGATAAAGCTCTATGTGTGACATATTCATCATTTTATAATGCCACAAACTTAACTGGCCTTGTGTGTGACGGCAACTAGAACTAAGTCTGTATGAAATGTCATTCGTTTAACACTGGCACTACCGCCGCCGGCGCCGCTTCACCGGGTCAGATAAGCTTGTGGCACTCTACTGTACACACGTTCATGTTCAATAGGGCCTAGCAGGACCTCTTGAAACAGGTCCTCCATGTCCCCGACTATTGAGAGGCGCACGCAACCTTGCTTCAGCTAGTTCTGCTACCCCGTTTGGGAAATGGCGTGAGGCAATTTGCTTTTTCTCAGAGCGTCATGTCTTTTCCTCAAGTGGTGGCAGAGGTACCTACTCGTTTATGCAATAGTTTTTTACTGCTTTTTGGCGTGACAAATTAGCCTAGCTGGCGGCTAAACGCCTTATTATGAACCATCGGTCATTTAGGGCAGGGTTGAGGAAAAACACCTCTGTTTTGTTGCGGCTATTTAAAATAACAAGGTGAGACGGTTTAGTTCAAAATTTTAAATACACCCTGATGTGATGACTGATGCCCGCTGTGAGCCAAGTAAGAGATTGAAATTTTATCTTTCGATATAGGAAGACTCTGAGACATGTAGTCTAAAGCTTCATGGAATTCGAAGAATAAAAAATAATCAGATAAAGAGCTCCCACTGCCATTATCACTAAGTTGTATACTCGGCACAACAAGTGTTTATTGTAATATTTATTCAACAATAGCCTCGCGCTGATATCAGCGGTAAAGCAACACGTCGTTATCAGCACGCGATAACACGACAATGAAGAGCGGCGCGCGCGCTGATATCCCGCGCCATTGCTGTCTCGCACAACTCTACATAAAATGTATCGTTTGCTGATCGGTAATTCTTTATTAATGTGTTTACATTACAATAAATGCAATCTATACTTATACAAATGAAATGTTGTGCGTTAGTCTTCCTTTTCCTGTGGATTGGCCCAACAACCGATTTGTATAATGCCTATTGGGTTTTATTTGTGTCAGTCCGGAGGAGGTTGAGGTAAACAGAAAATAAGGAAAAACGTTGAGAAAAAGACAAAAACAAAATAACTTTTGTATGGGAAGTTCACTCTCTTTCGCTAGATGGCGCTGGTAGCCATATATCTAGCATCACTCAAAAAGCTCAAACTACTTCGTTCAACCTCTTTGTTGGAAGCGGAACTCGCGGAAGAGCACAGCCGTCGCGCGACCCATACAGTTTGTAAGCAAAGAGTTTCGTAAATCTGAGCGTAAATAGGCGATTTCCTGACCCTAAAAATAGTTCTGAAAGCGGCCGTCAGATGGCTTTGTATAGACATTCAAATGACACAGTCTGTCGTCGTCGTCACAAAGTAAGTAATTTTTAACCGATCTTGAACGCAGCCCATTCGTAGACTTCGTGTGTGTCTACCATAGAGCCACACGGCGTGGCGGCGTGTCAACCAACGTCCTTGTCTGTCATTCCGTCCGTTAGAACCGTTCTAACCGTTTCGCCAATAAGTCTTAGTACCTAATTATCTGTAATATTTGTATCGCGTTCCACATGTGTGTTCATTACTGAGTGTTCATTACACGACCACAGATTATGTTCTTCGGTTGTTATTTGGACTGGCAACTTTTCTTCACTCATGTCTGGCCTACGACATCTAGTGACGAATTTGGAACTACTGAAGTTGTTTTTTTTTCAATCTCCCATTGATGCGTATTACACAGATACCTACAATAATATGTATTATACAGATTGACTAGGTAGGTACTAATACAGATGATACAGATAGACCACCTAGAACAAAATATGACATCGGCGTAGACTGAGATGCTACGGAAGCTTCTTTAGTTCGAGGCAATTATCGCTTGGTGCAGCACCATCGAAAAATTGCAAATACCACGAGATGGCGCTAAGATATATGTAAGTATAGGATTTATTCTAAGATTAATGTAGGCGTTTAAAGTACAAATCTTACTCCTCACGCCATCTCTTTTTTACGAAGGGCTTACTAATTCTAATTTGTATGGGATGAGCACCTGTGGTATTATGTATGCATTTATGCCCAACACGGGTCAATATTGTTTATCAAAATTATGAACGAATCGTTTTGTGGCTGGGAACTATGAGAAAACGTAACGCGCTGCGAAGTCGCGCCATAGTATGAAGTGAGTCGCGCAACGGGCAACTAGTCTTTAATATTTATCCCGACGCGATGTATACGGACAACACATTAAATAAATTGCCAGTATTATATTTGTTATAATAGGTTCAGGTGATGAGGGTGATACCTTGTTCTACCTTATCTATTATCATGTTTATTAACCTGATTTTCCTTTTTAGTTTCTTTCCTTCTTGTAACGTTATCATTGACGCGTCCACAGTTCCATCTTCTTTTGGTTGTCTGAGGTCTGTTTTTGTTGCTGAAATCGAAACAGTTGGAGGATTAAATTAACGAGAACGTAATTTGGTAATATGCTCATAAGAATATCAATAAAACAATCATCAAAAACTTGGTAGTATGCTAATAATATACCTAAGTAAAGACTGTATGTTGCAGAAGGGGTATGTGTTTACGTCGAAATTTAATAATGAGCCTAATTAACTAAACGGTTCTTTAAAATTTATGTATCATTCCCTCATTATTTTTAACATCGCAAACATGTCGTCAATGATGACGAAAGTATGTCCCCAACAAGGCCAGCAAATATCAGTAGAATCTTGTTTGAAGCTTATTGTTTCATTGTACTTCAACAACAGAGATACGTCTTAATATTTACTTACTCAACTTATACTTAATAATAAGTTATGTGCTTGATTCTTGATTATGACGTGATTCCACGAAAATTGAAAGGTCAATCTCATTGGTATATGATATACTTAAACCTAGGTATTATAGGTAAAATAACGGAATACTTTAATTATTAAAATTAAAGTTAGGATAGAAATACTTAGGTAACTACAACGTCGATACGACTTACCAACTAAGACAATGGGTACATCCGCGCTGAAGTGCTTCAGTTCTGGATACCATTTGATTGAGACGTTGTCGTAGGAGGCCCGACTGTCCACCGAGTAACACAGCAGGAAGCTCTTAGTCTGCAAGATAATCTACCTTATTAATGTAAGGTAACATGTGGGATTTACAGAATTACAGATGGACTAGAGGTCCAATTCTATTAGAAGTATGACCGCACAGTAACAACTTTAGGTTCCACTGTATCTTGCTTTAGACTTTTGTTTTGCCAATTAGTAGTGACCAAGAGAAGGCGGTTTATTGGGAGGAGGAGGATAGTCAGAGGAAGGTATTCGAGATATTATATGTTCTACTGACGTGCTTCTGCCACTCATCATCAGCCTTTATGAACTGCAGGGAGTTCATTACATGCCTGTCTCTTCTCTAAAATGCCAATCCTCACGATCCTATGCCAATCACATTAATGAAATCCCGTTTACGTGACAATATAACGGACCGTAATGCCTTCAAGATAATTATAATGAAGAACGATAAATGTTACATTAGTGTAGGTGAGAGGTCTCAGTCGCTCGTAGTCTTCCTGCCCTGCCGTGTCCCAGAGCGCCATCTCGACTGTCTCGCCGTCCAAATCCATGGTGCCGGTGAAGTTGTCATACCTGAAACAATATCAAAGGTGCTTCTTCTCAATAAATTGCCATTCCACTAAATGCAGGTTGGCGGACAACTCTCCATACTCCTGTCTGTCCTTCGCTAAGCGCATCAGTTGTTCACTCCCGCCCACTCCCTTGTTGTGGAGGTATTTAGCGAAATTAAGTAATTAATTAGCGCTCCGTGGTTTACTGGGTTTCACGCTTGCCTCTCACGCAGGAGATACAGGTTCGAATCCGATTCGAACCTGTATTCATTTACGCTCTAACGGTCATGGAAAACATCGTGAGGAAACGTTCATTACTCCATAGATGCGATGGGCTAGCCCCCTGTCATGCAAAATGGAGAACAGAATAACTGGCTAAAAGTGGGCACAGCGGTGTGCCTCTGTCACCCTGTATGGGATAAGGCGTGACGCTATGTGTAGGTAAGTAATTAAATTAGGTTTTGTCTTAAAAGGTATGGTCTTGTGCTGAAAGCAGATGTTTTGTAAGAATACCGACTGTGCCAAAAGGAAGGAGGGTAATAATAATGTTATATTTTATGTAACTGTCGTAGCCTTATCCTCAGAATTGGGCACATCATGATGTGAAATAGGTAGCTTAGGTGAAGACTAAAGCGGGCTACACACGACATGATATCGGTGGCGATTAGGCTGTAAAAAGGTGATAAACTGGAGCCGCCTGCTGTGTGTGAGTACACCACTCCAAGCGCACACAGTAGGTGGCTCCAGTTTATCATATTTTTACACCCTAGATCGCCACCGATATCATGTTGTGTGTAGCCCGCTTTAGTCTTAGCGCAGCGAAGCCCCCGAATAGTCTTCGTGTTTGTTTGACATGTATAACACAAAAAAACATCACGTAGTGCTGAATAAAAATGCTTTTAAAAAGACATGTTTTCGTTAAAACCCGCCATATCATGATAAGCCCATTAATGTTTTGGCCATATCATGAAATGGCGATCGGCCGCCGACATGCAAAAGACGACAAGGACGACAAATTCAACTACCTTCCTTTAATTACCAGTGTGCTTACTATCATCATACCATACACCACAGCACACAAAAGTATAGATAGAAATAATACAAAAACGAAACTCTTCAGTACTAAAACCCGAGACTTTTAAGTTTCGGTCATTGACACACATGAGTACACGAGGAGTACACAATGCGTGGGACAGTGACGATTGTAATTTGCAAGGAAGTCTGCTGTAGGCGTGCTAATAATGAAATCAAGTGTCCCATTTCAAAAGAAGGAAGCAGCGGCCGCGAGCTTCGCAATCACAATTCACAATACAACAATGCGAACGTGAACGAAGTACATTTGACTTTATAAATAGTCTGCCTAAATCGTCGCAGCATCGTGCACTGATTCGCTAATGCATCTTACGTTTATTTTATTATACTAACTACATACATGTTTATTTTGTTTCACACTCACGCTCACAAATTATGAATCAAAGGAACGAGTCTCCGATATTGCGTAAATGGAGCAGTTGTAATGTAATGTAGTGTATGCAGCTGAGTGTGTCTGCGTTGGTTAGTGTAAACATATACATATACAAATTGTAGAGCAGTGAAGCGCTGCTGCCTACCCCAATGTAAATATAAATAATGCAGGAAGCATTTCTAACAAGAGTTCTAGAACTTGATATTGGAAATGGAATTGATGCAATACAATTAATGTAGTAAGTATTACGCCAGTCATTATCGTTATCGACACAAAAAAAGGTAAACATCGCAAACGCGCATGTATGTATGTATCCTACGATTTCGTAGCGATCTTTAAAGCGAAAATTGCAACACTGAAAACCTTGTGGTGCACCCATGGTGCTCGAAATACTGCGAAAACCGTACATATTTGTTAATCGAGTTAATTAATTAGTTAAACGAGTAAATCAAAGAAGACAACGTGTCCATGACAAATAAAATTATTCAAATTAGTCCAGTAGTTTGACTTTTATGGGGGTCCAAAATGCTCCCCAAAACAATCAAGGTGGATTTTCAGTATAGAATCAGTATGTGTTCCATCTCTTGTTTTTACCAGGCCACATCCGCATAGTAACTTTTGCGACGTATTACTACATCCCTAATTCCCTACTGCAAGTTCCAGATCATCTTCCAGGTCCAAAAGGTTTTGGGCCATACCCACTCGGGCTTTGAATACCAACTTTATTTGCAAACACATACTGATTCTATACTGATAATCCACCTTGATTGTGAAATTATGTCTTCTTTTATTTGGCATTTGGTTTGAATACATCTTTTAATAACAAATGTATACATGTTTCGTTTTGTTTTTCAAAATACTGAAACAAGAGCCAGAATTTCGCAGTTTTTCGAGCACTATGGGAACACCCAAGGTTTTCAGTGTTGGAATTTTCGGTATAAACTATATATAAATCGTAGATACATGCGCGTTTGCGATGTTTACCTTTTTTGTGTCGACAATGACTGGCGTAGGTTGTATCTACTATATTTCGAGAATTGAACCTGAACATTTGATAATTGGTCATAGGTACTGTTGATATTTACACCGATCGCGATGTAGAGGGCACCTAGGGAACAAGTTAAGGTGACGCAGCGCTACATATAAGTATCTTTCCTTATAGGTATAGGTAGCACGTATTCATGGATTAATCATCCTCCGCGACAATTGCAACTTTGGAAGGAATCTTCTTGAATCATAAATTATTTGTGATAATGACTAGACAACTCTATAAGCTACGGTTAGGTGGAAGGTACATAAATAATACGGGAGCAACCAAAAGGAAGAATAAATTGATGAAACTAACATCAATAACGACTAGATTCTTGTAGATCCAACCAAAGTAAACAAGAGGAATCACATATTTACATACTTGTAGTACAAGAGTAATACGAGTAGAGAACGGCCTCTACCGCAGAGGGCAGTGACATCACGAGCACAGCTCTACGATAACAAAGTTACCGCATCTCTTGTTAATTCAGCGGGCTGACCTCGCGTCTCCAAGACGCGGCCTGTTGACCTATACAGCATTCTTAGCACCTGCCCGTAACTAAACAGTCCCATGACAAATTGTAGTAACTGGTAAAGTACTTACACTGTCGGCACGTACTCCTTGGGAAACGTCTGATGTGTGTACACGTAGAGCAGGCAGGTCTTCCCCACCATACCGTCGCCCACCACGACGATCTTCACCGTCTTCTCTGCAGTTCCCATGTCGAGTCACATCCACTATATCACTTTTATCAAACACTGGCTTTGGAATTTGCACCTTTTGTTTCAGAGCACACCCGGCGAGTGAATAAGGTGTGTTCGGTACCTGTTATCACTGTGATGTAATGACTTTATCGATATCATACGCATAGACGGTTGCTTGGAGTATTCGCGGTCTGGTTGTTATGCGCGGGCGCCTAGTTCGGCGAGCGACATGCGAGTGCGAAGAGCTGACTACGAAACGAACGAAGAGCGATGTGATTCATTCAGGCGGGTGGTGGCGGCGTTGGCGGTGGCGGTCACTAGTGGTTGTGGATGTAATACGTATAACTCGGATATAATTTCTGCGTGCGAGTGGCGCACGCGGCTGTATGACTGTACATGACATGACTAATAGAGTCTACATAAGCGATCCTCGCCTATGATTACTAATTAACTCCATGGACAAACTTGCTGACCACAGCTAGCACAAAGTCAAAGTCAAACTCAAAGATATATTTATTTGCAAGTGGTAAACAAAAAAGTGGTAACTGAATATATTTATAGGTAGGTATATAGTACCAAAAAAATTACAGGTGATAAACTGTTTCATGTAGTAGGTACGTACATAACGGTATTATAAATGAAAATCTGACAATGCTCGCCGCAATTCTTAAAATCGATGTGTAATATATAAGTGACTTTGAGGGTTAAACGGAATAGTAAGGTAAGGTAAGCTTTTTTACTATAATGTAAAAAAAAACCCCGACACATTATAAAAACCCATAAAAATATAAAACAGTCTACTACCATTTACAGAAAACCGCATCGGTCCACCCGTCTGACTGCTATACCTTGATCGGCATAGTCGCGTAAGGACACAGCCACAGGCCGAACAAACTAAAAATGGAGGACAATATTAGGAGATAACTTTCGAACGGCACAACCATTTGTAGGAAGTCTACTACCATTTACAGAAAACCGCATCAAAATCCGGCTTTTCAATCCGACTTTAATTATGCATACGCATACCTATCTAATCTACCTATGTACTTATGTCAATATTAACTTATTATTTTATGTCGACCGGCGTACACGGCGTACACGCCGTACATGTACACAGTATACACAGCTCGCGTGCTTAGACTGTTTCAAGTTGAAATTCCCTCAGATCAAGGCATTTTAGTACTTAACTCTTGGCAATGAAGACTTCGGCAAGGGTATTTAATATTCAAACAATATGCTCTGATAAGACAACATCATTACTTAAATGTTTCCATTTACGACACAATGAAATGACAATGAATTTTTTATGTGATATTTTTATTATTATTTACTGAAATTACAACTTAACTCATTGTGTTAACTAATAGGCTTAGGAACAAGTTAATGTTAACAAATTAACAACAATTCACCTAAAAGATAGATAAAGATAAGGCACAGGAGGTCCATTATTACGATAAATAACAAAATGCAATTATTAATACTTAGGTTTTAACAGTTTAAAATAATGTTTCACAGTTTTATCACATTAGTAGTTTAATGTTGGATATTTATGACAGTAGTAGGTGTATCTATCAACAAGAGCTTAATTAAAATGTAGTTAGTTATAATAATTGAATGATCGGACTAAATATAAACCAGACATTTGTATATTGCAGTGAATCATAAAGATAAAATGAAGGGTCGGCAGACTAAGTACATCAGTAAAATAACCAGCCAAGTGCGAGTAGGACTCGCGCATCAAGGGTTCCGATCACACTTGGAGAGCGTAACACGTGTAATTAGGTTTCCACATAAAAAACTAAAGTGTGATATCATCCATGTAACCAAATTGAATATTTTTGAGAAAGACAGAAATTTGCAGTTTTCAGATGTTTCCCTTTACTTGTGCTATAAGACCTTGCTTCGTGCCAAATTTCATGATTCTAGGTAAACGGGCAATACCCTCTGGGTTTTGATTCCCTTGCGAATATCAAGCAATTTCAACAAAATGTCGAGTACCGATAAAGAAAATTTAGACATATGCGGTATCTTTTGATTGCATTGACCTATAAATTACTCAAATCTGTGGTCTCTTAATGTTGTGAAAAAATTAAACTTATAGGTCCTATAAGTTTAATTTTTTCACAACATTAAGAGACCACAGATTTGAGTAATCGATATTAATTTCAACTTTATACCTCTATGCGTTTCTGAGAAAAAGTCAGACAGACAGAAATTTACAGTTTTCGGATTTTCCCTTTACTTGTGCTATAAGACCTTCCTTCATTCCAAATTTCATGACCCTAGGCCAACCGGAAGTACCCTATAGGTTTTGATTCCCTTGCGAGTTTCACGCGAGTTCATACAAATTCAGCAAAATTAAAACATAATATCGCGGTATCTTTTGATTGTGTGGACCAATTACTCAAGTCTATGGTCCCTTGGAGCTGTGAAAAAATTAAACTTCTAGGTCCACGTGTTAAGAATTCATATTCTTACAAGTAAACTGCTTTCTTGTTTAGTTAAATCGAGTCGAACGTGCGCTACATCACTATTTCGGAGCGACATCGAACATCACTAGATGTCAAATGGGGTCCTGCCTGTCATTGTTTTGGCGCGCGATATCTTGAGAGCTTGTTGTTTTTATCCTTGGTCGTGTTGTGTTTTGCTTTAGTTATTGTTCTGAGCATTCGATGTTACAATAGAAGCTAAGAAATATATTCCGTTGAATCGCATAGTATGTTTAATTTTAATACACGCAATCAAAAGATACCGCGATATTATGTTTTAATTTTGCTGAATTGGTATGAAATCGCGTGGAACTCGCAAGGTAATCAAAACCTAACCTAAAAAATAACTTTTCAACACACTTGCTCGTAAAGTGACCCTTATGACGTTGGTTTTAGAATCATAATGCTGCCTATTATACACGCGTGCGGTAATAATATTACAACACTAGTGTGGTAATGGATATAGATTTTGGACAAGAATAACAGCAAAGAGTTTTTATGCTGGAAAAATATTAGTACTAATTGACTTTAATTATTAATAAATACATGTTGTTGTCAAAATAAGATCTATTTTCATCAAATTACAAGCAAACTAAAAAACAGAGATGTATTTAGTTTACTTTGATGAAATTTCATATTTAGCCAAGTTCCTCAAATTGTGTAAACTTTTTCTGTTTTTCTTTTTGAATAAATAAATAAATAAAAGCTGTTTGTTTAGCTTTTGCATTGCCTCCTTGCAGTCAGAGTCAAAGAACGAAAACGAGAAAAAAGTGCGCGCCATTTTCAGTTTTCAACAAGTAAAACTTTTCATTCATTGTTTTTATTGTGGAAAAAAATGTTGAGTACCGATAAAGATAATTATAATTTTTATTGACAAGTGTGTTGAAAAACGTCGTATGAAACTCGTGAGCAATTGGTAATAAATAACATACCCAGTTCTTTACTGCTCTCGGCTGCGGCTCCAGCTGGTAAACCAATCTCGTATGTTATGTTATGATATGACCAACTTAGCTCACTTGTTTCATAATGTACTATTATGTGATGAATTTCGTCGTCCGCTGTGCGTAAAACCTTTTTCTGTTTTATTAGTATATTTTTACACAAGCGATAAGCCATAGTTCATATCTGTATGCCATGGGTAATTTTTCCATAGTAATTTCCCAATGTCAAAAATTGTTTCCCTCAACTCAGGGATAGGTACATAAGCTTACCTGTGGTACAGGATTTGGGGCATTTGCAATTATTTCTTCCGTCGAAGAGTGAATTCATTAAGGCCACTCAATACAATTTCTTCTTTAAGTGATAGCACCTCCCGTATGAGGTCCTGGTTGTTGTCTTGCAACTTCTCTATGATCTGCCTCTGTTTCCTCTCGCGCTCCTTCAGTTGCAGCAACGTCGTGTCACACACTTCACTGCATGGTGTAAAGGAACCTGTAAATATGAAGAAAATAGTTTACTTAATTTTATATGAAATCTCTCACAAGCTACAAGTTTGCTACAAGATAAGTGCCTAATGAACCTGAAAGGTGAAAAGAAAAATATTTGAGCAGTTTTGATAAAACAATAAATAACGTAATTTAGCAAGTGCTTTTTTATGAATAACAAATATAAGAGTGGAGTATAGAAACAAGGGCAAAATGCTTAGGTTTACAAAATATTATAAACTCTTACCAGATTTATTGCGTAATCTATCAAGTAGCTTTTCATTTTCCTGTTTCAGTCTATCAATTTCATTCTTCAAGCTCTTCTGCATAGAATCTTTCTGTTTGGTGATTTGCAGCAGCTTCCCTCGAGTGTCAGAAAGAGATGCTGACACCGCATCGGACTGGTCAGATATCCGCTGCGCTGATGCCACACATGCTTTAGCCTCATTCTTTTCTGATTCAATTTTTTCTTTTAATCTTGTAACTGAAGCCTAAATAATTGAAACAAAAAGTAAACTTTAGAAAAAACCGACTTTCACAAACTATTTGATTAGATTGAGTTGAATACAAACTGTAACCCCTTATCCCCCCCCCCCCCTTGGGGAATTAATTTTGTCAAATCCCATATCAGTGCTTCCCCACGCTACTAAGGAACCGCTGTACAAAGTTTCATGGCTCTAGGTCCACCGGTTTAGGCAATGCGTTGCCTGCCCGTCAGCCGCGCATTGTATTTGTACCTAGTATTGAGCAGATCTGGTGGCCATATGTGGTCTTCATCAGCAGTTCCGCATCACAATATTATGCTTACCATGTGCATTTGCACGAGTTATTATGAAAAACACAAAAATCACTATAGGTCTGCCTATAATATTTGAAGAGTTCCCTCGATTTCTCCAGGATCCCATCATCAGATCCTGACCTGGTGTCAATGGGACCACCCTTGAGGTATTACCTATACGTCGAAAAAAGATTTGTTCAAATCGGTTCATAATTGGCGGAGTTATCGCGTAACAAACATAGAAAAAAAAAAACAAAAAAAAAAACATACGGGTCGAATTGAGAACCTCCTCCTTTTTTTGAAGTCGGTTGAAAAGATAATTATGTGTGGTTAAGTACAGTTATTACGTAAGTTTTATTTAAAATAAACATCCTTGATGATTATTATTAGTAAGTAGGTACTAAGAGCGCTGAAACAAAAATCTGGGCTCTATTTAACTTTTTATACAATACACACCCAGTTTCCGAAAGGAAAATTAGCCATGACAACTTGTTTAACTCTTCAAACAATCATGTGCCAGTGCCACTATTTTGAATTAATATTTGATTAATCACTTGTCACATTTGATTGCTCTTTCAGAAACTGGGGGACAGTGTTTTATTCAATACATCTATTTGCCATCCATTTGTTGTATTGTAATGTTGGACTACCTTGTACCTCATTTCAACAAATAAACATCATTTCACATTTTACCTATGGTGAATGTTATTTTAATGTACCTACTCATACTAACTTTCAGCTGTTTATTATTTTGTTCTAGAATGTGGTTGTGTTCTGATAGCCTCTCGGATTTCTCTGTGTGGTTCTTATGGTGGTGCAATAGAGTCCAAACAGAGTTTATCAACTGGACCAGAGCCTCTGGTCGCAAAGAATCATCCTCAAAGTCCACAAACGGATTGAATGTGTAAGTTATGTTGAAAATCTCTAATTCCTGAAATCAGTTTGAAATTAATTCAGAATTAGTGTCTTGTATTTGTAAACAATTTACCATTTCTAAAGTCTTAGAAAACTTACTTCGTGAAGTCCGATCAGACACTCTCGAATATTGTCGAGAGTGCATGGTTCGTAAGTTGTTGCTTTTTTGTGCTTATAATGTTGTAGCAGCTCTTTCACTTCTTCATCTAGAGATTCAAATTCACTCAGAGATGCCATTATTTAATTAATTTTGAAAACAAAAGATGTCTCAGACAAATCAGACAAACGAATTTACCGGAAAAAAAAGACAAACAAACAAAAGAAAGAAAACGAATGAACAAAGTGACAGGCAGGAGTTTAGGCAGTGTTGCCAACCCTGTAATCTAGCGGATGGTAGAATTCTTCTAAAAATACGGTAGATTCTCCTGAATTACGGTGTATTAGATATTCTATTCGAAATACGGTAACATTACCTTGACTGTAGTACAGAGAGCCACCACGAAAACAAGGGAACGGCCAAGGCGGATCTACTTATGCGACTATAAAAATGTCGCTTTGGCTAGCTAAGGATTAGTTGAAAAGTTAGTAGGTATTGAAAAGCGCAATATTAGTTTTCCACAAATGGCAATATTGCCGGGAACGGGCACGATTTGTATAGACGTCTCACTCATGATGGAACGACTAGAAAGAGACAGTGAGTCAGACAGGGCCCTGCCGACAGCGTAATGTAATAAGCTCTTTAGTCCCGCCCGCCCGCGCTACTTTTCACTCTATCAAACTCCCACAAGTGAGTGAGATAGAGTGAAAAGAAGCGCGGGCGGGACAGACAGACAGGGACAATAATAATTATACATGTGTCAGGGGCAGGGATTATAGTAGATTGTTTACCAAGGGAGTAAAGAACTATTTTTAGGGCAAGAGTGTTTTTTTGAATCCTGAGCGACCGAGGGATTCTAGAGTTGAGTCCCGAGAGCAACGAGGGACTCCAAAGTGGAATCCTGAGGGAGCGAGGGATTCAAAGTACATCACTCGAGCCAAAAATATCTCCCAGAAACGTAACTTACCTGCAGCTATTTCATGAAATTCGGGTTGTACCGCTAAGGCTAATACGAAATCATGCTAATTCTTTTTGATAAATAATACACAACATTTTTAGATATATTTTGTTTCTGTCGGGCTCGGGTTTTTTTGAGCATTCTCCTTTAGTCGTACGAATCCGCTATTATCATTCGCGCGATGCGAGCGAATATCTCGAAATGGTTTTCTCAGTTTGGTTCCTTTGAAAGTACAACATCGCGTGAGTGAGTTGTCACAGAATGTCTCGTTTATGTTTATAGGTACTTGATTGTTGCTACTAAGCTACGCTATAGGAACATCTGCTGTGCCGCGGAGCCCGCAGAGCTTGCTGCGGAGCCCGCAGAGCTTGCCGCAAAGGATGTTATCATAATGTTAGCGCTTTGGCTAAGGGCGTCTCTGACATTTCACAATCATATAGGTAGGCAAACATTAAAACGAGTTGCATAATTAATTACAAATGTATTAAACATCAATGGCACTTAATTAAGATTAAAACAGCTTGTTAATTGTGTAATAATAATACTGGGGACTGTGCTGGTTTTAGCAATTACCTACGTTGATACCAACAATTAATCATTTTGAACCAAAATTGCAAACATCCTTAATTTAAGCTTTGATGTAATAATTTTAAACAGATTATGGGACTGAGAATATTAGAGACGTCAGAGCCATTTTACATTTCCCACCCACCGACTCAAGAGGGGTTTTAAATTAGTTTAATCAATCTGCTGAGTTATGGCCAAGTCTCTTAACGCTCGCTCTGTTACAAGTTATAATATTTTACAGAATATTTTAATATTGTGTGCAATAACAAAACCACTTGGGAGGTTACGAATTCATTTGGTGGTAATATTACAGGATGTAATAGAAGGTGCTGCCAATGGCTAAAAGATGTTCAGCTCCAGTTTCGGCGCTCCAAATTTCTTGGTCATCTTGAACTTCAACTTTCTACTAGTTTTCATCTCCACTGCAGTATTACTTTTTCTTGGAACGCTCAACCACTTTGCTCTGTAGAACAAACAATTCAAAATTGATAAATGTACCACAGATACTATAATATTATACTAATACAGATAGACCACCTGGAGCAAAATATGACACCGGCGTAAACTGAGATGCTACGGAAGCGTTTTTAGTTCGAGGCCATTATCGCGTGGTGCAGCACCATCGAAAAATTGCAAATACCACGAGATGGCGCTAAGATATATAGGATTTATTCTAAGATTAGCGCCACCTAGTAGTATGTTAACTGCAACCATGGCGTTTCAAGTACAAATCTTACTCCTCACGCCATCTCTTTTTTACGAAGGGCTACTAATTCTAATTTGTATGGGACAAGCACCCTGCGATTGTACCCAGATAAAACCGAAGGAACTGCATAGGAACGTGTCGCCAAGGCGAGTGAGCGACACAGCGAGCATAGTTACTATAGTCACCTCAGTAACCAACCAGTAACGTAGCGATACGTGCGACACGTCGTCGTCTGCAGTTGCCACAAACTTAGCCTTAATGTGATGCAAACCACGTGACGAAACCTTCGTATCTTCATATCTGCGTAGAATGGCTAGCTGCGTCATTCAAAATTAACAGAAAAGGCAAAATATTTGACATTATTAGGGGAAATTAAGCTTTCATTCCCTTGCAACAGACATTAATTGACGACTATTGGTATCCACTGTCGAAGGAGATGTGTACTTTTTCCTAGACAGTTGGTACTTTATTCGAAATGAAATGAAATGTTTATTAAGATTGTTAAAGATGCTGGTTACACAGTATTTTTATTTATTTATTTATTTATTTATTCAGGTAATCAACAGCGTTACAAAACAGATGTATCCTTAAAAATTAATACCAATTACATAGCCAATAATAGATTACCCCAAAAGATCCATTTGTTTTAGTAAGGGAAAAAGAAGAAACGGACTAGTAGAAGCACAGCTACTGTATTTTTTTTTTCTTTTTTTTTTCTTTATGTATGTTCATTCTATTACATTTATATATTATGTTTATATAAGTATATAATGTGAATACATATATATATATATATAAAAATAGATATGCAATAAATATATTTCTATATAATAATATAATATGTTGCTTAGTTTATTGTTCCGGTTGTGTAAAGTGTTTGAGAATGCAGTTTCTGAAGGAGGCCCTGGAGTTATTGAACGGGTCGATGTGTTGGAAGGTGTTATTGTAAGTACGTGTGATCCTGGTGAGCGGCTCGTTGGCGGCGTAGTTAGTGCGTCGCGCTGGCACACGCAGCAGCGGCGTGTGGCGCGTGCGCCACCGTAATTGATAACTTACATATAGTGAACCAAACCATATTTAT
The DNA here is from genome assembly GCA_963457715.1 of Argyresthia albistria. Classification (NCBI taxonomy): domain Eukaryota; kingdom Metazoa; phylum Arthropoda; class Insecta; order Lepidoptera; family Argyresthiidae; genus Argyresthia; species Argyresthia albistria. The sequence goes on along the minus strand of OY735262.1, from coordinate 5,205,168 downwards.
ATGAAAGAATATAATTTATGGATTCTAAATATATATCAAGATATTTTTTTTAAACCGCCGTTTTTAGGGTTCCGTACCCGAAGGGTGCCAAACGGGACCCTATTACTGAGACTTCGCTGTCCGTCTGTCCGTCCGTCCGTCCGTCCGTCCGTCCGTCCGTCCGTCCGTCCGTCCGTCCGTCTGTCACCAGGCTGTATCTCATGAACCGTGGTAGCAAGACAGTTAAAATTTTCACAGATGATGTATTTCTTTTGCTGCTATAACAACAAATACTAAAAATCAAAAGAAATTTAATATTAAGGGGGGCTCCCATACAACAAACGTGATTTTTTTGCTCATTTTTGCTCGATATTGATAATGGTAGCAGGTAGACGCTTAAAATGTTCACAATATATTGAGTATATTATTTACTTAAAAAATAAATAATTAAATTAAAATTAAATTAATATTTAGGGGGGGCTCCCATACATTTTTTTTTTTGCGGTTTTTTATAGATAATGGCACGGAACCCTTCGTGCGCGAGTCCGACTCGCACTTGGCCAGTTATTTAGTTTTTGTGATTTAAAAATAATAATTATTGTGAAATAAAACTGCCACCCAGAACAATAATTTACTATGGCAACACTGTTCTGTCCCGTCAATGTCAACAGTCCCCTGTTGCGAGCTTGCGAGTCACGCCACAATCGATTACAGCGTCTACGAAGGCGTTCCGAGTCATCTTTGGCGATACAAAACGATGGCATCGTACGCATCGTAGACGCTGTAATCGATTATGGCGTGACTCGGAATTTGGGGAAAGTGTCAAAAATTACAACTGAATGAATGAATGACAGTTTTTTTTGCTGCTTAGCTAAGCAAAGGGTACAGGATATGAATCCTACCCATACAAATCTGTTTTTCAAAATTAATAGAAATGGCGGCTTTAATAAAAAAAATCGTAGGCTTTATTCATATTCGTTTCCCTACCAGAAAAACCACATATGATTATGGTTCAAAAATCAGCACCGGAAAAATACATCTGAAGAGATGAGTCGTACTAGGTAAATTTGGTACTTAGTCCAACTGTTCCTAGTCCTCAAAAATACTTGATCCAAATACCTGTTCTTCGAGTATCACCTAGTCCTAGTATCAGGGGGCCCCTTCCTAGTCCTGTGGTAACGTCGTAAAGTACTAAGTAAAGTCACGTCTTATAGCTTAGGACAATACCAGTGATAACCACTAAACAAACATACCATAGCTTTCCCATCCGGGGTGGCACAAGGACAATCGACAGTTGTGACGGACGTAATTAAAACATAAACTAAACGAACGTGTAAATAAACTTATAAACCATAGTGATTTAAATAAAGACAATAAAACGAATGCATTCGGTTAACAATAGCTAGATAGGGCTCTCGTTCCAGCATCTATTGTTCTCCATTGTTAGTTTGTTTGGCCTATGTCCTTAGGAGACTATACCGATTAAGTGAACCAAACTATAAAAAATATAGCTCCAAACAAAGTAGCTCTACCTAGTATCATAAAGAAGAACTAAGATATCTACATGCTACTTGCCAACAGATGGCGTGTACGAACCCATAAAACAATATCGATAAACACGCTACTCGCCAAAGGAGGGCGTTGGTTGTCGAAAAAGCATTAAATCACTAAAACTCTATGGAAAGCGCCATCCAGCAGCTTAAGGCAAATAATAACAATACGTTGGTGATTGATAAAGTGATATAATGTATTACAATCGTAACCTTACTTCCATAGCATCATCGAAATTCTTAGAATTATATTTTTTGGTACCTATATTTTAATATTATATTTTTTCATTTTTTTGTTCTTTTGTTTTATTTTTTTATGTCAGGACTTCGACAAAGAAACTATTAATTTGGTGAAACGCATTCTAGTTACTTACCTTTATTTGAGCAAGAAAATAAGTAAAAACGTTAAAACTCGAAAGTATTATTACCCGAATAATTAAACGAGCACCTGATTCGCAACAACATAAACTCGGCGAGGTGTCAATATAATTTATCCGCTAGCACTAGTTACGGTACTAGATTCAACCACCTTCGTGATTCTGAAGTTCGATTTGGCAAATAGACAATGTCCTGTCCTTGTCACTCATCATGAAGCTAAAAAGAGATAGTAATATACACGCAATCACACCCGCTTATGGTAAAACGTACGAAGCGAAAAATACATAGTATACAATCATTCGTTCATTACTGGATTCAACGACCTCCTTGTTTTTGAAGTTCGATTTCGCGAAAAGAAGATGTCTTTTTCACTCATTATGAGGCGAAAAAGAGATAGCAATATACACCAACCCACACCCGCCTACAATGAAACGTACGAAACGCAGGATCAGCACGGCTGCTGACGAGCAACGCCGGACATTTCCGAATCAACCCGAAATCCCCCGAATACTTGGATTGGAACGTTGAGAACAAGTCCCGGTGTACGCGTATTAGCACGCGTTACGCGTATTAGCACGCGTTACGCGTATCGATACCCGAGACTTGGTATTACTGATACTAGATACTCGATATACTCGGCTTCGGTACTCGAAATTTGATACTCGTTGGATCTAGTCCATACGTTTGCGGATCAGGTACGGGCTAGTATTGAAAAATACCTAGTTTTTGTACCTGTTCTAGTATATACGCCTCAACTCTATATCTCCTTAGTTTGGAGAGTGTAAGAATCAGCTACTGAATAAAGTGTGTGGAAAAAGTGGTGACGCTGCTTGTGTTAGTATGCCGTACCTTGGCCAGGCCCATCCCGATCTCGCTCAGCCGCTTGTGCTGGTAGGTGAGTGGCTCGTGCAGCTTGGCATCGCTCCGCTTGTAATAGTCGTTGTAGTCGAGCCGGAACGCCAGCGTCTGCAGCGACACCTCTTGGTGCAGCGCTAGTTTCAAAATCAGGGTGGTCACGTGGCCCCTGGACACACAAGCCGTGGTGGTTAGGCAGAACCAGCGTTGGATTTCGTACTATAATTATAGTATTTATACTATAATTTCATGCTTCGTACTATATACTATCCCTAACTAGGGATAGTACAACAAAATACAACAATTTTAGTTATAGTCTGTAGTTAGCCGTTTTTCCATCCGGCCTGGCATGCGGCACCGGGTGCCGGTGCTGTGCCGGCGGCGCGGCGCGGCGGCAGCCGGCGGCGGCGCGGCGTATGGAAAACGCCTATTAAGCAACTAAAACGCATATTGCATTTTAAGCTTTACGTAATAGAGTCCATAGTACTGCGAGTTATTTATTATTCTGTTGGTACGACTGTGCAATAAAGTAGCCTCGTCTCGCATCTACCCGAGTGCATGCGTTTGCACACATTCAAGATAGTGGTGGTCATAACGGCTAATTTTTGATAACAGGCTAAATGGAATAAGCTATTTTTTTTAGCCTGCTAATTTACACGCTAAGTTATCGAAACGAACGTGTCGAACGCATTGTGAAAGTTTTCGAGAAAGCGCGCGAAATCACTCAACGTCCAGCGCGGTCGCGAGTAACCGGTCGACTGATCACGCTGCACTGTGCTTTTTTTAACGTAATGCTACAAAAAGTCCGCTGGCGCTAGCAGCGCAGTGCGCTGTGCTTTTTTTAACGTAATGCTACAAAAAGTCCGCTGGCGCTGGCAGCGCAGCGCGTACAGCGTCGGTCCGTTTCGTTGTGATAACGTAGCTCTATCTGATTCGATTAATAGCACATGCTTTTCGTTACAAGTGAATAACGTGCTGCACGGCTTTACGTTATATTAACCACCACTAATTCAAGAGCTGATAAACTTAGAGGAGGAGTAAATTTTGCCATCTGATATTGATTTTAAATATTTCAAACAGTAGTATTAAATCGTACTATATTTTTTGACAAAATACTATCCTTTTTGTATTTTTGTGCTATCCCTTTCAACGTACCCAAATCCAACACTGGGCAGAACTGTTGGGTCGATGACATTACGAATATCGCGGGGAATTGGATTCGACTGGCACAGCACAGGACCGGATAAGTTGGCACAAAAAGGGAGGCTTATACCAAGCAGTGGGCGAAAATAAGCTGCCGATGATGAAACAGTTCTGTTACCTTTCATGAACCGTCAAAACACGGTTTGGTTTGTGGTTTTTGTAAAAAATAAAAATAGCTCACGGTGACGTCGTGCTGAAATTATACTGAAATCTATCAGCGCTCACCAAACCAATTAAATTTAATACCATCATCTAGTGACGCTAAATAGATATGAGAAAACTCATTCATGAGTAACTAACTGTTACTCATGAATGAGTAACATACTGTACTGTACTGTTACCTGTCAATACATTTATGAAAATATCATGTACACCAGAAAAAACATAGGTTTATTTAAGACTTTAGGCCATAATCATAGTATTAGCACTAGAAATAGAAATAAGATTGCTATGCCCGCGTTCAGACTCAGTAAGGTTGCTCACTCTTTTATCAACCGACTTCAAAAAAAGGAGGAGGTTCTCAATTCGACCCGTATGTTTTTTTTTTTCTATGTTTGTTACGCGATAACTCCGCCAATTATGAACCGATTTGAACAAATCTTTTTTCGGCGTATAGGTAATACCTCAAGGGTGGTCCCATTGACACCAGGTCAGGATCTGATGATGGGATCCTGGAGAAATCGAGAGAACTCTTCAAATATTATAGGCAGACCTATAGTGATTTTTGTGTTTTTCATAATAACTCGTGCAACTATTGCATAATATTGTGATGCGGAACTGCTGATGAAGACCACATATGGCCACCAGATCTGCTCAATACTAGGTACAAATACAATGCGTGGCTGACGGGCAGGCAACGCATAGCCTAAACCGGTGGACCTAGAGCCATGAAACTTTGTACAGTGGTTCCTTAGTCGCGTGGGGTAGCACTGATATAGGATTTGACAAAATTAATTCCCCAAGGGGGGGGGGATAAGGGGTTACAGTTAGTATTAAACTCAATCTAATCAAATAGGGTTTGTGGAAGTCGGTTTTTTCTAAAGTTTACTTTTTGTTTCAATTATGGGAGTATGTGTTAGTTTTTATAATAAAATACCTAATGAAGCAACGGACCTACCAGAAAGGAGGTTCAAAACTATGTCAAAAACGGCCTATTGAAGAAGTCTTATTACAGTATAAAAGAATATTTAGATGACAAAACTGCATGGTCTTTACCATCTCAGCGCACAGAAATCCAAAGAGGGGCGATGGACTGAGTCAGTACGTCTCTCCTCGGTGTATTTCCTTAGACTTAAGTAGAAATACATAACATTGTATTTTTAAGGCTCTGATATTTTAAAAGAGGTACGGGGGAGGTTTCTTGCCCTTCTTTGCTCCATCCCTAAGCCCACAACTTCCGAACGGGCGGTAGTATACAAAAATATTAATATTAATATTATATTGACGTTGACTAAGTAATATGTATGATTATATGGTCAATAAAAATTTTGAACTGAACTGAACTGAACTAATCTAATGAGTTAGGAGCACGGGTAATTCACCTATAAGTTCGCGCCCACACGTTGAGATCAGCTTTCCTACTAGCCAGGAACTGGTGGAATATCTTCCGTTTCTCCTTGTCTTGCGCTTCATCGGCTGCCGTGAACGCATATTCACCTGAGACAATGAAGGTTCATATGATATTTGACAGGAATCAAATAGCCACACCTATATTCGGTTACAGCTTTAACCGTAGCAACCGAATACAGACTGCTGATTAAATAAAAATCAGTCAAGTTTGAGTAGGGTTCACACACGAAACGGCTCCGACTCAGCATGTTATTGTACTACACAAGACAGACATACTAGTAATAGATAGCTTATTTCTCGAGCGAAAGTGGCAGCATGATTGTGTCCGTCAGACTGTCATACAAAATGGTGTTGCTGTCCAAGTAGGTCCCGGGTTCGAATCCCGGTTAAAGAGGAAGAAAAAATCCCCAGTTCTTGGATGTACACATGCATGTCACGTCACTGTTTCTGGTTTCCAGTTCCCAGGACACAGCGTCTGCTGTTGTGAGGCCAAAAGCAATGTAGTACCTCAGGACATATCCCACCTGCACCCAACCTCATTCCGTCTTCATGTCTCAATGAGGCAAACGCGGGGGAGCAAGCCAACGGGTTAGTTTTACATACAGGCACATACATTGCTTCTGGCCCCACACTAGGATACCCTGTGTCGTGGGAATCAGAAACAGCGACATGTAAACATCGAGACCTGGGGGGTTTTCTCCCCAGCCGGAATTCGACCTGAGACCTCTCGCATGTTCAACCGCTGCGCCATAGAGGTCGTCGTTTTATTCATGTTACCTGCAGCTATTTTGTGCACCCCCCACATGGCTGGTCCGCCCCTCGTTTTGCTGTCCTCCTCCCGCGATGTAGTAGGTACCTGTAGGTGGATGCTATGCATGGCTCACCCCTCGCCAGGCGTTCAGCCTTCGCCCGCTCGATGTGCTCTCGCCGCTCGACCTCAGCGCCGATGCCGGCCTGCAGCGTGGCTTCGAAGCTGCGCAGCGCTAGCGTCTCGTTCAACACGTTGCCGAGGTACGACTGGAGCTCCTGCGCGGTGTAACAGAAATAGCTAGTCAAATGCGAAGTCAAGGGCTGATTACGAATGTACATGTATTCCCAATTTTCTATTGTAAAATATTGTTTTACTTCTCATGCTCGTAAAGTTCGTCTTTATGTTGGGTATAGGCTGCATAAAATCGCATGCTAAATTTTTATAAGTGGCAGTGGCACTTAACATAGGTGTGTGTGGCTGTTTACCTGAGGACCTTTGTCTTAGAGTCTGAGACTTCTTCGTCTAAGACTCAGACTCTTTTACTTTATGCACTAGTGCATAAAAAGCGATTTTATACAGCCTATACCCAACATAAAAACGAACTTTACGAGCATGAGAAGTGAAAAGTATATGAATATTCAATGTGTTTTCATTCAGTGGACTAAATGTACGCTAGCTTAGGTGCAATCCGCTCTGGTCAGACAAGACGGAGTAACGACAGGGATAAGACACGAGAAAGTGACAGATTACAAAGAACAGACCGAGAAAGCATGCATGGTTGTCTTGTTTCTTTCTTGTTCTGTCTTCTTCTCTATGTTTTGTCGTTACTCGTGATTTATCTGTCCAATGGGTTATCGCGTCTTACACTTACACTTGACGAATAATGCACAAAATCGCTGTCAGAAAATAACTAATGTCCATGAAGTCCACAACCGTCCTTCCAAAGTCAGCCCACGATTTTCGACCTACCCACACCGAGATAAAGTTTTGATAAAGGATCGATCAATCTCATCTCCAAAAGAAGATCTCAGATAAAATCGTTTGTTGCACGAAAAATAAAGAATGTCATGCAGTATCCAACAAAGAGCAGTAATTCTCCTACCTGCGTGCTCTGATGTATCATCGCGTCGACGCACTGCCGCTCCAGGGCCGCGTGGTGCAGCTTCAGCAGCGTGTCCAGGTCTTGCTGCTCGCCGGCCGCGGCCAGCAGCTCCGCCCAGGCCGGCTCGGCGCCCACGAAGCCCGCCTCCTGCAGTGCGCCGCACAGCCGCAGCGCTTCGGCTCGCAGGCAGGACACGCGCCGCATCAGACCCCACACCTCTGTGGTAGGATCGAGTTCAATATGAATTGTGGTACATTTCATTTTAGGGGTCAACTTGTCGAAAATATTAATTAATTCAGAATTCAGAGTTTTCGATTGATTTAACCACAGATACTATAATATTACACTAATACAGATAGACCACCTAGAACAAAATATGACACCGGCGTAAACTGAGATGCTACGGAAGCTTCTTTAGTTCGAGGCCATTATCGCTTGGTGCAGCACCATCGAAAAAATTGCAAATACCACGAGATGGCGCTAAGATATATAGCATTTATTCTAAGATTAGCGCCACCTAGAAGTATGTTAACTGAAACCATAGCATTTAAACTACAAATCTTACTCCTCACGCCGCCGTCTCTTTTTTACGAAGGTTTACTAATTCTAATTTGTATGCGATGAGCACCCTGTGATTTAACCCTCTCGGTCCCACAGCTGTTGTTCACTATTGTTAATTATCCCGCCCCCGCGTGTGTCCTTACGCGAGCGAACTTTTCGAAGAGTGACAATGGATAGACCATACACATTTTGCAGTCGTCAGGCGGTCAGTTAGCACATTCACTAACCCGGCATGTGCCGCAGCCGCTTGTTGAGTATGATGTGCTGCCGCCACGCGTCGTGCAGCGTGTACTCGATGCGCTTGACGCGCCACAGCTGCGTGAAGAGCGCTCGGTAGCGCGCGGCGCAGGTCGCCGGGAACAGAGTGCCGAGCGGGCCGTCCACGCGGTACTGCAGCGCGAACACGTCCCAGCCGAGGTCCTCTGCGATGCGCCCGTCACCTAATACAGGAGGGTTACTATCAACTCTTATAGCAGGACCTAAACCGGGCAGTTCTGCTTTTTTCATACAAATTCATAAAATTTTAGTACTGAAAAAGCAAAACTGCCCGGTTTAGGTCCTGCTATAAGAGTTTATAGTAACCCCTCAGATAACTTTATTTTGGTTTCATATTAATTTAAATTCTTGCGTGGCCCTGCGCCCGCAGCATACCTTGTGCGGGGGGAGATTTTTGTCGCGGAAGGTCAAAGACTTGTAAGGCGCATGCTCTATCCTTCACTCTCGCGCCGCGAACCACCGCGGTTCAGGCATGCCACGGGTGCTGGGCTACGAACTTGTGAAAACTGTGATGCATAGCTTATCCTATGGATTTAGGTTAAAGATACAATACGATAACAGCTGCTTCAGTTTAATATTTAACAAAAGAATAATATTTTGAGACCTAAGCACATAATTTGCAGTTGAAAGCAGGATACAGGTAGCACACGTTTGCACACATAATGCCAGAAAAGCACAATCCTAGAAACGCTAAAGTACAGATAATAAATAACTGAAAAGTGGTCTCTGGGTAGAGACACCGCAGCGTGTGGGTACTGGGTACGTACAGTTGGCGTACAGGTTGACGTGCAGGCGCGCGAGCACGTGCGGCGGCTCGTACTGCGCGTTGGTGGCGCGCACGGCCGCCTCCAGCGTGCACGACAGGTTGTGCACGTACAGCGACGCCGCCGGCTTGTGCAGCTCCTCTCTGCCGGCACAAAGCACACGGATCATGCATCACACTGCGCCGTCACGAAAGAATACGCTGGCCCCGGATTCTTCAAACTAATTGCATGGCAATAGGCTTGTGGCCAAGGTAATCCAATAAATCTAGGAACAAGTCTTAAGTTGAAGCATTATGTACAAAATGACTTGACATTCTCAGAATCGTATATTTCCAGCAGATACATTTTATAAAGTCAATTTTGTGCAAAAAAAGACAGTATTTGATGGCACTTTTCCATGACATCATTCTGTTATTTCATAGAACTCAGGAACAAAAGTTCCGTTTTGACAGTTCATAAAAAGTATCTATTTTGACTTGACAGGCCACAAGCCTATTGCTATAGCGAGGGCGCAGAATTCCGGTTTAGGCTCGACGACGGCGCCGAGACGCGCCGCGAAAGCTACAAACAAACCGTTATTTCGCGTCCTCGTTTGTAATTGGGCGCCAGATGCCAATCAATCAATCACTCACACATGCCGAGTAAACAGCAAGACAGTACTCACGGCCGAGTACCGTGTGAAATGCTTGCCTCCTCCTCCTCTCCTCAGTAATGCGTGTGTTGCTTTTTAGGCTCTACTCACGATGCAATCTGGCTTGCAATCTGTCGCTGCAACTCATAGAAGACAGGTTGCCTTGCAACCGCTAGAGGAGGACAGAACAGGAAGATACGACAGAGAGATAAATACAAGTTGCAGCAACAAATCGCGAGACAGATTGCATCGTAAGTAGAGCCCATTTCTGCTAAGATTTATGAACAATAATAGTAGATTGTTTACCAAGGGAGTAAAGAACTATTTTTAGGGCGGGAGTGTTTTTTGAATCCTGAGCGACCGAGGGATTCTCTCGGGACTTATAAGTAGAATCCTGAGGTAGCGAGGGTTTTACAGTACATCACTGGAGCCAAAAATAGTTTTACTACTGAGGTGGACACTCTACTTTTTAATTTGGTTTTAATTTTGTTAGTGTTTCGATATCAATTCTGTAACGTTGTGTCTCTGTTGTCATCAATAGGTGTCAAGCGATTCGGTCGATCGGATTATCTAATCTGTGTTGAGTACGCATTTAAGTACATTTTTTTTATTGGCTGCGTTCAAAATGAATCTCTCTAGTAATTGGTCTGTCAGCCTGAATGGTAGTGAAACTGATTATACCCTATCCAACATAGGATGATCTCTGACAGCTGTCAGTGTCAAAACACACCTATGAAGTATCGTATTTTTCGACGGTAAAATGTATAGACAATTAACATACTTTATTGGCAAATAGTGACGTGCTACACTTATCGTAAGACAAGTTATCGATATTGTTTGATTTGCTTGAAACATTCAGAAACTTTAGTTAGAATCGATAATTTGTATCGACATTATCCCCATGCCTAGTAAAGTCACAGTGACAAGCTGTCAGAGATCATCCTATGTTGGATAGGGTATAGTGACAGCGATTTTTTCCTTTGAATTGGAAACAAAATTAAAAAGTTACTTTTAGTCCCTAGGGACTAAATAGCTTCTTTAGTCCCTGTTTACCGGGACTAAAGTAGCTCTTTTTGAATAGATGTGATGAAAATATTTAGTCAGTACTAACTGCATGAGCGTCATGAGATGGTGCACGAAGTCGCCCTGCGCGAGCAGCAGGTACCGGCGGTGCGCCGCCAGGTGGTCCAGCAGGTGGTGGCGCGAGGTGAGCGCCGCGAGCAGCCGCTGGGAGGCGCTAGTGTGCGCGGCCGCCACGGCCGAGCGCAGCTCCGCCGCCTCCCACCAGGCTGCGCCCTCGGGGGGCTCCGCGCCTGCGATACCACCACCACAGATATACATATAACCAGAGGTCGGAATAGGCAGACTATATTTACCTAAACTTTACAAGACATTTGGTGCGGTTACAACCACAAAACTTTCGGGCATAAGATTTATTTATTTATTATACAAATTATATTGTACAAAATTACAGACTGTTAGTCCAAGGCGGTGTAAAAATACTGAAAAGTAAATAAATAAATTATATACCATAATAAAATTATTATACATTCCAATACATATTGAATAGAATTACAAATTCATTTCAAAGATATACAAAATAATCTGAGGACAGCAGAGTCATGCGATCATCTCACAAAACCTGCCATAGGATGTATGTATACCGTACATAGGATGTGTGTATACCGTACATAGGATGTATGTATACCGTACATAGGATGTATGTATACCGTACAAAGATTCCATGCAATAGTTTTAGAATCAACAAATCAACAATATGTTTGAAATACATGTCTAAAACATATATATTGAATAGAACTAAAAGTTACCAGGATACGCGCGTCGCGATCCCCCGCGGGGGCATTCCTGCTACGGGGTGCTTGCTGATGCCTAGACAAGATATTGACTGCGACTAAACGGTTGAACATATCTTCATGAATCATGCGCACGCGCACATGAAGCGTATATACGCGGTGGCGATCCTCGTTGTGCACTATCGTACCACAGCCAATCAGAGGACGCATCGATGTGACACTCCGCTACAAGTTCAGTTCAGTACACCGCGAACAAGAGCTGGACGTGTTGGTTTGGTCAAGCCTTCAGAACTGAGAGTGGTTTATTACGACCTAGCTAGATGGATTGGTGTATACCAGGCAGGGAGCACTGATCCAATGGAAAGCGCATAGATACATTTTCCTTTAAAACACAACTCACCAATTTACGGCGGGGGACGAGGTAACTCAGAGAGCTGATTGGTCAGCTGCTGCGGAGGCAGCTGAAAACTGTCACTAAAGCAATGGCGGCCCGTCATCGTACATAGGTTGCATACGTTGCATACAACTAATGTTAGGCGAGCCGCATTCCCCCGCAGGCGCAGTCAGATATATCAGGTCGGGTAAAATGTTTATTCGTATTTTGTATGAAGACCGTAATGGCTCGAACAATAAGGTGAATCTTTGATTTTCAAAAATCCGTATTGAAAACGCTTAACCAACATTGTGCTACTTTTACTGACACTGTATTAGGTTCATAAACATCATAAAAAAGAAACACGGCCATCGTTGCATGTCTTCCTTATTTTCTACAACTTAAAAATGTACTGAATTTCTCCATTAGATTCACTCATTTTGACATAAAGAAAAACAAATGAAAAATTGTCGGAAACAACATTTGATTATTTTTTTTTTTGAAATATAACCTTTTTAATGACATCAAAACCGGCCAGATACAATTAATACATCCAAAGATACTTAGTTACAAATATACACATACAAAATACGAAAAATTTTTACCCGAGCTATTAATAAAGTGTCTGGTGTATACCTTGCGGCTGCAGCAGCTGGTGCAGGCGGCCGGGCTGCTCGGGCGCGGCGTGGTCGGCGCACGCGTCCCGCATGAACACCACGCTCTTGCCGGTCGCGAGGATGCGCGCCGCCAGCGAGCGCGACATGAACGACGGGACCATCCACTCTCTGAGGGCGGGGGGCACAGCGCCGTTCGTACATACCGGTTGCCGGGTAGCCGATGACGGCTAACCGGTAACATATTCAAACGATTGCCTTGACCTTATTTTTTCTTTTTCTACTTTTTCTTTTTAAATAAACAAGTTTTTATAAAAAAAAAACAGTATTTCTGTTTGATCTGTGTAACTTAAATCAGCAAATCATATTTTTTGGGAAGTGCACTGCAGCCTGAAATACAGGTATATACCTAGCTCAGGCTCAGATGCTCCAATTTATTATGTATCACAATTTTAGCTAAGTAACTAATATTGTAACCATTTTCTGACCGCGTTTTTGGTAAATAATAATAGTTATTATTATTATTGCCCGGCAAATTACGCCGGTGCGTATGAAAGCGTACGCACGCGTACATGGCCATGTACTTCGCCGCCGAGAGGCCGGCACCGGCTACCAGTTTGTCATATTCAACGATTGCCCGGCAAATTACGCCGGTACGTATGAAAGCGTACGTATATGGTCATACACTTCTCCGCCGGGTAGCCGCCTGGCCGGGCGCCGGCCATCCAGCAACCGGTATGTGTGAAAAGGCGCTTAGTCTGGGTACATGCAGACGCGCAGATCAGATGCAACTCAGGTTACTCCGGCGCTTAGACGACATCGCCTGTCCTGCCTTGCATAATCTGTGATGTGGCCTGCGTTGCCTGCGTCTCAGCATAGCAGCATGTGGGGGACACTTACACGTAAACTAGGGAAAATTCGCTTGTAATTTTGAGAATTATATGTGATGAAGATAAATCGCTTCAGAATATGCGAATATTTATAACAAACTGCAGCTGATAATATAGCTTACCTGACTCTGAACTTATCGTGCCACATCCTGTCAATAGGCACGCCGCTTCTGCTCTCTATGAAGAACTCATTGAACGGGTCATCGATTTCACCTGGAAATAAGGGGGAGAGGTGAATTTACTTTTTTGCTCGAACCTTTATTGATCCTATCGCTACGCGCGCGGTCTACTGCGTGTCCAACTAACCGTGCAGCAGCCACCGCGTGAGCATGAGCAGCAGTGGATAGGTGAGCGCGGTGAGCAGCCGCCGCGCCAGCGTCGCCACGCGTTCGTCGCCGTGACGCACGAAGCGGTGGACGCACGACGCCAACTCGCCGCCTATGGACAGGAAACATTCATCATATGACTAATGTCCATATCTTCATTTCATATCTCCAGAGCCGTGATTATGCAAGTGAATCGTATAACAGTGGCTATAGCGAAAAACTGGCATTTCGCGCTCTCGCTATAGCTATTGAAATGCGATTCGCTTGCAGAATCCGGCCCCAGAGCTATGATGCTACCTGCTACTCAAAAAGGACAAAAACTGGCGAAACATGGGCACAACTGTGCGTCTCTCTACATCATCAACCGAGCGAGCCGAAGGCGAGCGAGTGTCTCCTCCTCAGGTTATACAAAAATACTTTCATATTTCCGTTTCTCCCGATATCCAACTATCCGGCTATTCTCGTCTACAGGTCGCCGTCATTCTCAACCGATTCTAGTGAAATTTTGTGAGCAGGTCCAAGAGTTTTCAGTTTTTATTAAGTATTATCTTTGTTTCGTAGCGGAGTATGGGGTTGCAAAGTGTTACAGAGTTAAAAGAGAAAGGGAATACTGCATGTACCTTTCTTATGATGTGCCGCGTGGCATATGTTGGCGAGCCACGTCAGTCGATGCAGAGGCTCCTGCGCCCACACACACACGCGACGCATCGTGCCGCCGCCGCCACCCCCTCCGTCGCACGCCTTGAGAATGAGAGAGACAAATGTCATACATTAGGCAAATCTAATCTAATCAATATGGAAACTCTGGTAAATTGGCCCGGCTATATGGCTAGCGAATAAAACAAGATAATCACCTGAGATTGTAACAAGGCAATGCCGCGGTAATAGTCAGTGAGCTCGTCCCTTATAGCTGCCACCAATCCTTCGCCCATCATACCTGAAAAGATATTTTTTTTCGTCATGTTGCGCCCTTCACAACAATTGATACTATTCGTTCGATACACTATCTATTGTTATTGTTTCCATTCATTTTTCGTAAAACCGTGTAAGAGTAAGGAATAGGAAGAGGACGTAGGGAACACATGTGACGTCACCTTGCGGGATGAGCCCCGAGGTGGGGTCCACCACCTCCTTGAGGCGGTCGTGCAGCACGCCGAGGTGCGCCACGCGCGAGTACAGCGCCTGCAGCGGCCGCGACGCCGGCGCCGCGCGACACTTGACGCCACTCGCCGCCAGCACCGCGTCGCGCACGCACGAGCGAGAGTTGCTCACCTCCGCTGGTACAGATGGAAACATTCATACTATTATTAGCAGCACAAGGGGGCGATTTGGGGGGTGTCAAACCACTAAACTAAGGGCCATATTTCATTATATGGCAGGTACCTACTAAACTGTCAACTTTTAATCCGACAACTCTTGCATTTTAATTAGTTTGCTTAGTTTAGTGCAATGGGTTGATGTAGGCTGGGTTGAGCATGACTGTAATGATGTTGATGATGAAAGAGCTTGCTTTGTCGTGCCACAAACTCATGCCTGCTAACCTACAATAAATGAGACTGACTTAGGAAATGGTATTGGATCAGGTAAATAAATGTTTTAAACCCTCCCCTGATAAAGAAAAAAGTAATTACCATGGGCTTGGGTGATAGCCATGTTGCTGCTTTCAGAAGGGAGGCTCTGATTGGAGTTCTGCTGCTTCAGCCAGTTCGCTGACCCAATGGTACTCTTGCTGGAGCTGGAGGTAGCCCCTGATGCTCCCAGTTGCTTCTGGTATAGAGTCAATAAGATAACACACAAGATACTATTAATATGTGAGTAATATTTGCTGTGAATATTTACACAAACAAAAACAACTTGAGAATTGATGAATTCTGATCTTATACATTGGAAAAAAAAGTGGCCAAGTGCGAGTCGGACTCGCCCATGAAGGGTTCCGTAGTATCATGTAATTATTAGACTGGATTTTTGTGTTGTAACTTTGTTTTTCATAGTCTTTGTATGAATGACAAAGTTATCTTTGCAGTTTTTAATAAATGTTTTATATCTTAAAAACTGCTCATTATATTTTTTTCAAACCAATTTTCATCGAAAGTTTATATTGAGATACACAGCATATATTTTTTATAGATTTATCACTCTCTTACTTTAAAAGTTAGAGGGGGGGGACACAATTTTTTCCACTTTGGATGGGTCTGTCTCTTTAAAGATTGACTTTGAGGAAAAATGGTTTTAGAAACCTTTGAAGACCTATCTATAGACACCACACATGTGTTTGATAAAAAAAAAATTTTTGGTTTCAGTTTCACATACCAAGTTTCAACTGTGTAGTCCTAATAGTTTTGGAATAAAGTTGCTGTGACATACGGACGGACGGACGGACAGACTTGACGAAACTATAAGGGTTCCTTGTTTCTCTACGGAACCCTAGGGGGGATGTTGTGCCTGCACCTGGCCCACGAGAGCGGGGCCTTTGTGCTTTGTACGGAACCCTAATTAAGATGAAGTAATACTCACACCAATAGGGAGCTGAGGTATGGGGAATAGTTGATGTGTAGACTCAGATTGTTGAGGACTTTCAGCCAAGGCCAGCAGAAGACTGAGTACTGATGCTCGCTGTTTTAGCACAAACTGAAAAAAATATTTAGGGTGTTGCTTTACATGTTCTTACATACACACCCTAGACTGACATGGCATTTGATTCCCCAAAATTTTCAGCCCTTCTTGACTTCTATTCAATGTTTATCTCAAGACCTAATAAGGCAGAAATGACAAGAGTCTTGCCACAAGACACATGAATAAAATCAAATTGCTTACTGTTGTTGCGCTTATAAGAGCACTCATTAGGCAGAAATGACAAGAGTCTTTCCACAATATGACAAGACACAAAAGTAAAATCAAATTGCTTACTGATGTTGCGCTTATAAGAGCACTCATTAGGCAGAAATGACAAGAGTCTTTCCACAATATGACAAGACACAAAAGTAAAATCAAATTGCTTACTGTTGTTGCGCTTATAAGAGCACTCATTAGGCAGAAATGACAAGAGTCTTTCCACAATATGACAAGACACATAAGTAAAATCAAATTGCTTACTGATGATTTAACTTTTTCGTAACATTCATTGAATTTGTCCACATCCTTCAGGGAGGTGTTTGCAAGCCGAGACTGCACCATCTGGCACAGCAGCCGCTCGTCCTGTGCGCTGCGAGGCTGGTCTCCCGTTGACGACAAGTAGGAAATGGCCAGCTCATATGCTCCATCTCAAACCAAAGCAAAACTATAATTTAGTACCTACAATAACAACACAGACTGGGCACATACTTGAATAGATGTACATATTAGTATGCCTAGGAGTCAGTAGGTAGCTCTCACCTCTTCGGAATCTTGAAACAAGATCGCGGATATATTCTTGCATGATATTCATACAAAGAAAATGTAAAAGTAAAAAAATATTATGACAAATATGTAGTCAGCATGAAGTTTGACATAATTTTTGGATTACGTTTGAAATTGGAAATGGAAGTACCTGGGTCACTTGAAGATAGCACCGCGCATAATTTATGAAGATGATCTGCAATGTTGTTTGATGAATTATCCATTGGAAATTAATTGCTCAGAAATTCCTTAGTCTCGCTGGAGAGTTTTGGATTAACTTGGTATTTTCAGGATTTAAGACAAGTATTGTGACATTTTAGAGAGCTCGTAGATATGTTACATTAGCAATTCAAGTCAAATTTTCGTGAATTTATTTCCAAAAAGGCAAGGCAATCAAATGCAAAAATCTACAACACAAACACAAGTAGAAAACGGTTTTGTTTTGACTTTTGACCACAGAATTTTGACAGAATTTATCAGTTTCGCTGACAGAACCAAATCAAGACAGATCCTTCTTGTCTGTGGGGTCGCTAGTTGCTTGCTTTGCTTGCTTGCTGCTGGCGTGCTCGCGAGCGAGGCGAGCCGATCTTGCTTGCTTTGCTTTTCTGCCTCTGCCTGGCCGAGGCCGGCCCATCTGGGAGCTTTTGTTGGAGCCACTCAGTGAACGAGAGCCACTCCCTCTTTCTCGTCCGCGCTCTCCACACCGCCCAGCTGAGCTGGCGATGGCGTTTCTCCCTCTCCTCCTTGTTCTGCTTTTGTGTGGGAACAAAAATACAAAGTGGCACATTTGTAGAGATTATTAGACGTTAGACATTTTATTCCATTCCCCAATCCTTAAATATTTTAAAATTTCGTGGTCCAAAATACCTTAGCAAATCGCAAATCTTGCTGTTGCCCCAGCCAGAATCCATCCAGATGCCATTTTTAGGGTTCCGTACCCGAAGGGTGCCAAACGGGACTCTATTACTGAGACTTCGCAGTCCGTCTGTCTGTCTGTCACCAGGCTGTATCTCATGAACCGTGGTAACTAGACAGTTGAAATTTTCACAGATGATGTACCTATTTCTGTTTGCCGCTATAACAAAAAATACTAAAAAACAAAAGAAATTTAATATTAAGGGGGCTCCCATACAACAAACGTGATTTTTTTGCCCATTTTTGCTCGATATTGATAATGGTAGCAGGTAGACGCTTAAAATGTTCACAATATATTGAGTACATATATTATTTACTTCAAAGATAAATAATTAAATTAAAATTAGATTAATATAACTATAGTAAGGGGGCGGGCTCCCATACAACATGTTTTTTTTTTTTGCGGTTTTTTATAGATAATGGTACGGAACCCTTCGTCCGCGAGTCCGACTCGCACTCGACGTCGCAGTCTCGACTTGGCCTGTTATTTTATTATGAAATATATACAGTTGGGCTGGTACCACAGAGAAAGTAATCACTACTGGTACTAAAGTTAACGGGCTTCGTAAATGTCATTTCCCAATAATTTCGCTTGTTGTCGTGTTTCTTTTCACAAGAAGAGAAATACATGCATAGGTACTAGACTAGTGTTTAGTAAATGAGAATAATTGCTTCCATGATCTAGCAAAACAAGCACTCCAAGATGAGTTTCTCAAGTGATGAGGTTAATTTCCTGGTGTACCGGTACTTACAGGAATCTGGTGAGGTTCATTGAACTTGGTTGTACGCCCCATGAAATATATAGCGTCGCAATGCATTTATGCTGCATTCATTTTCTGTGTGTCCTTTGCGCATCGGCTTTCTTTGATCGATTGTCGGCGCTCTTTCAAATTAGGCCGCAAGTGGGAAGGGGCGGCGAGATCGACAGAGTATATCTTGGTTATCCGCAGGTTTCCATCATTCGGCGTACACATTTGGTATGGAATCTCACATATCACAGAGCAACATCAACGGCGCTCACGTACCACCGGCAGCACTCCTCAAAATAATACAGAAGGGTGTGGAGTATTCAAATGCCGAAATCCAAGT
Source organism: Argyresthia albistria (assembly GCA_963457715.1). Taxonomy (NCBI): domain Eukaryota; kingdom Metazoa; phylum Arthropoda; class Insecta; order Lepidoptera; family Argyresthiidae; genus Argyresthia; species Argyresthia albistria. Next base: position 5,186,153 of record OY735262.1, on the reverse strand, counting down.
TGGTGAAGATGGTAATGCTGCCGTTTCTGAACCCCGTTCTTTTCTAATCCACTAAGAATCTGCTACAAACATGATAATTTACAGGCACTGAAACTCGTTTGATGGAGAGCTTAAGTCTAATAGATGCGGTAACACCTGATGCTATTGACAAGGCAAGACTTAATGCCCATAACCAATCTAAGCAAGCTGCAGCAGAACCTGGCTCAGGTGGAGAACAGAATGGAGTTGATGTAAGTACCGAGGCAAGTAGAGCAGTAGAGGCAAGTTACATTTTCATTTAAATTTGTGGATATTACTTTGATGTATCATCATTATATTACATCATATACTGTTTTCTGTGTAACTAATTGATCATCCATTATTCAGGGTGCAATATGCACAGTAGCCCCAACTGGAGGCGGTGGTGCAGCTACACCAACAGCTACCGAGAGCATGGAAGTTGACCTATCTATAGAAATTCCTGCTAGCAAAGCAACAGTATTGAGAGGACACGAGTCTGAAGTCTTCATTTGTGCTTGGAACCCAAGCACAGATTTATTGGCCAGTGGATCTGGAGACAGTACAGCAAGGTAAGATTATGATAATTCACCCAATCTATTTTATTCCCTAGTTTTTCATTAGGTACCCAGTTTTATTGGCATTAATCAATGCTTATGATGAGAGGACTCAGTCCTGACTCAAATTCAGAATCAAGTAATAATTAGGCAATTAGCCTGTTTTATTATTGGCATAATCAATGGTTTATCTATCTGTTTTCAGAATATGGGACATGTCAGACAATCCAACCACCACACCCAACCAGCTGGTGCTCAGGCATTGCATCCAAAAGGGGGGAGCAGAGGTGCCTAGCAACAAAGATGTCACATCTTTAGATTGGAATGTAAGTGTCTTCATACTTTTAAACCTTGGTGGTACGGATTTTAACGCAACTACCAACTATGGCTTGAATGATTGAATAAAAAAAATTGCATTATACATATGTATTGCTTTTGGTTTGATTATTTTGATACATTTTATCATGTTTTATTTTCAGTGTGATGGCACATTGTTAGCAACAGGATCCTATGATGGTTATGCTCGTATTTGGACTACCAATGGCACACTGGCATCAACATTGGGACAGCATAAAGGGCCGATTTTTGCTCTCAAATGGAATAAAAGAGGAAACTACATCTTGAGTGCAGGGGTAAGGAATAACTTCGCTTTTTGAAACTGGAGTATGGAACAAAGATAGTATGTGATTCTATTCTATTCGATTCATATGATTCATTTGAATTCTTGGATTCTATTTCTAGGTTGACAAAACTACAATTATTTGGGATGCAGCATCAGGGCAGTGCACACAGCAGTTCTCCTTCCACTCTGCTCCGGCCCTGGATGTTGACTGGCAAACTAACACTTCCTTTGCCTCATGCTCCACTGATCAGTGCATCCATGTATGCAGACTGAATGTTGACAAACCAATGAAGAGTTTCCAAGGCCATACGGTTAGTAAAACACCTACTTTACTAAGTACCTATGATATTATTTTATGGATGATGTAAAACTTTTTATAGCATTGTTTGTTGATTGATTACATTTTCATGTTTTTTTTGTTGCAGAATGAAGTGAATGCCATCAAATGGGACCCTCAAGGGCAACTGCTTGCTTCATGTTCAGATGACATGACTCTAAAGATTTGGTCCATGAAACAAGATAACTGTGTCCATGACCTGCAAGCTCACTCTAAAGAGATTTACACCATCAAGTGGTCCCCGACGGGTCCTGGAACTCAGAATCCTAACATGAACTTGATATTGGCTAGTGCGTCATTTGATTCCACAGTGCGCTTGTGGGATGTAGAGAGAGGAGTCTGTATTCATACTTTGACAAAACACACTGAGCCAGTTTACAGTGTTGCTTTTTCTCCAGATGGCAAGTTCTTGGCCAGTGGGTCATTTGACAAATGTGTGCACATTTGGTCTACCCAGACTGGCAGTCTAGTACACTCTTACAAGGGCACCGGTGGTATTTTTGAAGTGTGCTGGAACTCGCGTGGTACAAAAGTTGGAGCTAGTGCTAGTGACGGCAGTGTATTTGTCTTGGATTTGCGCAACAAACTGTAACTGCAGAGCAACGACTTATAGGTTTAAGGAGCTAAGTAATAAATCTTCTGTGAAACATAACTGTGTTAAAAAAAAGGAAGATATGATACAAACGACAGGTGCGTCTCTGGAAACTTAGTAAGCATTTACATGTATTATGTTTACAACAAAGTTGTTAGATTTTCCTTTGTTTAGATTTAACTATCATCAATAATCATCATTGTATTCTATAAAAGAGGACATTATTGTAATGTCAGCCAGTTGGTAATATTTGTCAATAAATGTAAGTTACAATAATTGATTCATACAGAAGGACACTTGTTTCAAGATGTGAAATAAAAGTATTTACAATAATATAAAAATAACTCTTTATTATATCATTGGCCTTTTGTATGCTAACATGTCTTCATGTTTGTATAGTGTATGAAGCTTCTGGTACATATATTTGAAAAAGTAAAGTAAATCATCATACTGTCCCATATATGGTTGACACTGATTGACATGCTCCTGTGGACTGTGGATGGGGAAGTGTGTTGTGAGGTGTGACTCATAGTCTGCACTCCTGCCCCATGCACACAGATGTAGTTCTAGCATTAACTGATGCAAAGCTTCAACAGTGGAGAGGTACCACCGCGGACTGCCTTTTTGGTGACGCCAAAACTGAGATGGTCTGTTCTGAAGTACAATCTTAGGTATTTTCTGTAATCTTTCATCAGCAAATATACCACGGCTTTGATTCCAAGTACTGTCAATCAATACCACTTTGTCAATAGGAAGCTCTTTTACATGGAATATTTGATTGATGCTATTTTCATCAGTGAATATCTTTTTCATTAGTGTACCCACATTGTAACCTGATGGTAATTCTGCAAGTAGTTTTTGCGAATATGTTCCTGAACAACTTTCCTTCTCAAATAGTTGAGATACAGATTTTGCTTCGGCCCCAGGATACAACAGAACTGTTCTCTTCAAATCATAATCTGGCATTTCTGGATATGTATACACATTTACAGAGTCTGGTGCTAATACAGCTGCATGTGCTGCTGTGCTTTTGCCATCAATCTCACGCTTATGTTTTATGATATCCACTTTGATTGGTAACTGAAAATTACATTGGAGGTTATACTTATTAAACAGCAAGTATAAACGAAAGTTAATTGAAATATGAATATATAAAGATGAGGATTCTTACCTTACATAAAGGGATACGACCCTGAAGCTGTGGGACTGGAAGAAAACATGTGTAGCAGAAAAACATCCTTGATTTACAACACCGAGAGCATGAGCTACGCTCGGTTATTAGGTCTAGAGCTTCAAAACTTGATATTTTCATGCCCTCGAATGGTTTATCATCTCGGTTTCTAGCTTCAGGGCATTTCGGATTCATACTATTCTTCTAATCGCTTTAAGAGGATTTTACAGAAAATAAACAACCCGAAACAAACAAACGGGAAAATGAACAGCTGAACCAGCTGAACTAACTATCTATTAGAGATGTGTACCGGTTCTACAAAAACCGGTGAAAAACCGGATAACGTCACTACCGGATTTTTACCGGTGATTTTATTTTTAACCGGTATTTTTATACACGCGCGCGGAACACAAATTTATTTTGCCTTTGAAAATATCATGGATTTAGTATGGAAAATATTGTATGCGTGTACCCCAAGTAATCCGAACTATTCCGAACGCACCTTACTTTTTAGGGTTCCGTACCCGAAGGGTGCCAAACGGGACCCTATTACTGAGACTTCGCTGTCCGTCTGTCCGTCCGTCCGTCCGTCTGTCACCAGGCTGTATCTCATGAACCGTGGTAGCTAGACAGTTGAAATTTTCACAGATGATGTATTTCTGTTGCCGCTATAACAACAAATACTAAAAATCAAAAGAAATTAAATATTAAGGGGGGCTCCCATACAACAAACGTGATTTTTTTGCTCATTTTTGCTCGATATTGATAATGGTAGCAGGTAGACGCTTAAAATGTTCACAATATATTGAGCATATTATTTACTTAAAAAATAAATAATTAAATTAATATTTAGGGGGGCTCCCATACATTTTTTTTGCGGTTTTTTTATAGATAATGGCACAGAACCCTTCGTGCGCGAGTCCGACTCGCACTTGGCCGGTTATTTTTGTACATGCGCGCGGAACGCAACTTATAATGACGTCCGAAAATACTGTAAACGTGTAACCGAAAGCACCTTACTTCACATTATATATTTTTTTCTATGTATGGGATGAGGAATCCCCATTGGGGATCTATTTTGTCATATCGGAATTGCACCCTACATCACATTCTATAACAATTTCCATATAATGTCAAGAAATGTTCCTATAGGTTTTTCTCCGGTGAAGTGCCGGTTTTTACTATAAAATCTCCGAAAATCTCCGGAGGCTAAAATTGCAACCGGTACACACCTCTACTATCTATATATTAGGTACTCTGTGGTCTGTGGCTGAACTTTTTTTATTGGTTGGTGTGGTTGACAGATTATGTTGCGTATGCGGCTTCTAGACGATCGGCACTGACCGCCGACCCGAGCACGGTGACCTTGGTCGGATCTACCAATATTTTTGTCTTCGTTCAACACGGTTGGATGGTTGACTTAACTTTTCAGCTCTCTCCGGAGGCGGCGCGGCGGCGGCGCTCGAAGAGTAAAGACGTTGTTCAGACTTGTCTATTTGTCAGTATGGCTCCTGCATGGCATATGGATTTTTGTTGCTTTGGTGGTAACCTCGGGTTCCATTTCATTCAGCTTCTCCTTTAAAATCTCCCATGCTTGCGATTTTTGTCCTTAAATTCATCCGACCCGATGTCCCAATGACATGGTAGATCTCTATACAGGGTGACATTTAATTAGCTGACCATATTTTGGGAAATGATAGTACCTACCCATCATTATGATATGAACAACTTTCCCCAGGAAACAATAGACGCAAATGAAAAAAAAAATTCATCTCCTAGTAGGTACAGGTACATTGCCCCGATCAGCTGATTTCAAGTTACTATGCTCCTTGAGGAAAGTTCTTCATAATGATTGGTACCTACTATTATTCCCCTAAATATGGTCAGCTAATTAAATGTCACCCTGTATAAAGAAATAAATTCTGTCAAAAGCTCTCGTTCGTGGCTTTCGTTTTGCGAACCCATTGTAAAGCGCGGTAACATGGTGATGCGCCTGCAACGACTAACAAGTAGCAAGCTCGCTTCGGCCGACAGCGTTCCAGACAGTCGGAGCATGGTCGGCGCCGACCACCGACACGGCTTGTCGTGAGGAATGCGCTCCCAGTGAGGGGGGCGGCCCAAGGGCGTCGGCATCGACCAAAATATCGGTCGGCCGACCGACTTCTACACTGTCGATTTCCACAACGACTCAACCAAGGTCACGGTGGTCGGCGGTCGGTGCTGATCGTCTAGAAGCCCCTTTATGGTTGGATTGGATGTTTGCTGATATTTGCACAGTACCGTCACAGTACCTACCTATTACAGAACCCGCTTTAGATCTACATGAACTCGTTTTATGCTACATCTACACTTTCACCGAGCTTTTATTTCCCTGTTAAATGTAGCCCATTAATTAATGTCCCCACCGCACACCGCACAGGCTTTTACCTAGATGCCAAACGGTGCCAAACGGGACCCTATACTATTGTAGGGAAATTAAAGCTCGGTAAACTCGCTGCGCTGACTCCGGCTGGGCTCGGCTCACTCGACTCAATGGTTGCATTGCTTGAGTGTGGATATAGCATAACAGGATCTATTTTTCGTTTCGTTCGTTTGGTCTGTCAAAAAAGTGTAGTGCACAACATTTGCTTTGTAAGCCGTTTTTGTACTATTTTGGTGTATTTTGGTAATAAATGGTAATATATTATATTATTTTATTCATATTTCTGCTTTGAACATAATCAAAAGAACACCAAAAACATATTTTTTTACGCGTAATCTTGTTTTGGACAATGACGCCATTTTGTCGCGGCCGGCTGATTCTATTGAAATTCTTATTTTTTCGTTTGTCTAGCGCCGCAAATCACTCAGAGAAATTTAGCTAGATGTCGCGTTTATTTGCTATATTTATTACCATGATATACTTTACAATAAATCTGCTAAAAGGCAGTTTAATTACATAAGGTCAACAATTTCTAGGAACAGTTGGAAAATTGATTGCCTTGCCTACTTTGTAACAGAATTTGCCTGGATATCGTCCACTTCATGATGAATCAGTTTGTAGGTAAATGGTATGCATGCCACATTACAATCATAATCAATAATATCTAGTAAATCTGGCAGTATTGCTGCTGGTGTAGCAGATTGTAGGTACATCAGAGAACAGGTCTTGTCTTTTGTTTGATCCTGGAGCTAAAATGATATTCGGCGCATTTGTCCAAATTTTTTCCAGGTTCATTCAAAGTTCTATAAAACCGAGGACATTATTTTAGAACTTCTTCCCAAAGTACATAGTCCCAAGTACCTACTTCCCAAGTATTATTGATTCCTAAAATATTTTTTGGTAACTTTGATTAAATTGTTTGTTTGTTTTTCAGAATGAGGAAATGTTCAAAAAGCTGGGGATATAATGACAATATCAATGAAGGAACAAGACCAAGAGCCTGGGGAGGTAATATATTTTTTATTATTGAAAACTTAGATAACACAGACTTATGAGCTGGACCGATTGCATTAGCAAATTGCCTAGCTAGAGTTTTTTTTCCTAGTTGGTCTTGCATACATTATAAATTCCTGCTTTTTCACTAGACGGAGTTCCCCGAGGCAAAATTGAAGGCCTTGGAGGAGAAGATATCACATCCCCGGTGGGTGGTGCCGGTGCTACCCGAACAGGAGCTGGAGTGCCTTCTCCATGCTGCAATAGAACTTGCTAGCAAAGGTATACTGTGAATTATTAGTGCACTGTAAAAAATACATTCAAGTTTTGACTAAGTTAAGTACACAATTGTCTCAAATAAGAAGAAATGCAAACACAAATTGAACACTCATTCCACCTCCCTCATCATAAATTTCCACCAAAATATTGTTTCAGATTCTTGTTTTAAATTCAAAAACGTATTTTGTTGCAGGGGAAGACATCAACAACACAGCATGCCAACGATTCTACAGCGACGCCCTCACACTCTCATTCACCAAGATATTAACAGATGATGCAGTCTCCTCATGGAAGAACAACATTCAACAGTGTGTTCGAGCTAACTGTGAGAAGCTAGTGCGGCTGTGTGCTATAAAGTTGGATGATCCAAGATTCCTGAATCTCCTCTCCATGGCCTTCAATCCTAGTACCAAGTAAATATTCTTATCTTATCATCTCACTACTATTAAGTAAATGTAATTTATTCAGATATGTACCTTTATCAAATGCTCCTATGAATCGCCCTAGTTTCTACAAACAAACGTGAGACCTTGCAAGTTCAATGAGCTGTACTCAACATGTTTTATTATGTCCAATTAGTTAACGATATGTGCGTTTTCAGGTTTCACACGTTCAACGCTTCACGCACGTGCGAAGGCCTGTCGGCGCCGCCCAACGCGCTGTCGGCGCCGCAGGTCACGCCGCCGGAGCCCGAAGTGTTCGCGCGCTCGCCAGACCTGCGCACGCCGCGCGGCTGGCTCGTCCATCTCATCAATGTGTGAGTAATGCGTCATTCATCTTTTGTAGAAAACGAGAGGATATTATTACTCAATTTAGAAAAGCCTTCATGCCATGCCAGACCAGTGGGACTCCGTTTGACTCGCAGAAGGACATACTAAACTCGAATGCGGTAAAAAACGTGAACAATGATGGTCAGTACAGTACACGACAAAACCATTGCCTTTTTTTGTACTGCAAAAAGGTTACCAAAATTACATTCTTCATTTTTCTAAGAGACTCGAGTGCTACGTGATTCCAGTATTATTCAGTATTGAAAATATCTACCTTTTTAATTTAGTTTATTACGTAATCAATGTTTACTGTCTTATGTTGCACAGGTTCGGTCAATCTGGGGGATTCGCAAAAATCAGAGACAGATTTGATGAAATCATGGGGTTTCAAAAACCTGATCTTACTTCATCTGTATCTTCAGAAGAGAAAGTCGATGTCACTGAGACTGAAAAAAAAGTTGAAGAGGAGTCGGAAGACATCTCTGAAAAAACAACAGTAATTGGAGAACTAACAGAGGTAAATGTTTGTTTTCTATTTAAGTGTAGATCAAGAGTTATGAGGAGAAAGAATTTTTTTCTTGTATTAACGTTTTTTTCGAACTAGATTCAGAGTAAATAGCAGTAGCCAATCTATGTTGACACTAACTCATCCATGAAGAACATACATCATTACAATATCTTTATCCACTGTACACTTTCAGTCGACGTCGTCTCGCAACGAGCAGCCCCCGTCATTGGAGCAGTCGACGAGCGGCGAGTCCCGCGTCGCGTCCGTGTGGCAGTTGCTGCGTCCACTCGGCGTCTGTCACGACCTCCTGACCCCGCATACTGTGACCACATATCTGCTGCCGGTTTTAGTAAGTAATCAAGTGCCGGTTTTAGTAGTATAGAAGATGATGATTGAGTTTGCTTTCTTTTGTGTTCCATGGGGGGGAGGGGGGGATAAACGTTTATTGGCTGGACTGGCTTTTGGCTATGCCGTATTATAAGAGTAGGATGTGTCTCCTTGCCTATAGTGAATAAAATGTCTTTGCATTCCAGTGAATAAAATAAATTCCACGCCTAAACTGACGCAACATACTATAAGTTGCTGATGCTAAATGCAACTGTGCCTCTGCTACCTCATATGCGAAAAGTTGTGATACCATGTTCTGTTGACATTGTGGCTAATGCTACTGAATGCTCCAGGAATGCATCCCGACACTCCTGGACAGCCTCACCGACGAGGAGCTGAAGCGCGAGGCCGGCGGCAGCGAGAACAAGACTGACACCGTGTCCTGCCTCATCCGCGCCTGCAAGTTCGTGTCGGCGCGCACGCCGCAGCACCACAACCTCTTGAAGTGTAAGTGACAAACACTCAAGCCGGGAACACACGTGCCTTTTAACGGCAAAACGCATGCAGTTAACGTATACACGTGCGTAATCGTGGCACGTGTGCAAACTGAGCATGCAAAGGCATGTCTATTCCCGGCTTAGCGTCGGTGTTGGCAATGTTAATGTCTATTGTTATCCATGTTGACCTTGTGCGTTTTCTGGAAAGTCTACAGTTCTATAGTTCCGAGAGGTAAGCTTCGTTTATTTGACCTATCGAAAAAGTAATCAATCAATACACATAAAATAACCTTTATTTGTATTATTAAGCTTTACCTCACTGGTATTAAAAAGTAAAAGTATAGTGAGACTTTCCCGTTGACCGAAGTTTAATGTACATGTTTTCCATTTAGTCCTAGCGGCACACAAAATTTAGCTGCAAATGGTGTTAAAGCTATGAAAATTGGCACGATTAATCTTTAGGCCAAATAAATTAATTTGACCAGTAGCACGAAAAAAAAGAGGAGGCGAGTTATGACGTCATCTGTTTTTTGTATGGAATTTAAAAAATGATCCTAATTATTATTTTTTAAATTCCATACAAAAAACAGATGACGTCATAACTCGCCTCCTTTTTTTATTCGTGCTACGGGTCAAATTAATTTCTATGGTCTAAAGATCAATCGTGCCGATTTTCATAGCTTTAACACTATTTGCAGCTATTTCATGAAATTCGGGCTGTGCCGCCAGGACTAAGTGGTGTGTTGTTCAAGGTGGTTGGGTTCATGTCATTCTTCGGGCTCTGCAGGCTCCGGCTCGCGCGGGGTTCGCCGCATACCCTGTAGCTGCTTTAGGGGCGCGTGTAACGAGGAGCGCCCCTAAGCATCTACATCGTGTGTGACCAACCTGGATCATCTCATCGCTGCACTTTCTGTCTCGATAGCTATTGTGCTGTTAACCAACACTCATGCATGAGGATGTTCTATGTTAACTGTTTATCAATGTATCAAATGATCGTCTAAATAGAAAAATAATATGCATAATTGTCTTACAGCCCTCGAAATGTTCCGACTGAAAATGATCCTACGATTACTGCAAATGCCGTCGTTCAACGGAAAAATGTCGGCGCTAAACGAGATCAATCAGCTGATCAGTACAATATCACAACAACCGAAACCAGAGTGGCTTACACCGGCTGTTATAACCGTAAGTTGAAAGATAAATCACGTTTATCATTTATATTAATTTCGCAGCTTTACGACATGACTATTTCATTTCACAGACTTGGATCCGCGAGAACAAAGTAGTAGACATAGTGTTAAGAGATTCCCTCCACCAGCCCCAATACGTGGATAGATTAGAGAAGATGCTGCGGTTCATGATCAAAGAGAACTCGCTGACCCGAGACGACCTGGACGCCATCTGGCGCGCGCAGCAGGGCAAGCACCACCAGGCCGTGAAGAACTTGCACGACCTGCTGGCCAAGCTGGCGTGGGACTTCACGCCTGACCAGTTAGATCACCTTTTCGATTGTTTCAAGGTAAGAACCAACCAGTATAATATGTATAGTCTCTGATGTATCTTTGTGTGTGTGCCTTTGCTTACTTGTATAGATAAGCTAGTTACGTTATCCTTTCATTACTATTACAGGCGAGTTGGGCTACGTCAAGTAAGAAACAAAGTGACAAATTACTAGAAGTTATAAGGAGACTGGCTGAAGACGACAAAGATGGAGTTATGGCGAACAAGGTACGAACAGATGCAAGATTTCGTTATTTATATATTTCTTAATGTCGGCCCCAAAGAGAAAATTACATTATTGGCGTCTCTTTCAGGTGTTAGTGTTGTTTTGGAATTTGGCGCATTCGGACGAAGTGTGCACAGAGATAATTGATGTGGCGCTGGCGAACCTCATCAAGATACTGGACTACAGCTGCAGTCAGGATCGCGATGCGCAGAAGACACTATGGCTGGACAAGTAAGTTATTATTTCTGAGAGACAGATTGTCTTGTATGTTGCTATCGTTAAAACTAGGAGTAGATCAGGGTGTCAAGTCTCTAAAGTTTCAAGCCATCGCCACGCCTTCGATATAATACGGCTATATAATGGCTATTAGTTGCCAGGCGTGTTAGTCCACTGTTACATTCAATAGAATATCAACAGAATGGCTCTAGCAATGACACACAGACACAAACGCACCCTCCACCACAGATTACTTTGCCTCTTTCCTCTATAATCGATCGATCGATAGGTTTGTCTTTGGTTTTCGGCATACGTTGGAAGGAACGTATTGCTGCAGAATATCAATTTTGACAGCCACTGCCATGCCACAGCCACCGTGGAGCCATTAGCACACGGGACTTCCAATTTTCCACGCCAATGCTATTGAGAAGCCGATAGCGTCGAAGGCGGCCATTTTTGTTTAACAGACTACCGATTGTGTCATTTTCTGTATTTTTGAACCAATCGCTACACCACTGGGAGGCTGTAGCGGTACGGGGCTTGAGGGCCAGCTTCTGAGCTACGGTGAAGTTTAACTTTGCGGGAAAAACGTAAAACCGAGACGGATATTTTGATCTGAGCTGACTACCAATTTTTTTAATAGAATAGAATAGAAAGTACATTTATTCATCTGTCACAATACACGAGACACAGCAAAAAAATAATAAGTAATAAGAAACAAGTAGGAAATAAAATAGCAATAGCAAAAGGGTAGAATGAATACCATGTAGTGTGCATCGCAACAGCGAAACGGCTCCGACTCAGCATGTGTTACAGGACCTACAGGAGATCCTGCAACGCTGTTCTTTCAGTACCTTATGACATGAGGGAGTGAAGTAAGTATGGGTGGGTGTTAATAAAACTATATACTGTGAATAAAAAAATAAAAATTAAACCGACTAACTAAAAGTGAAATGAGGTGAGTTAAAGCTACTCAATATAAACTATAATATAAATATAGTACATACAAAGAAAAAAATATAAAATTAAAAATATACATTACAATAGATAAACTACAAATAATTATTAAGATTATCTTAAGACTCAACCGATTATTAAGATTATCCTTCTAGTATCGGAAAGCTTGATATTTTGGTAAACTAATTAACGAATGCCTAATTAACTTTAACATAGCGTGAGCCATGATTAGTGTCAGAAGTTAATAAAAGAAAATGTTATCTTTAATAAAAAAAATATAGTTTATGTCTGTGTGAGGTCAACACTCCTCGCTTAGCTCACGAAATCCGTCACCCACAGATGCGTAGACGAGCTAAAAAGCAACGAGCGCTGGGTGCTACCCGCGCTGAAGATGATGCGCGAGATCTGCTGCCTGTACGAGCCGGGCGGCGGCGCCGGCGGCGCGCGCGCACACGTCACGAGGCAGGAGCTCATCGAGCGGCTGCAGACCCAGCACTCCCTGGTTATACTGGTCACCAACTCGCTTACTGACTACATGGATGGCGTGCGGAACAAGCTTGCAGGTGTGTGGCTTTTTAACTCGACGATATTAGTGACTTATTCAACCTATTAGAGCCAGATTGGGAGAACAGCGGTCAGACGTCGGCGGGGCGAAGCTTACAAACCTTCGTTTCGCCGATGATATAGTCCTGTTTTCAACCGACTTCAAATAAAACCGGCCAAGTGCGAGTCAGACTCGCGCACGAAGGGTTCCGTACCATTATCTATATAATTGAAACAAAAAGTAAACTTTAGAAAAAACCGACTTCCACAAACCCTATTTGATTAGATTGAGTTTAATACAAACTGTAACCCCTTATCCCCCCACCCCAGGGGAATTAATTTTGTCAAATCCCATATCAGTGCTACCCCACGCTACTAAGGAACCCCTGTACAAAGTTTCATGGCTCTAGGTCCATCGGTTTAGGCTATGCGTTGCCTGCCCGTCAGCCACGCATTGTATTTGTACCTAGTATTGAGCAGATCTGGTGGCCATATGTGGTCTTCATCAGCAGTTCCGCATCACAATATTATGCTTACCATGTGCATTTGCACGAGTTATTATGAAAAACACAAAAATCACTATAGGTCTAATCGGTCTAATTTTCCAAATCGGTCCATCCGTTTAGGCGCTATCGAATACGAATTGTAAACCTCCTCCTTTGGGAAGTCGGTTAAAAAAACCGCAAAAAACACGTTAATTGTATGGGAGCCCCCTTTATATTAAATTTATTTTGTTTTTAGTATTTGTTGTTATAGCGGGAACAGAAATACGTCATCTGTGAAAATATCAACTGTCTAGCTACCACGGTTCATGAGATACGGCCTGGTGACAGACAGACGGACGGACGGATATCTTGAGATTTTAAGGTACTTTCCCTCCAGGGCCCATTCGTTTGTTCCACCCTGTATATGTGTGATCTGTAACTGTATTTTTCATGAAATACCCAAAAAGTTTCGTTCAAATTATCATCTTATGTCAGAATAACTTTGTAGCTAGTTGAAAAATAACATTTGAATAGATTCAAAGCTTGCCGCGCTTTTAGGGCCTTTAGTACCTACTAAACGCCGCCGTAAGCAGCACTATCTACAACCTACTCCTACTGGAAAACGTGAGACACCCATCTACAATTTCCGTACAATGAGGTTCACTCACTCATTATGTCAATGTCATGCAGACTGCAAAACATCATTTCAACGCACCAAAGAGTATTTAATTAAAACATCACTGGCAGCCAAACTTGAAGTGGCCAAAAGGAAAAAAATAATTTCTGAGCTCTGAGATTTGTATGAAAACAAAAGTAATTAAAAACTATTAATTTTATAATTATTTTCTAAAAGTTCTACAGACTAAATAGAGACGTCGTAATTCATCAATTAATATTTAAAGTCTTTGTAGAAGTCCGGGGACGACATTGCCATATCATTTAAATTTAGTTTCATTAAAAGAAGGCTTACCTACAAAAACAAAATGGCCTTGGTATAAACTTTTCAAGCATGTTGTGAAGACGTATCTTGTACCGAGACCACTTTCAATTTGTAATATCTCTCGTATTTCAGTATTTGTGGTTGGTGCGGCAACAGATATACACATTCTGTGAAAATTTCAGCTTTCTAGCTATTACGGTTCGTGCAGGCGGACCCGGTGACAGACGGACGGACGGACGGACGGACGGACGGACAGCGAAGTCTCAGTAATAGGGTTCCGTTTGGCACCCTTCGGGTACGGAACCCTAAAAAGGAGGAGGTTCTCAATTCGACCCGTATGTTTTTTTTTTTTTTCTATGTTTGTTACGCGATTACTCCGCCAATTATGAACCGATTTGAACAAATCTTTTTTCGGCGTATAGGTAATACCTCAAGGGTGGTCCCATTGACACCAGGTCAGGATCTGATGATGGGATCCTGGAGAAATTGAGGGAACTCTTCAAATATTATAGGCAGACCTATAGTGATTTTTGTGTTTTTCATAATAACTCGTGCAAATGCACATGGTAAGCATAATATTGTGATGCGGAACTGCTGATGAAGACCACATATGGCCACCAGATCTGCTCAATACTAGGTACAAATACAATGCGTGGCTGACGGGCAGGCAACGCATAGCCTAAACCGGTGGACCTAGAGCTATGAAACTTTGTACAGAGGTTCCTTAGTAGCGTGGGGTAGCACTGAGATGGGATTTGACAAAATTAATTCCCCAAGGGTGGGGGGATAAGGGGTTAAAGTTTGTATTAAACTCAATCTAATCAAATAGGGTTTGTGGAAGTCGGTTTTTTCTAAAGTTTACTTTTTGTTTCAATTATCTCATTCACCTTCTGAGCTCAGAGCATCAACAACTCAGCCATGCAAGCCTCAAGGTTGGACTTAGCATGAACATGTCAAAGAACAAGGTCATGTCTAACAGCAAGGAGCATACGGTGGACGTGGATGGGGTTAGAATTGCATATGTCCAAGAATACATCTATCTAGGCCAAATAGTCTCTCTCCAGGCACGACAAGACAAGAAAGTCGATAGACGCGTCGAAAACGCCTGGAAGAGCTTTTGGTCTATGACGGAGTTCATGAAGGGACAACTTCCATTGTACCTGCAACGAAAGCTCATGGACATGTGCATTCTCCCCATCCTTACCTACGGAGCCCAGACTTGGTCTTTGACTGACGCGCAAAGGTTCAGAATCGGGGTTTGTCAGAGAAACATGGAGCGCAGCATTTAGACCGGATCCGGAATTCCTAGCTGCGCTCCCGGACAAGGATTATAGATGTAGCTCAGAAGGCTGCCCAATTAAAGTGGGACTGGGCCGGTCACGTTGCTCGAATGCTGCCAAATCGTTGGGCTAAGAGAACCACAGACTGGCTCCCAGAAAATGCAAAGAGAAAGCGTGGCCGACCCAGGAAGAGATGGAGTGATGAGTTGGGTCTATGGGATAAAGATTGGAGGGAGACCGCTCAGGATCGAATAGAGTGGAAGAGGGGGAGAGAGGCCTTTGCCCAGCAGTGGGACATTACAGGCTCGTAATAATAATAATAATAATTCAACCTAAAGATACCTTGCGTGCATACATAATGGCGAGCTTAACATAACATAGCGTGACGCCTTTTCCCATATGGGGTGGCAGAGGCACAATAGGCTTGTGGCCTATCAAGTCAAAATAAATACTTTTTATGATCTGTCAAAACGGAACTTTTGTTCCTGAGTTCTATGAAATAACAACAGAATGACGTCATGTAAAAGTGCCATCAAATGCTTTTTTTTTTGCATAAAATTGACTTTATGAAATATATCTGCTGGAAATATATAATTCTGAGAATGTCGAGCCATTTTGTACATAATGCTTCAACTTAAGACTTGTTTCTAGATTTATTGGATTACCTTGGCCACAAGCCTATTGTGCCCACTTTTAGCTAATGAAGGTTGTAATGGCGAGCTTATCACTTATAACCACCTATTGACTCTGAATGGTAACGAGGTATGGCTGGTATGGTCATGCATACATGCAAAATCGAGCGGAGAGTTAATATCCACCCACAAAGCTGGATGGTCCAGGGACGAATTGTGCTATACTTTTAATAACAGAGAATAGTATTGATATTTGCCCACGCACTCGTCACTAACCCAGCTCGTTGTGCAGACGAGGGCTCGGTGGAGTGGGCGGGCTGGCTGCCGGACGGGCGCTACCCGCACGCCGCGCAAGTGCACGAGAGGCTCAGCTTCCTGCGGTTCCTGCTCAAGGACGGCCAGCTGTGGCTCTGCGCTGAACAGGTAACCATGGTATTTACACAACACTTTACTTACTTGATGTTTGTCCACAACTTGCGCCCGGTTTCCTGGGCGCTGATTAAGCTAACAAATTGGTTAAATCAGCCTCAGCCAATCACTTTTTACTCGTATTATTCAAAATAGATACAACCGGTTAACTTAAATCAGCGCCTAAAGGAAACCGGGCGTTAGTATTGTTGTAGTGTATAAGTCGACGTTAGTTTCCCAATTTAAAGCATGCATTCTCCATAGCCCTCGTGCGTCAATGCTCCTTTCCGCTAAAGGCTACGGCACACCACCGGCGCAGCGGCAACGAAACGGGGCAGGTGTCAAACAAATACAAGACTATAGATGTGATGGCGGTTGTTATCGTAGTCAGCCAGCCGGTAACCAGCCGCTTTTTTCGTCGACTGCGGTGATTGATTGTTCACCCATAAACAGCGGTTTCGCTGTTTATACGTTATTATCGGCTGCTTTGGATAAATACACGATAACAACCGCTGTTTTACAACTATACAGGGTTACTTTTGGACCCCTAGCCAAAAGTTACTAAAAGTTAGTCAAACCAAATCAAATCGTTTATTTGTGATAAATAGGATAGTACATCTGTTGGTAAAGATTGATGTTTCGTATAGGTTCAGTATTTTCAGCCACTTGGCATACAAATATTTGGTTACACATGCATGACATTAAACATGCATTAAATTTTACATAACAAAAAAGAAATATTTAGTAAATAGTTATTAAAAGTTGCTCAGAATGATCTCCCTAAAATAATAGTAACTTTTGGCTAGGGTCCAAGAATAACCCCGTATACAAGACTATGAAGCATGTCACACCAAGCGGGCGGCAGTTCGAAAGCCTGTCGTGTCAGTATGGCGGTCATTTGACAAATTATTATACATTGAAACCCGCCCCGCCACCGCCCCGCTTCCGACTAGCCGGTGATGTGATGTGTGTAATAAATTATAGATATAGATAGACTACATTTGCATACCGAGCCGGGACTAAGTAATAGATCATGAATTCGGTATTTTTTTAAGTTTTTAACTTGCTGAATTATTACTAATAATAATATACACGAAAACGAGCCTACGAAACCTGTCTCCTGACAGTAAAGTCCACAGATATTGCAATAGAATATTATAGAATAACAATTTATCTGCTAAAGTATATAAACACACAGAAATATAAAAGTATTACATAAAGTTTAGTACAGTTTAGAACAAAACTCAGTAATAAAAGTACCCGTGGCGTTGTTTGTGTCGTCACAGGCGAAGCAGATCTGGGTGTGCCTGGCGGAGCGGCCGGCGCACCTGTCGGACCGCGAGGCGAGCTTCCGCTGGTTCAGCAAGCTGATGGGCGACGAGCCCGACCTCGATCCCAACATCAACCTGCAATTCTTCCGCGATAACATCATGACGCTGGAGCCGGCGCTGCTCACGCACGCGGGCATCAAGTGCTTCGAGAGGTAAACAGCAAACAATAACAAAGCAATCAAGCCAATTAAGAGCCCTTTCTCATATAGATAGGCGTTTTCGTCGCGCGACAGCCGCGCTGCAGCGGAAGCCCATTACAGCATTTGTCGCGCGTTTTCAGTCGCGAAGCTATCGCTAGCGTTTGTCGCTCGCTACCTAGCTCGCAACGCTACATACGCGTCCGATTCGCGCTTCGTTTACTGTTAACTCCGGCAGTAAATCTAATTATTATTGTGTTTTATTTGCAGGTTTTTCAAAGCTGTAAATTCCAAAGAAGGGAAGCTGAAAGTGAAACGAAGAAGCTTCTTCATAACCGACCCAGATCTTATAGGATTAGATTACTTATGGAGGGTGAGTGCGTTTTTGTAACTTTCCCTGATATATTTTAAAGGATTCAACTAGAATATTCCGATATTCTTTTTCTCGGTTCTATTGTAAACCTTCTCTGTACATTGCTATGTTCTTTGTAAAGGACATTTGTAGGGCGAAGGTTAAAAAGCATCACAGAAACCCCCGATAAATGCCTAACTTCATAGTCTCATGTATGTATCCCACAGAACCCGCTGTACATTTCGGTATAAAAGCTAGCCTTACTTTAGCGCTTGTGTTGGTCATCAGGTGATAACGGAGTGCAGCGACGAGATCTCGGCGCGCGGCATCGAGCTGCTGCGCGAGGTGTGCACGTGCGTGGCGGGCACGCTCACACCGCACGTGCACCACGAGGCGTTCCTCACGCAGTGCTGCGCGCGGCTGCAGCGCATGCAGCGAGACGTGCCCCACGCACCCGACCAAGGTACACTGCACACACACACACACACACACACACCCTCCCTCACACACACACCCTCTCTCTCACACACACACACCCTCATACACACACACGGCACGCACGCGTACCACGAGGCGTAGTACGAGGGGGTAAAATAATTTCCCTCTCTGGCGCTGCTGCTTAAATCCCTTGCTTACCTCTCGAGAATCTCAAGAATCCTTCGCTTCATTATTTTATAGAGGCTGTGCTGTAAATAGAAAAGATATATTTCTTCGTACAGACTAATATGGTCTCTTGTATTATTTAACAGATACCAGTGAAACCTGCCAAAGGATGTGTAGAGTAATACGTGCCATACAAGAATACGTGAACGAATGTGATAGAAGATTCCCGGCGGAGCGGCAGATCCTGCCCATCTACCGGTCCGGGCGCGCGCGGCATTGTACAGTTATAGTGAGATTCAACTTTCAAACAGGCCAAAGACAGATCGACGACATTGAACTGTACTCGCACACTAACGAAACGCTACATACACTAAGAACAATGATCCAAAGAAGGTAAGCTGCTCTCTGTTGAATAAATTCCCTTGTCACTCTCACGATTTCCTCGACCATCTGGTCGCTTCCAATGCAAATGTGCAAAGCTGTGAACTAAAGTGTGCAATTTATTTTCAGATTAAAATGTGCTTCAGACAGCAACATAAAGCTAGAATTATATATAAATAAGTTAGAACTGTACGTAAATGGAGAGTTATTGGACTCGAGCCACGACCGGAAGATACTCTCACAAATACCGTTGCGGGACAAAACTGTTATAGTTGCAAAGGTAAGTAACAATCTCAAACTCTCTTTATTTCTGTATATATTTACAAATATACTGACTTAGAATACATAATTTTTTGCCTCTTCTCTACGTTGCTTGGATCAGTGGGAGAAGAAGAGGAAAGAAACTTACAACAACAAGTGTTCTTATATGTTCCGTTCTCCCGTGCGCAGGTGTACGACGGTCAGGTGTGCGGCAGCGGCGGCTGCGGCTCCTCCAACGAGTCCAGCAGCGACTCCAGCACCTCCTCGCCGCCGCTGCCCGCCACGCCCGAGCACGAGCTGCCAGGCGTCGTGAGTACACACACAACACTCTCATACACACAGCATACAGCACTCTACTGCCAGGCGTATGGTGATGGTGATGCCCTCTTGGTCGTATCCGACCACAGCGGCTTCTGCTGTATGCTGTGATGTGTCTTTTGAATATCCTGTTGCACGAGACACAGTAAAGTTGCTCCGAATCATTGTAAGTGTAGGGGCGAGTTTTGCTTGTCTGCTGGTGGTCTCCAACATTAACCCGGACTTGAGCCAGAGTGGTTTTCGATGTGCCTCTTCGTAAGAACAATAATAGGCTATACTTTATTCATTTTCTACAACATGTTTATTTGTTACTGGATCATAGTGTGTATGCATAGGTTTTGATGAGCACGCGCTTTTACCGCCAGGATTTGTTATACCCAACAAGATATCATATCAGTGACTATGTTTTTGACCCGACGCTATCTGTTGCAGCTATTCTCGCTGGGCTCGTGGTACCTGCCCTTCATACTGGAACTAGAGCACGTCGGTGTGTCTCGCTCGCACGTGCCGTTGACGGAAGCCGCGCACCTTCTCTCGCAAATATGTCCCGCGCACAAGCACACGGTACGTGTACAGGCGCTTATCGCTTTAGCATACGAATGAGAAAGTGCTACACGAGCCAAAACCTCGCCTCTTATTTTTCTACTCTGTGTAACATGTGGCCTTCGCACACATTTATTCTTATGTCGCTTTCAGGTGGATAAGTTATCGGAGGCATTGCTCAGTCAGGAAGATACAAAATTGAGAGATATGTTGTATGGTCCGGCGCCACCCACAGTCGCATATAATGTCGAGGTAAGACACATGCTACATGTTTCTAGTACACCATTTTGTCAACATAAGTAATTTATGACCAAATTGTCCAACTTGTGAGTGCTATCATGGAATGAGGTGAACGTATCGACAAATTAAGCGTATCGACTCCTTTCAAATGACAAAACTCGCTTCTTGTTGCATCAAATGTTTGTAATCAGAGCACGCACGTGACCGAGTCGTTACGAACTGACACCTCTAACTGGCGCTCGCAGGTGCTACACACGATGGTGCTCCCGTCGTCCGACTCACGGCTGGAGCGCAACCGCAACTTCCAGCTGGCGTGCGTGAAGAAGGCGCCGCTGCTGGTGCAGTGCCTGTCCGACAAGGAGTTCCTGCAGGGGGCCGCGCCGCACACTAGGAGGTAACGTCACCTTACTTCACTAGTGACATCCTAGCCTAGACAATTCTTTTTGTTTTTCTAAAGCTGTGATGTTTTTGCCATTGTGCGCCAACCTCGGCCAAAACTTCATCAGTTGTGTGGTTGTTTATTCGTATTGCCTGTTTGTTTCAGAGTGGGATATTTAGCGCTAGTCAGACTGGCCAAATTAGCTCTCAACACATTAGGACATTTATTCGAAGTGCTGGCACCGGAAGGGTCGGATTGCGTTGACAAAGACTTGTGGTGAGTAATTTTATTGTTGTACCGTTTTCCTTTAGTTAAGCCGATGCTTGGAGCCGAGCCGATATGGATACGATTCTGCTGTGTTTGAAATTAGTATCTTTAGGCATATTAGTTATAAAAGCGCACGTAATTTCACAGGATGGATGTGTCGATATTGCGGGAGGCGCTGCAAACTGTCCCAAATCACAGCTGCGAGTTGGTACTGAAAGCAATTGCTGAGAAGCTGGCGTCAACATTAGCTGAACAGGTAATTAGATCTCCCCCTTGCAATAAAATTATAAAAGGGCCAAAACGGTGGTATTAACTAAATTACACTTCAATGTTAGCGATATGTATGTTCAAATCGCAAATGAGTGCACGGACGAGTATAATATGATGATTGAATTCAGCCATATCTGCATAATTTATATATTCGTGATTTTTTATGTAACAATCTCTGCCCATCGTCACATTCAAGTTTACTGTTCGATCGCATATCGCTCAAACTACTCATTAGGTGCCTTTACACCTACGTTGTATCGCGCAGGGATGCGCACCTATTGTTCCGGCCTTTCAGTAGTACAGCTGGTCCATTAGATCGCGCCGTGTCTCGCTTGTCATGTCTCGCAGGTGGTGAACGGCGCGGAGGAGAGCGAGTCGGTGTCGCCGCTGGTGTGGTGGCGCGTGCCCACCAGCGCCACCGTGCGCGCCCTGTACGCGCTCGCGCACGCGGTGGCGCAGCCGCCCGACGCGCTGCCGTGCGTGCACCCGGACGACGTCACGCGTACGTAGCCACTGCGGCAGAGATTATGAAGCTACTCTAAACTCTGCATAATAATACATGAGTACTTGATACTCCCGCGAACAGAGAAAAGAGCAGCGGGCAATCCACCGGCCCGATGGTCAGATGACATTATCAAAGTGGCTGGTTGACAGTGGTCTAGAATGGCGGAGGATAGATGCGAGTGGCGTGCTTTGAGAGTGGCCTATGCCCAACAGTGGGATGATTCGGGCTGATATGATGATGATGATGACTTGATTAGTATGAGCTGAGGGTATTCTTTTCAGATACCTGAGAAGATAAAGAATCTACAATCATTGCACTAATGTCTTTAGAAGAGGACAGAGATGCAGTGTTTCTTTTTCGTGAGATTATCCGACCCAAATATATATTGTTGTGCTTTTAAAAGGTTACAAAAAGAATTCAAAAAGCGTGTTACTTTAAACAACTGCGCCAAACTACACCATTTTGTTAACGTTTACGGTTTCAGCCTCTTAGATTGGTTGTTATGATGCATGTTGTTCCGCCGGCAGTGGTCCGCGAGTGCGTGGAGGTGGTGACGATCTG
>OY735262.1:5134550-5163546 GCA_963457715.1 Argyresthia albistria | reverse complement strand
GGGCTGCGCGCGCATGTTATGTAGTGTATAAGTGTCCGGACGGCACGCTCACGTCCGCCATCTAGTCCGCGACCGGAACGCCGACGGCGCATTTCGCATCGCATTACGAGTATTTATTTTTCATCTAAAGGTTTGTACATAATATTATGTTAATACTACGTTGAGAAATGCTTAAATTTTTAAACGCTTCTTTTACCGGTTGAATCTTTTTTAATAATGATAATTGAAATACCCCTCGGGGTGACGTTGGATCTATGCTTAGCTAATAGTTTTGTTCTGTGATGTTAACAATATATTGTATAGAACTATTTTACAAAGGCATTTATGATTAAGTACTCTATTGTTTGTATGTTCGGTTTGATCTGCTTTCTCATGTCTTTGTATTAGCTTCGACAGCATTATTTTGAGGTTTGGTTGGACTAACAGTTTTATAAGCGAACAATGTGATATCTGAAATCATATTCTATGAAATCTTTGTTTGGGTGATAGTATTTTAGTTTTATTTTAACCCTTAATTGGACGCGGTGTCAAATATTTGATAATAAATGGGGACATCAGTGAAAAGGACATTTAAAAAATTTGCCCAGCTGGTTTTAACAGATAATATGAAAATAGATGGAAAACCATGGAACTCCAATTTTTTATTTTAGTTTTTTTTGGAACACATGTCATTAATCCTGACATTGTTGGACTAAACAGGATTTTTTATTTAAATCTAAAAATACTGATCTAAAAATTCTGAAAAAAAATCTAAGATCTTAGAACACTTAAATCTCGAAATGGTTTTCTAATTTTAGTACCTTATCAAAAATAAATGTTGTCCATTTTGAAGGGTTAGTAAAAAAATGCAAATTATAAAAT
The DNA here is from genome assembly GCA_963457715.1 of Argyresthia albistria. Lineage (NCBI taxonomy): Eukaryota > Metazoa > Arthropoda > Insecta > Lepidoptera > Argyresthiidae > Argyresthia > Argyresthia albistria. The sequence continues at coordinate 5,162,685 of OY735262.1, read as the reverse complement.
TTCTAGGGTTATTTTACTTGACACTAAAGTCACACTCTTTGTTAAACATAGTGATTGCGAGTGATTTGTCCCAATTACTTATGTTCGATTAACTAAAATATTTATTCAGAATCTTTACGTACAAAGACAGTGGTTTCGAAAACTGACTTTGTGTTTGTATTGGTCAAATTGAGCATAATTTCAGTATAAAAATTTAGAACTGCATTTTGAGCGATATTTATTGCTGCTCTATTTATGTAGGTAATGAATGACCTAACTAACTTATTAAATTAACTGACGGTCAATGTTATGTGGGTGCTACTAAGTTGTGTATAGCTAGTGCTACAGAAGTGTATAAATAAGCTGCCACTGACCTGCGGGCTTATTCGCTAGCTCAGTGATGATCATTGAATGATGATCCGTAAAAATTAAGAAGTTATTTGTGTCGTTCAATTATCGTGTAACCAAGGATATCAAAATAAGTCGGATAATATTAGATCATCATTGAGTGATCATCACTGAGTTAGCGAACAAGCCCGCTGCTTGCTAATTATCTTGCACGTGACAACTATGAGTATTCATTTATTAATTACGCAATACCAATACCAAGGCACCTAAAGTAATAAAGTGTCCATTTCTTTTTCCATAGTAATAATGACAGATCTTTAGCATTTACAGTGGAGTGCCTGACATCTGTAAATTTTAACAAAGTTACAAGATTGTGAACATGCTATTACACAACACATGTGGTAGGCTAAGTACTGTCCTGAGTCTCCCGGAAACTGAGGGTTTGCGTTGAGGGATTCGTGGTTTTAATAGACGAAAGTGAGAAATTGTACTTGTAACGAATATGTATTTAACTGCGCCTACTTTTTAGCATGGCTCGGACACTGAATTACACTGTGTTCTGTTAAGTTTTTATTTTCAGAAATACCTCAAATGAGTTTATCACCTAAAGCACTGTGTATATTTGTACTCGTAAAGTAACATTTCGTGTAAGTATTGCACCCGCTAAGAAGCGGGGATAATGCTCTCGCATCCCGCTTCCGCCGCATGTGGCAAGTGGCACTTTGGACGCTTGTCGAACCTATCTACCCGCTAACACTATGCGACTAGCTACAAGCAAGTCGTCCAGCACTATAACTAAATAATACACAGTTTTATTTTAGATTTAATTGTTTGAAGGTGTAGATAATATCTAGGCTTAAACGACTAGTCTAACAGGAAAATGTTGCCACATGTCAATATTCTGCTTTGTAATATATTCTATTTATTTTTTATATTTTATTAGGTGTATAATAGTTTGTTTTGTTGCATTAATAGTCGCCAATCTTGTTTGTCAATATATAGCAGTTAGGTTAGTTAGAAGACGAAACGTCGCATCCGTCGCACTCAATAAAATGTAGTGATTCACTAAATATTGTATTGATTGACTATGTTGGTTTCATAGACCTCGTGCCTTAATTTGTTTTTTATTTGCTCAATATGTGCAGCCAGATGCATAATTTTGTATTCATTCAGTTATGCAATTGTAGGTACTGTTTAATGAAATTGTAGTATTTAGTGACAGGTACAAGTGTAATTAATCACAGCTTTAATTTAACAAGGCTTCTTATGCCAACGAGTACGAGTATCTACTATTCAATATCAGAAAATTGTTATTAACCGTAATGTGTATTGTTTAGTTGAAACTACCAAAGATGGAATTAACCCGACGATAGTCTTACTGACCGTTTCTCTAGCTAGTTTTTTTATGTTTTGTATCATCGCGTAGAAAACGCGAAGTAATACTATCTGTTGAATTGAAATGTGATTGAAATTAGGCTTAGTTAGGCAAAATAGTGAACTGAAACAGAATGTTTGCGAGCTTCAAATTCTGACATCAACTAGAAATCACACATACGCGTGTATGAATTATAACAATGAAATTGTAATGTATGTAAGGCAGTTCTTATGCCCCATAAAATTAACCATCAGTTATTCGATATGTCGATCGAGGGGTGTTTTATAGTGTTTGAACCTCGCAGACGAATGGATTTGTACTCCGGCAGCAGTTGTAAACAAATTCTGTCAACCTACTCTAGATATTAATTTCATTGAAAATTGTTAAATTATTACTTTACAGTTACAACTATAGTGAATTATTTGCGAGTTTGACTGAAAATGTAATTAAATTAATATTAAGATCATTTCAGTTTTGTATAACATTTCTATAACAGCATTATCGAATAGCATTTGACATAATACAAGAATGCTCACGAAATTGCATTCACACAGATATTATAATATTAAAATCAAAAATAAATTCTCGGAATTTTTCTTTTGACTTTCATTTATGTGACTAATACAGCAAATACACGGAAAAGCTGTATTCGTTCGGCACACTTCATTTGTATATTTGTATATTTATACAGTGAGATAGTGAGATAAACTATAATTACGACTAACGGCGATAAATAAACCTCTCAGTGTTATCTATCTGTTGTATAGAGTGACTGTTTGCTTTTACTTCGATTCAAACCTAACTAAAGTGATATCCACATGGTTAGCATCATGGAGAAATATATCAGTATTGGAGAGTTAGAATCTGCTGCTCTAGCGCTTTTACCAGTACCAACACGTGATTATTATAAAAGTGGTGCTACAGAGGAACAAACTTTAGCAGAAAACAAAAATGCGTTTCAAAGGTTTGTGCATTTTCAAATATTATGAAATTAAATACATTTTATCCGTAATCCTTATATAATTTGAACGTTACAATCTTGTTTAGGTTGCGCATACGACCAAAGTGCTTCGTGGGAGTTGAGAACACGAACCTGCGGACCAGGATATTGGGGTCCGAGGTGTCGATGCCCGTCGGCATAGCTCCTACTGCGATGCAGCGGATGGCACACCCTGAGGGCGAACTAGCTAATGCTAAAGGTTTGCGTGTTCCTTCCTACTAAGTGAAACCTCAGATAAAATAACGGGTACCTACTAACTTTGTGAAACACGAGCTATTTTTAAATAAATGTTTACTGCATTATGTATTATGTTCTGCAGCGGCGCAGGCTGAGAATATCATCTTCACTCTCAGTACCATAGCGACGAGCTCCATAGAGGAGGTGGCTGAAGCAGCGCCCAACGCGGACAAGTGGTTCCAGCTCTACATCTACAAAGATAGGTATGTTAGTTACACTATTCTCTGCTAGCGTGATATTGATAAATAATTAATCAGTTGTTGAAATCACTCACAGCGCGTAACCTATGAAAACGAGTAAAGGTCAAGAATATGTTGTCGCATATCAATATTCGAGTATTGGCATAAGTGACCTATGTATGACATACACTTTATTTAAATACTTACATATTCATGCAAAGCTAAACTATAATTTTACTTCAGGGACGTTACGAAGGGGCTGGTGCAGCGAGCTGAGAAAGCCGGGTTCAAGGCGATCGTGCTCACTGTAGATACGCCAGTCTTTGGCATACGTCGCGCCGACGTCCGCAACAAGTTTACCTTGCCGCAAAACCTCAAGTGCGTATCACAAAGTCCATTTTATAAAACAAAACTGTACTATTATGGTGATCGCACAGGGCGTCAGCATCGAACGCGCCGCACGCGCCGCATTATAGAATTCGTTGTATGAAATCATATTATTAAACCTCGCACGTTTCACCCGCACGTAATTACGTAAAATGTGCGAGGCTATCTGTAAATTCGCCGCGGCGCGGGCGATGCTGACGCCCTGTGGAATCACCTTTAGTTGATGTTGAAGTCTGACGGACAACTTATTCTCGCATGTAACGAATCTACATTCTATCCGTATCTCACTCTTAGCCACTCCAAGGCATAACACTTCGGCATATGAGCACTCGTTCAGGTTGCAAGCAATCCGACTGTGGAACGCACTTCCTTCCACCATCATAAGAGACAGTCTCACTCTTTTCACATATAAACCGGGTAAAAGAACACTTCCTCTCTCTTTCGTGATAGATATTGTATGTATGTATTTTGTTAATTTTGTATTTATGTAGGTGTATATATTTGCATATTGTGTATTTATTTAGTATTTAGTATTATACTGTTTTATAAGTAGAAATGTATACTTGTCATTAGTTTTAGTCATTTGTGCACTGACTTCCCTCTCTTTATCTGTTTTTTTCCTGTCATCCCTAGGTTTGCTGGAAGAAATCTCCTTTTAGAGATAAGCTCGCCTTTGTACATATCTTTCTGTAAATGTTACGTGTTTTTATGTTTTTTTTTTGTGCAATAAAGTATAAATTAATCTGGAAAACATCTTTTTTTTTCCTACAGATTAGCTAATTTCGACGGTCACCTTTCCAACAAAATTAACAGCACAAGCAATGGCAGCGGGCTGAATGAATACGTCACCGGCTTATTCGACAAGTCGTTGACTTGGGATGAAATTAAATGGCTAAAGAGGTAATTGTGTACCTAACTTTTACTTTTAATTATAATATAATAGCATACTCCTACCTATAATTTTACTTTTTAGGGTACCGTACCCGAAGGCTGCCAAACGGGACCCTATTACTGAGACTTCGCTGTCCGTCTGTCCGTTCTTCCGTCCGTCCGTCCGTCCCGTCCGTCCTGTCTGTCACCGGGTCCGTCTGCACGAACCGTAATAGCTAGAAAGCTGAAATTTTCACAGAATGTGTATATCTGTTGCCGCACCAACCACAAATACTGAAATACGAGAGATATTGCAAATTAAAGGGGCCCCGATACAAGAGACGTGTTTAGATACACTTACGTATTTCAAAATGGAGATCTTGACTGAAACTGTTTATTTATTGTCATAGCAACCATGTCATAGACACATATACTACACATTTAAATATGATAGCATATTTCGCGTCAACCCACATGGTTGTGGTAGCTCCGCCGGTATGATGTAGACTCTCAATCCGGAGGTCGTCGCGGTTCAAATCTCGTGAAGGCATAAACTTTTTAAATTTTCTTTTTGTTTATTTTTTTATTGTTTTGAGTGCTTTTGATTTGTTGTACGATGGTACGGTACCCTTCGTGTGCGATACCGACCCGCACTTAACCGATTTTTATATTTTATCAGCTGATTGATGTTTCCAGCTTATCAAACTTGCCTATTGTAGCGAAAGGTATCCTGCGCGGATGCGACGCAGTGAAGGCGGCCCAGGCCGGATGTGCCGCCATCTTGGTGTCCAACCATGGCGCCAGGCAACTGGATGGAGTACCAGCGACGGTAATTTATTGCACACTTGCTGACCCGAAAGACGTCGTTCTGCCAAAAGCTACCAACCTTTATAAGATTTTTTGATTTCTCGGCTGTTACTCTTACTTTAAAAAAATGCCGTAACAACCGTAAGACTTAAAAAACAGTTTAAAAAAAACTTATCCAAATCGGCTCAACCGTTTGCGCTTACTAACACAAACTCGGAGATATGATGTGGGTGTAACAGAAAGGTGTAGTAGTCATACATATTTTAGGGGGTTGTTAGGGACGTTATTCTGAGCAAAACATATGGAGCAAAGTAAAATTTGCTCAGAATGGTCTCCCTAACAACCCCCTAAAATATGACTACACCCTTCTGTTAAACCTGTATATAACAGATAAATGTATCGATTTATGTATATCTCCCGCTGCAGCCAGTACCAGTATAACGGTACATTCCAGTATACGTGGCTATATCGAGTTCTGTGTATGGTAAACATTTTCTATCCATTTCAGATTGAAGCCCTGCCCGAAATAGTCGAGGCCGTGAAAAACTACAATGTCGAAATTTACTTGGACGGCGGAGTATCCACAGGCACCGATGTCTACAAAGCCTTGGCGTTGGGCGCCAAAATGGTAAAGCATTTAGATTTACTACAGAACATTATAGAACGCCAATAGCCGCTTTAAGAATGCTAGTTAAGTATAACGATGTTCACGATGTGATGTTAGTTTTATCGTCCATTTATTTTGTGACTGTTATGATTTGTACAATTAATGAAATGTGATATTCCAGGTGTTCGTCGGGCGTCCCGCCCTGTGGGGACTCACTATTGGCGGACAGGAAGGTGTGCAGAGAATGCTTAATATTCTGCGTACAGAACTCGAATACACTTTTCAAATAGCAGGTAATTTGAGAATATACGTCTAGTATAGAGATAGGTACAGTCTTGAACAATGCTGATTTACATTATTTCCTCTGCTTTACACAGGGTTTTTGTAGTATGGTGCGGCAAAATAATTGGGCTTATACAGAATAAATGTCTGCTTGAAATTCTGTTCTAAGTTGCGTATCGGTTGAGATAAGTATGCCTTTTTTAAGATTTCTGGAAAAAATACCGATTGTTCCATATAATCCTCCATTTTTTTGGTAATTCTCGTGATAATTGAATAAAAAAGTAATTCCTGTATTCTTAGATAGTCAGCCTTCCGAAATAATTCAAAAGAAATGTGTAAACACAGGCGTAAACTGAGATGCTACGGAAGCTTCTTTAGTTCGAGGCCATTATCGCTTAGTGCAACACCATTGAAAAATTGCAAAAACCGCTGGCGCTAAGATTTAAAGGATTTATTCTAAGATTAGCGCCTAGAAGTATGTTAACTGAAACCATGGCGTTTAAAGTACAAATCTTTTCCATCTCTTTTTTACGAAGGGTTACTAATTCTAATTTGTATGGGATGAGCACCCTGCGGTTCAGTGTAAGCCCCTCTACTCCCTATTTTTTTTTTGTCGCACCATACTAGCAAACACCCTGTATATGACAAGGCGATTGTGTTTTGAGGGTAACTGGTTTTTTTATTTCAGGAACTCCGACTGTCGCGGACATAACACGCGACATGGTTCGCCATGAATCTTCCTACAGTAAGCTGTGATGAAACCTAGTGATATCATTTATACCTACCTACATATTTATAGTCGCAGACGTTAGGTGGCATTCAACTAATAAATACAATTTCATTGCTTTATATTATTTCAGAATTAATTTTCTGTATAAATTGTAGAGAACAGTCGGAGTCATGTAGTTATCGTTTGGCCAGAATGTTTTCGATATTTTCTGCAACAAAATATAAATAATTAAGTATGTTCTTCTAGGTCAAAATGTTTGAGTTAAATATGCTAGAAGAGTAAACTAACTTTGAAATCGCAACCAAATAAATTGATCCCCAACTTCAGTTTCTTTACAGTTTTACTCAAGTATGCATCGCTGGCTAATTTGTGTTTCAAAATTTCGGTGTCGTTGCAGGTCTTGCAGGGGTGGTTCTTGTTTTGGTTCTCGTCGTTAAGCAAGGTCGTTGACTCCACCCCAAGAATCTCGTCTCTCTTTGTCATATAATCTGTGAAGCTGTATCCTGATTTAGCAGCAATATTTGTTTTGGCAGATGATTTGGTGCTGTCTTTATTAGCGGTTGCAGTTTTCCACGGCGTGAAAACATCCTTTACTGTTTTCACAAACGTTGTACAAGATTCGTTAATGGCGTGAAGGAATCTAGCGCTTACAGATTTGCTCGTTAGTTTAATAACGGGTAATGGTTTCTCTTTGTAATGTCTCTTTCGAAGTTCTCGGTGCTTTAATTTAAACACATTGCAAGAAGTTGTCCTCTTCTTCTCTGCAGCGCTCTTCGGGAATTGCATATCATTGACACCTGCCCGTTTTTGCTGCTCTCTGCGCTTTGGTGTAGATATAACAGTCGGTTTGAATTTTCTAGAATTGATCGAGCTTTTATCATCTTCAACATTTACTGATGGTGTTAAATCGAAGTTGGTTTGGACACTTTTGTCAGCGATTGTTCTTGTATTTGAGTAACCGTCAGCGTCCTTGTGATTCATGGGATGTGTTATTTTTCTGCTCTTAAAAGGTTGAGGTTGTTCGAACTGAAAGTTGTAAGCTGAAAGAGTAGGTTTTGCCTCAAATGGTCGCTCTTCTTTCAAAAAGGAAAACGATAGTTCCGATTCAGTATCACGCTGAGCAACGCTATTGTTGGTAGCAATCCGAACCTTTGACTGGGGCTCTTGGAGATTTCTGACCATTGATCGAGTAATCATAGATTTCTCCGTAGTGAATACAGATGACGTCCTTTGAACTGACGCAGTTTTTTTACTTCCTTCATTTCGTTGGTGTGTGCTAGCTGGAGCACCGAAGGCCTGCATCATAGGCTTAGGGCGATTACTCAAATTATCTTGAGTTTTCCAATAGTGGATCTCCTTGAAAACATTACGATATAGATTGGCGGTATCGTCGGGGCCGTCTGTTTCATCTTCATTGTCACGTTGAATACGAGTCACATCATTCTCAGAATTAACGTTACTTAGAGTCACTAAAGTGGATTCTTTCTCGTTGTGTACGTTTTCTATGAGTTCAGTTGCCTTGTTTTGAATTCGACTTGAAATATTTCCGTATGACTCGAGATAGTGAACTATTATCTTGCACCATTGACCTTTCTGCGAAAGTATACCAACAATTTAATCATTCGACCTTTAGTAGGACATTTAATTTAATTTATACTTTATTGAAAAAACATAAAAAACACGTAACATTTACAGAAAGATATGTATATGTACAAAGGCGAGCTTAAGCTAAAAAGAGATTTCTTCCAGCAAACCTGGGATGACAGGAAAAAATGTTATACATAATAATAAAGAAAGAAGTAAGTAGGTCAGACAAATGTACCTGTGTGTCAGCTCCGTTCCACTGCAGTATCTCAGCTAAATAGCTTGGAACATCAGATGTGCATACTATTCCTGTGTGTCAGCTCCGTTCCACTGCAGTATCTCAGCTAAATAGCTTGGAACATCAGATGTGCATACTATTCCTGTGTGTCAGCTCCGTTCCACTGCAGTATCTCAGCTAAATAGCTTGGAACATCAGATGTGCATACTATACCTGTGTGTCAGCTCCGTTCCACTGCAGTATCTCAGCTAAATAGCTTGGAACATCAGATGTGCATACTATTCCTGTGTGTCAGCTCCGTTCCACTGCAGTATCTCAGCTAAATAGCTTGGAACATCAGATGTGCATACTATACCTGTGTGTCAGCTCCGTTCCACTGCAGTATCTCAGCTAAATAGCTTGGAACATCAGATGTGCATACTATTCCTGTGTGTCAGCTCCGTTCCACTGCAGTATCTCAGCTAAATAGCTTGGAACATCAGATGTGCATACTATACCTGTGTGTCAGCTCCGTTCCACTGCAGTATCTCAGCTAAATAGCTTGGAACATCAGATGTGCATACTATTCCTGTGTGTCAGCTCCGTTCCACTGCAGTATCTCAGCTAAATAGCTTGGAACATCAGATGTGCATACTATACCTGTGTGTCAGCTCCGTTCCACTGCAGTATCTCAGCTAAATAGCTTGGAACATCAGATGTGCATACTATTCCTGTGTGTCAGCTCCGTTCCACTGCAGTATCTCAGCTAAATAGCTTGGAACATCAGATGTGCATACTATACCTGTGTGTCAGCTCCGTTCCACTGCAGTATCTCAGCTAAATAGCTTGGAACATCAGATGTGCATACTATACCTGTGTGTCAGCTCCGTTCCACTGCAGTATCTCAGCTAAATAGCTTGGAACATCAGATGTGCATACTATACCTGAGTACGGAGTACTATTATCTCTTCTGTGCCTGTGTGTCAGCTCCGTTCCACTGCAGTATCTCAGCTAAATAGCTTGGAACATCAGATGTGCATACTATACCTGTGTGTCAGCTCCGTTCCACTGCAGTATCTCAGCTAAATAGCTTGGAACATCAGATGTGCATACTATTCCTGTGTGTCAGCTCCGTTCCACTGCAGTATCTCAGCTAAATAGCTTGGAACATCAGATGTGCATACTATACCTGTGTGTCAGCTCCGTTCCACTGCAGTATCTCAGCTAAATAGCTTGGAACATCAGATGTGCATACTATTCCTGTGTGTCAGCTCCGTTCCACTGCAGTATCTCAGCTAAATAGCTTGGAACATCAGATGTGCATACTATACCTGTGTGTCAGCTCCGTTCCACTGCAGTATCTCAGCTAAATAGCTTGGAACATCAGATGTGCATACTATTCCTGTGTGTCAGCTCCGTTCCACTGCAGTATCTCAGCTAAATAGCTTGGAACATCAGATGTGCATACTATACCTGTGTGTCAGCTCCGTTCCACTGCAGTATCTCAGCTAAATAGCTTGGAACATCAGATGTGCATACTATACCTGTGTGTCAGCTCCGTTCCACTGCAGTATCTCAGCTAAATAGCTTGGAACATCAGATGTGCATACTATACCTGTGTGTCAGCTCCGTTCCACTGCAGTATCTCAGCTAAATAGCTTGGAACATCAGATGTGCATACTATTCCTGTGTGTCAGCTCCGTTCCACTGCAGTATCTCAGCTAAATAGCTTGGAACATCAGATGTGCATACTATACCTGTGTGTCAGCTCCGTTCCACTGCAGTATCTCAGCTAAATAGCTTGGAACATCAGATGTGCATACTATCAAACACGCTTTCTCAGAGCTCTTCACCACAGCTGATAAGAGCTGCAAGCATGTAATATACTGCAACATCTGTCTGTAAACATAATTGTATTTATAATAATAACTATGCATAATGGATGAATACTCCATTGAATATTTAATGTCTATGACTCGAATGTGTGTTTTTTTGTTTGCATATTCGAATCATAGGACCATGGGAGGGCACTCAAAGTGTACGCAAATTAATCTCACCTGTGAAATATTTTAATGCCATCGTTGTCAACAAATGTTTGCATGTTTTTGGGATGCCCACTCAGTAGGGATAGCAGAACAATGAGAACGTCGCTGTATCCGTGTAGACACTTCTGCACACACTGGGTGGGTAAACCAATACAAATTAGCCTGATATCAGTAAGCAATGCAATGCAACCATACGTATTTTATGCAGTCAGCATCAGCTGCCCACCTAGACAAAGTTAAACGCGCTAGCGAAACGAAACGATAACGTTTTTTTTTTTTTTAATTTAGTAGATATTTTATTGATATGTATTTACAATTAACTTACTACTAAAAAACAATTAAATTAAATTAAATAAAAAATATCGTTTTATGTATGCGATTTGACATTATTTGGCTTCGCTAAGGTGACGTCAAGTAGCGATTCCAAATGTCAAAATTCGCATACATAAAAAGTTATCGTTTCGTTTTGCTATCCAGATAATCATGTCAAAGCGAAGTTAGGTAAGGTAGTAAACAAGCTAGTAAAGAAACCAACAGCATAATACTCATTATATACAAGCGATTTGTGTACATACTACTTCTCACAAGTGTTAGCGTAAGTTCTTACCCCCGATTCTCGCGCTATCGAAATCATGTCCCCAGTCGAGATATCGGTTTTGATTATTGCCTCAATCCGTCGAAAACGATGTCGATTTATATTTATTTCGATCGAAAACGGGTTGAGATAAGGCTAGTCGTAAGAATAGCTTTAACTTGTTTTTGATAGAGATTTCGGTATCTTAAAATCGATATTTCGACCATGGACATGATCTCGCTAGCGCCAGAATTGCCCCCTTGCCTGACCTTGATCACTTCAGTTCTCCAATTCTTAATTCATGAAGTCGACCGACTTACCGATGGGATCAGATACGTGCAATGCGTTTTATTCAGCTCACTGTCGCGGAAACACTCGGCTAGACATTTGCAGAGCGCCTGCCACGTGTCTGGAAACTGGGGAATCATACAAGTTGTCTTACATAAGTGTCCCATTTCACATTTGAGCATATCTGGGGTCCGAGCCTCTTATAGCACTAATAGCATAGAGTATTTGGCAGTCTCCAACCAAAGTAAAAAAATAATAAATAAATAAAATAGGGGCCAACGAAAAATACGAAATTTTGGGGCTTAAAGCTTTTTATGAAACACGTATATATTTGCTGGAAGAAATCTCTTAATAGAGATAAGCTCGCCTTGGTCATGTGTTGTCCACTTTCCATTGTAAAATGTATTATTTTGTGCAGTAAAGTAGAGCTCGTCTAAGCTGAAATTGGCTGAAATGACGCGCCCCACTCCTTGGTTTTGTATTTACTTGTCATACAAAACCAAGGAGTGGGGCGCGTCATTTCAATTTGACGAGCTCTATATGAATATCGATCGCTGGGCACATATACGTGTTTCATAAAGAGCCTTAAGCCCCCGAAAAACAGAGCTCAAGAGAAGCGGGCAGTTGGACAGAGTCAATTTGGTTTCCAGTGGATGGATGATACGTGCCCAAATTGAATAAAGCTTCAGGGAGGCACCGGCCTATGTGATACTCAATTTGGTTGGTAACTACGCAAAACTTACCATCATACTGTTCACGAACAGCGCACTCATGACCCTCAGACAGCCGCTAACCCTAATCTGGTTACGCGCGTGCCTTGCCAAGTCTCTTCTGGCCTCTTCTGCATCGCTCGTGTACAGCAAGGTTGATATGAAGTTCAGGACGGTGGTGGTCGCCAGCGGCAAGCCCTTGCTGAGGATACATTCGAGTTTCGCGTACAAAGGGTTGTTTGTGGCTATGCTCTCGTAGTATGATTCCTGGAACAGTGACCAGTTTAGCCCAAATAAAATTCAGACTTTGAGCCATACAACGCTGCATAAACCAGTAGATGATTCAATTACACACACATATCGATCAATAAACCCATCATAACTTACATTGCCATTGGCCGCTAAACACGCAGAAATAAGTGAAAATAATTTAACTTCTAACTCTCCATTGTCAATGATGTTGAGGAATTCCAACAGTTGTTGCAAGTCTGTTATACTTAGCGAGTTGATTCTCTTCGATAGGTCCTGAAACAGCGTTTAGTAGGTACTAGGTATGTATTTATTCATTGATAGGCACTGCACTTCTACAGTAAAACAAATACTTAGAAAAGTCTTACCTTCAGTAACTTGTTTTGTCCGTTTTCATCACTTATTCGTAATTTACAAAGATAAGTAGGAAGACCTAAAGATTTTGTTTTGATCATTTTCGCACATAAATAAGTAGCACGCACATCAAACTTTTGTTTATAAAAGTTTTTAATTTGGTTTGCCGCCACTAGGCCCGCCATTACTTTTTTTATAGATTAGTTTTCCCAGTTCATACTAGGTGGCGCTACATACATGTATGGGATTTTTTTAACGTAGCCGTTCGTCTGCGGTCCGAATGGTAAATTACCTATCTATAACATTTTATTTCCACGATTATAAAAAATAGTGCTTTGCTTGCTGTAGGCGCCGTAAGACTTCAACGTAATGGCCTTGCTTGACTGCACTGCACGTGTACTTGCGTGCACGCGTATTAATTTTATCAACTGTTAAAAATCCCCTCTTTCTTATAAAAAGTTCTCTCAGCTTTAAATGGACCACGACACGGCATTTTCTGTCATTCTGTCTGACAGTTGTGTTTGTGTTACATATTTTGAGGTTATTATACTTCGCGTAGATCACGCACGTCTAAAGAGGCATAACCTTTTTCGCGCAAAAAGCAACTTTAACGCGACTGCATAATGTGAAACTCGCTCGCGGCTATTCAGACGTGATCTTTTTAGAATAACTACGCGAACTATACAGTTTGTTTGTGTTCGAAAAATAAATCCTACCTCTTACCTCTACCTTTGATAGAGCTGGCAAATAATTGAGATATTATATATTCTTTGCCATAAATTATGGACGTCGGAGAGCTGCTATCATTCAAGGTTTGTAATAAATAACGTATTTTGTGTTGTCTTCACTTCATATGTTTGTCTTGCACCGTTGAATGTTTACAGGAAAATAGTGAGCCATGCCATGAGCCTAATGATTTCATATATTCAATTGTTACTTACAGCCAGTCCCCACACCAAAGAGACCAAATGACTCGGACAGCGACTCCGACGATGAAGGCACCCGAGCGTCCAAAATGCGTCGCCTCGCTAAGAACAAGGCGGAACAGATCACCAGACCCAGCGGAAGGGGCCTGACCAGCGAACCCACCATTAGCGACAGGGAGCGCGAGGAGATACTCAGATTTGTGGAGAATGAAGCCACTGAGGTAATGCCATGTGTCCAACCAAACATGTATGCGGCTGTAGGCTAGCTCTCTGTCACTCCAAATAGAGTAGGTATTGAATAACTGGCTAAATGTGGACAGAATTATGCCTCTGCCATCCTGAATGGGAAAATGTGTGGTCCTATGTTATGATAATAGATTAAGAACTGTCCATGTTTCAGATTACTGAAAGTGTTACTAAGCACTGACATAAAGTAAGACTACAATTTTACCATAAAAAGACTCCCAAGCTAAATGTTTACAGAATTACTTATTGACTTTACAATTTCAGGGTGAAGTGCTTGATGATACAGCAGTGAAGAAGCTTGTGCTTAATTTTGAAAAGAAAGCTCTGAAGAACCGGGAGATGAGAATCAAGTTCCCTGATCAACCGGACAAATTTATGGAGAGTGAGATAGATCTGCATGATGCATTACAGGTTAAAACTTTGATATTAAAATATTCAAATGCAAAAATTTCTAAGCTTTGAATATTGCTGAATTGTCACAGATGTTTATGTATATTTCTCACTTGTTTTCAGGAGTTAAGTGCGGTGGCTACAGTACCAGATCAATATCCATTGTTGGTGGATCTCAAATGCATTAATTCTTTGTTGGAGTTGCTGTCACATGACAACACAGATGTTTCCACGAAAGTCGTCAATCTTCTACAGGTAAGAAATCGAAACTACTGCCGCATGTCTAACCGGCAAGCCATGTAACTAATAAGCAGATCCGCCATGCATATGCTGAGAAAATTAAATGACAGCTAGTTTTCTGAAAACTAAGTGAAAGGAAATCCAAGGCTGTTTGTCCACCTTGGCTGTTTGACACGTCAACGACAACGGCCATAGTAAAGACGACGGGGCGCCAAGAAAACTGTGGCTGATCTTGTTGACATGAAGGTGACGCGGCGTGGAATGATGAGCGCGGGGGAGGAAACTGCGCTCCAGAAGTCGAGAACTCGAGCAGTCAGTCAGTGTATGCCTGGCAAATGTTATGTACTTATATTATAAGACTAGTCTACTATGGAGTCGCAGCTTGAAACATTCGATACTGACTGCTTCAACTGCTGCTGCTGTCCGTGTATCTGAGCCCCATGTGCTCACCCAGAGTGAAGGGCTAGCGCGGTGGCGACGCGGCGGCGGGCGCGGAATATCAAACATACGAAACCGTCGCTTGCGTCAATACTGTAGTGACTAAAGGTGATCGCACAGTTGTCAGCATCGAGCATCGCACGCGCCGCGCGTTTCATATGATTTCATACAACTAATTCTAAAATGCGGCGCGTGCGATGCTGACAACTGTGCGATCACCAGCGGGCTACACATCTGCGGCAAAAAGGATGTAAAAGTGTGTTAAACTGGACCTGCCTGTTGTGTGCGCTTGCAGTAGTGCACCCACACACAGCAGGCGGCTCCAGTTTAACACACTTTTTTACCCTAAATAGCCCGCTCAAGGCCGGTGTGGCTACCGTGCGCGCCCGCCTTAGTTCCTAGTGGCCGCAAATTAACTCTGGAGGCCGGGGTATGTATTGGCAGGAGCTGACGGACGTGGACATCCTGCACGAGAGCGCGGAGGGCGCGGCGGAGCTGGTGGCGGCGCTGGCCGAGGCGGAGGCGCCGGCGCTGCTGCACAGCAACCTGCAGCGGCTGGACGAGCAGCTGCAGGCCGAGAGGGACGCCGTGCACAACACGCTCGGTACACACACACACAACACGCTCGGTACACACACACACGCGCTTTGACGTCCCGGTATCCCGGTCGAGTTCTTCTTCTTCTTCTTTTTATTAATGGCGTCCTAACCTCTTTTGAGGTTAGTTTTGCCAGGGTCAAGTGGTCAGGTTCTCAATGAGAACCTGGAAATTATAATGTCTTGAGATGATTTGATGATGATGATTTGTCGCTCGTTAGCACTACCCAGGGAGGACGTGAAGGGCTGTGGGTTCCAAGTAATTCCTTCGGACGTGAGCGACTGCCTCCCCCCCCGGTCTAGTAACTGAGGCCTGAATCGTGACGGCATTACGGCGTTTTTAATGCATTGCATGTCAGGGTCTCAAGTTAAGTCTACTGGGTAGTAATAGCATCTTGCTTTTGACGAGCTCTGTTGCGTTGCGGTCGAAGTAGTGCTTTCCAAGCGAGAGGTGACGGGTTTCTATCCCGGCTGGGGATGAAGAAAAAAACTCCAAGTCTCTAATGTTTACATGTTCACAGGGCAGGGTATCCTAGTGCGGGGCGAGAAGCATTGTATGTGCCTGTATGTAAATGTTTATGTTTATTTCTCCCCAGCCGAGATTCAAACTGAGGTTGTGGTGTGGGTTGTCATTTCATAATTTCTGTAGTGTACCCAAAAACCCACCGATGACCAGTAGGTAGACCACCAGCCAGGTGGACTGATGACATCATCGCCATATAGGAGGCAGTGTATGCGGGAGGCTCAGGACCGGAGTAAATGGCGTGGTGAAGAAGAGGCCTATATCCTATTGATTGATTCATCAGTGTATTCAATAGCTAATTAGTCAAAAGTACAGTAAGAATTAAATTCACGTGTTGTTCCCAGGTATCATAGAAAACATAACAGAATTCAGACCGGAATTGTGCCACGAAGTAGCTAAACAAGGCTTCTTGCAGTGGATTCTTAAAAGACTGAAGGTAATTTGAATTAATTATTTACATACTTACGAAGTTTTCTAAATCCTCGATCAATACGTAGGATGTAGAGAAATGACGTATTTTATCAGGTCAAGTAAGAATCAACGTCTTAATGTCTATTCGTGATAAGAATGCAGTAAAGTCATCACTGTCCGGCGGCGGCCTAGCCACGCCCCGTAACCAATCAAATAGTTTCCAATGATCAAGAAAAGTTCACAGTGACCAGTTCAAGGCAAACTTTCGAACGCGAAGGTTGTGTCCTGTCGTGTGAGTGTGTGTTAACAGATTTAAATTTCACTGCATTCTTATCATGAATAGACAGTAGTATTTTCACTGCTATTGCTAACTACAATTTTTCCTTACAGTTAAAAGTACCTTTCGACGGCAACAAATTGTACGCAACAGAGATACTGTCCATTCTCCTGCAGAACACGCCCGAGAACAGGAAGTTCCTCGGCGAGCTCGACGGCATCGACGTACTGCTGCAGCAACTGGCGGTGAACACACCATTTTAATTTGTTTGCTCAGTTTAGTTCATGTTGCATCGCAAATCGCAAGCAATAATAACAGGACTGGGACATCACTGTCCCATGAACTGTAAACTCACATTTTTTTTTTTTTTTTACGTAGCCTATAATGTGTCCCACTGCTGGGCAAAGGCCTCCCCATTTCCCCTACACACACTCACATACAAAATATTATTTATAATCTTTATTCATGATAAAAATACACGACAAAGGGGATAGTTTTTTAAAATAACTGTGCTAATCTATATAGTGCTAATACTTCCGTCCTTCAGCGTGATTTTTAATTTTAATCCATCCCACGGTGTCATTCAGACAACTTCCAATAGCTAAACGAAGTACATTATTATGCGAGCTTATCCAGAGATCTTACAATAGCTAAATGTTGCACAGAGGCGAGCTTATCCCTCTGTTGTTTGTTTCGTACAGTTCTACAAGCGGCACGACCCGGGCAGCGCGGAGGAGCAGGAGGGCATGGAGAACATGTTCGACAGCGTGTGCTGCGCGCTCATGGAACCCGACAACCGCGACCGCTTCCTCAGAGGAGAGGGGCTGCAGCTCATGAACCTCATGCTGAGGTGACTGGGACTATACCGCGGCTGCGGAGAGAATGCCATCCTGACACATGTATATGTCCATGTCTGTCCCGCGCTACTCACTCTATCCCACTCCCACAAATGAGATAGAGTGAAAAGTAGCGCGGGACAGACAGGGACATATACAAGGTGTAAATGAATTAACGCAAAATTAGAAACTACTTTGTTAGAGACATCATTCTGAGCAACTTTCATTATGAAACCGATTTGATCAGAGCAACTTTATTTTTCACTTCCCAGTACATTTTGGCCTGAGTCGGTCAACTGATTTGTACGGAGATTCTATTATAGATTCTATTACGGAGGTTCTATTATGCACAAAATGGCTTGACATTCTCAGAATTGTATATTTCCAGCAGATATATTTTATAAAGCCAATTTTGTGCTAAAAAGACAGCATTTGATGCCACTTTTACATGACGTCATTCTGTTGTTATTTCATAGAACTCAGGAACAAAAGTTCCGTTTTGACAATTCATAAAAAGTATCTATTTTGACTTGAGAGGCCACAAGCCTATTGAATTCCGGTACAATCTCTCCTCTCTTTGTAACGTTCTGTCACTCTTAACCAGAGAGAAGAAGATGTCCCGCAACGGCTCCCTGAAGGTGCTGGACCACGCGCTGGCGGGCGCGGACGGGCGCGACAACTGCAACAAGTTCGTGGACATACTGGGCCTGCGCACCGTGTTCCCGCTCTTCATGAAGACGCCCAAGCGGAAGCGCGTGCTCACCGTCGACCAACATGAAGGTAAGTGCATAGTATCAAACGAGTGACCGTCAATTTTTTATTTAACCTGCATAGTGAGTGTCCCACTGCTGGGCAAAGGCCTCCCCTATCTCATTACGCATCGCGATTTGAAAATTAAATGGGAATTGTGTATCACAGTATCAGTATTCCCATCAATGGGAAATGGCAATGGAAATAGTGGGACCCACCCTACCACCTATAGGTACTGTTGTGAAACCTACGGATTAGGTCATCATGTAAAAGTGGCAGCCGTTTCGTAAATAATCGTCCACGTTTAACTACATTTCATTTGGCCGAAAAATGAATTTAATGTGAAACCCGCAAGTAAATGTAGCCCATTAATGTCCCCACCGAGGGGCACAAGCCTTTACGCGGATCCGAGTAAGATTGAGCCATACTCCACCACGCTGGCTCAGTGCGGGTTGGTGGAGGGGGTTTTTACGACTACTACATACGATAGTAGCCGGGACCTACAGCTTAACGTGCCATCCGAAACACGGAGTGTCCGATAATGTACTTAAGACAAATTAATCATCTCATTGGTACATGGTCAGCACCGGGATTCGAACCTGCATCTCCTGCGTGAGAAGCAAGGTGAAACCTACTAGACCACGAAGAACTCGGTGAAACCTGTAGGTTAGGTTAATCTTTTGATGTACGTTTGAACTACTGGAGCGAGCGAAGCGAACCTAGCATGGGTTATTTATCTAATAAACATTAATAATTTGTCTAAGAACGGTTAAACAACTCATACGTTACGTTCAATTACTTGCCCGACGGACATTTAGCCATTTGATATCATTCCGGCTTAGATTCACGGCAACATAACGTTAGCTCTTGAGCGTCTTCGTCACAAGGCGATAAATTCAGCAACCATTATGTATGACTGCTATTGTATGATTGCAATAGCCACTACAGTCTATTCGTGATAAGAATGCAGTGAAATTTAAATCTCTTAACACACTCACAGCACAGGACACAACCTTCGCGTTCGAAAGTTTGCCTTCAACTGGTCACTGTGAACTTGGCTTGATAATTGGAAACTATTTGATTGGTTACGGGGCGTGGCTAGGCCGCCGCCGGACAGTGATGACTTTATTGCATTTTTATCACGAATAGCCACAAGCCTTGCTAACTTGGCTTCATACCCCGACTGCGCCTACACAGAGCACGTGGTGTCGATAATCTCGTCAATGCTGCGCAACTGCCAGGGCGGGCAGCGCGCGCGGCTGCTGGCCAAGTTCACCGAGAACGACCTCGAGAAAGTGGACCGGCTGCTGGAGCTGCACTTCAAGTATATGGACAAGGTCGACCGCACTGAGAAGGCCATGGAGGTGACTATAACATTTACACACATTGCTTCTGGCCCCACTGTAGAATACCCTGTTACGTGGAAACCAGAAACAGCGACGTCACTGTACATGTTGCAGTCAGAACTCTTAATCAGTCAAAACTAGTTTTGACCGTAAAAACTAGACAAAGGTACTTTTGACTGAGCGGGTTGGTTAAAAGTACTTTTGACTAGTCATGAGTAGTTTTGACTGCTAATTTGTGGTCAAAAGTAGTTTTGACTGGCGCTCTAGGTCTACAAAACCGAATTGGTTGCTCTAGGTCACTTTCTGTGCCAATACTAAAGATAGGTTGTGTTAGGTCACAACTTTATGAACCACCCGGTACCGAGCGAAGCGGAGCGGAGCGATGCCACCCCATGTAGTTTCACAAAACCGAATTTGTTTGCTTACCAAAGTTGAAACCAACTAACTGCGAAATAAATTTAGTCAAAAGTGCTATTGACCAGAGGCTGGAGTCAAAAGCAGTTATAACTAGGTACCGATTTTCTTAGTTAAATTGAACCATTCTGCGAGATTTTGATGTCGGTGAGTTCTACTGCGGTCTAATAATACTAGTGTGTGTCAATGTGGAACTGGCACAGACGCGATTGAGGCTGTGCTTCCCAAGCGAGAGGTCCCGGGTTTGAATCCCCGCTGGAGAGAAAAAAAACCAGGTCTTGATGTATATATTGCAGTCAGAACTCTTAATCAGTCAAAAGTACTTTTAAACACCGCCGACGTATTCCGAGCCGCAACGGTCACATTACCGTGATGGTGAAATATCTCTATAAATAATGTAAGATATAATAATGTTGAGCCCGTAGGTCAAATCTTGTCCATCCTTGGGTTTACGCTTTACGGGAAGAAATTGTACTTGCATTTTCCGATAAGTATGCAATGTATGGTTTTTGTGCACTAAAGTTTAAAGTAATTACTCATTTACTATAATGTTCTCAGCTAGAAGCAGAGGCTCTAGACGACGATGCTCAATACCTCAAGAGGCTTTCAGGAGGACTCTTCACATTGCAGCTCATCGACAGAATAATTTTAGAGGTAGGCTCTTTCAACTATTACTATGGTCAATATGCTATCGGATGTATCTCTCCCTAAAATGCTTCATTATAATGTCGGGAGCGTCAATCCTACCGCTTAAATGACCACAAAGTAATAAACATCTTCATTTCCACCGAAATCGCTTAATTCTTTTCTGCGCATGACATCTACGATGTAATATGATCTATGGAAACGGGTCCAAAATTTATTTTAAATGTTTGGTTGTTTATGTATGACATACAAGTATTTTATTGTGTTGCGCACAGGTGTGCACGGCAGGCCCACCGGCAATCAAGCAGCGAGTGCAGCGAGTACTGGGCTTGCGAGGGGGATCGCTAAAGATTATCCGACACGTCATGAGAGGTAATTTCATCATCTAATGCATGTAATGGCGAAGTGAAGAAATCCGTGGTATGTACATTAAGCCGTAAGTTTACAACTAAAACAAATAATTAATTGTACTTGTTCCATTGCCGACAGAGTACGCGGGTAATCTCGGAGACGCCGGCAGCGAGGAGTGGCGGCAACAGGAGCAACAACATATACTGCAGCTCGTCGACAAATTCTAACAGCATACCACAACTCAACTGGCAAATAGGCTAATAAATTGGTTTAGTATTCGATTATGGTGTTATATTTTAAGCCTCACAGCCAGCCTCTATTATTGTTAGAAAAACTTGCGATTCTGCATTTCAACAAAATTCCGAAAAACATTTAAAATACCTTTATTGGTTAAGATAATCTGCTAAATCTTAATTAAAACTAGCAGCGAACAAAATATAAAAGTGTACATAACAAAAACAAAGTATAATATAGTCAATAAATCTAACACCATAAAGATCCCTCTCCAAAGAAAACATTACAGCTACTATAATTTGGAATCTTGTGACAGTTAAATTCGTTCTTGTGTCTGTTACAGCAAGAGCTTAAACGAGCACAAGCATTAATTACCTATAGTTATGAGTACAGCCACATTATGAGCACGCAAATTGCTATGAAAACTCGCTGTGAACTACACTGGTTATGAAAATAAAAATACAGTCAATGTATTATAAAAGCTAGAGGGGTCCAAATGTCACTTGACATTGGTTCAGATAACTTATATCCGATCCGTCAAGTTGAAATGCAGTACCAATCACAGAATAAATGCTGAATGAAATGTATAAATTCGTTTCACTGATTACATCGCTCACTATTAGACAACAAGACAACGCACGTATCTCACAGGGACACCTCATCACTTCACAACCATACGCGTTTAGTTCATGGTATAACATTTTCTGGATCATACAAACAAACATCGAATATGTGCCAGAATTTTCTCTATATCTATCATATCCTATACATAAACTGAAGTACATTATTAATGAAATATCGTATAAGGCAATTAACAGGTTTGGGGCATTGCTTGGAATGGAACCAGTCCGATACAATTACGTAATATAATACTTTCCTAAATATTGAAAATGCGTTTAATAAACGGAATATTGCACCAAGTTAACAAATATGTTACGAACCATTGAGCACGGCTCCTAGCACAGCGCATTGGGCACGGATCCTAGCACAGCGCGTTGTTTGGTAAGTGTATGTTATACTTTAATTTAACAATCTAAAGATCACATTTTATTTTGTTAGTTATTTCACTACTCTACATACTTTAAACCGCATTGAGGTACCAGTACATAAGTTTATTGCATTATCTTCCTCAAGGCAATTAGGCATCCTAAATTAATAAGCTATACGAATATTTTAAGTACCTAATTGGAAATGTCATACATAATAATTAAATTAAAATATAAGCGTCTAAACTTGCTCATAATAAAATCATAAGTACTTACCAGTTTACACAAACGATAAAACGCTTCAGGTTTATTCGCCGATGGAGAAGCAGTCAGAATAGTCCTAACACAAGTAGACGCTTTAAGGTACAGATATTTGTGCTAATACAGGTGTGCACGGCAACAATTTTATATAATATTCAACTCGTGAGAAAAAATATGAACTCTCGAACTCTCTGTCTAAGATACCTAATAATTTGTCTTTATTCTACGGCTGTGAGTTTAAAAGGCACTCGTCAAGTCTCTGCCTCGGAAACTTGCGGATATGCGGGCGATTCACGATCCACTGAGCTCGTCAAAAAATAAATGGACGTCGAATTTGACTCGATATGATTGGCTATTGTCGTTATTTTAACGCTTCATTACCTTTACATCATCCATGCTCAGTAAGCAGGTTTTACTGCTGTCCATAGAGTCCGTGAAAGTTGGCTTTACCAACACAATGCATTGTTTATAGAAAACGTTCCATTTTCAAATCGCTTTACGGCAGACTACGCTTGATAGTGGGACGTCATGGTTTCACGACGTACTCACTATGCTGGATAGTGGCTGCGTAATGGTTCATCATTCTGAATTGAAGTTGCTCTGATGAAATAGGATTCTTAGTGAAAGTTGTTCAGAATGATGTCTATAAAAAAACCCCCTAAAATACTAAAATTCCGCTAAAAAAGGATAACGAGCGGGAAAGGAGCCCTGAGCGGACCGGGCTGCATACAAAATAACTCTTTCTCAGCTCGCTGGCTCCTTTCCCGCTCATTACCCTTTTGAAAGCCGGCATAAATGTTTTATTTACCTCGCATGAATGATGTAAAGTAGAATGCTTACCTCGGGTTGTAAGTAGCTATTTCACCCTCGAATTATGTTAACCCTCGCTCGCTTCACTCGCTCGGGCGTCTAAATAACTCTGGGATACCCGATCCGTTAGCGCCCACGGGGCAGCTCGGGCGCCAAATTGGATCTTGTTCTGAAATAGCTCTCTTACGCCCCATGTGTACAATCTACTATTACAACCTAGTACGTGTCCCTACCTCATCGACTTACGATATCAACTTTCGCGCAAGTAACCGAAATCATAGTTATAGCCTCCGTTCGACTCCGTTAAAAGTGTGAGCCCATAGCAACTGTAGAGATCGCTCAGTGGACCAACACATTGCCGCGCCGCTATCCCGCGGCAGGTTAGGGGCAGTCCTTCTTCAGCATCTTGCTGAAGGCGACGGGGATCTCCTCGTTGGTCTTGGTGGTGAAGGTGGATCCCAGCAGCGTGTGCGCCGGCTGCGTGCCGGTCTGGATGCCGTACGCCAACTTCAGCAGGTCGTAGTTTATCTTCTCCGATACCACCGAGTCTTCTCTGTAGGTGAAAAGAAGACAATTAATTGTAGTTTGTTACACAAGGGGTGAAAGAGAGCTATTTCGGACGAAGGTCCAATTTGGAGCCCCTGCGAGCGCATCTCGCAAAGGGCGCTAAGGATCGAGCCTACCCGAGATATTAAGACGCCAGAGCGAGCGAAGCGAGCGAGGGCGAATATAGTTCGAGGGTGAAATAGCTACTTACACCCCGAGGTAAGCATAATACTTTACATCATTCGAGCGAGGTAAATTAAACGGAAAGACTTAGAACGACTGCGGTCGCAGATGCTTATGCAGTTATGCATGATGGTTTTTAAATGTAGATTAGTGTATTTATAGACGATATCAAAATACGGGAACCGTCGGAAATCAGTAGTTGAGTTATATTTTTAATAATCGCCATTTCAAGCATTCGGGACACGTGGGGATGTGGGAGTATTAGGGTGGGGAAAAGACAAAAAATATTTTATATCGAAAAAGCCGTTGAAAGTTGAAAGACCTCGAGGTCAAGAAAAACAGTCTCGTGTGCATGAGCGTTTACTCACTAAACCGGTGCCGGTACCGGGCCGAGGCGTGTTAAAAAACGGCTAAACGCGGTTTCCCTAACAATTTAAGTGAAAAAATAACTGAGTCGTACGTATCGCCACACTGTCAAGCATAGTTAGTGGTAGTCTGGTAGGTTCTTCGTCATGATATGAACCATTTAAACATTAGGGTGTGTAATAAGTTTGAAAATGGAACGATTTCTAGTTTTCATTGCCCGGCTTCGGAAACGCGAACTTTCAAGGACTCTTTTGACAGCAGCAAAACCTCTTTTCTGAGCTCGGATGATGAAAACAATATTACTTCTGGCTTAACTATACTCTGAACAATTAGTTCAAAGTGCCATATATTTTTACACAATTCATTCATTCATATCTATGCCAGACTATTTGAGATAAAAGGTTATCAGGCCAGATTATTTGAGATAGAAGATCAAAGGTCAAGGATCAGCTAAGAAAATGTGGCGGCAAACGTGGAATCGTAATCGCATACATTTTCTTAGCGGGTCAAATTAATTCATTTTCATTTTAAATATTCTGGCATAGTCTATGGCCTCGTCCAGAGTGCGGGCTTACGCGGTGTATAAGGCGGGCTCGAAATATCGAACAAATGAAACCGCCGCTTGCGTCCGTCATACTGTAGTGACTACGGCGGTTGACGGCGGACCCTATAATCTATTCAGTAGTGGCCAAAGTCCAAATTCAAAACAGGGCACTTAAAATTGCCTTTAATACTCCCTTCAAAACCAATTTAACCAAGCTACACATTAATATTAACTTCCCCACAATCATTGAATTTATCAAAAAACTGACAAAAACATTTTATCTAATAAAAAACCCGCACCACCATAACATACTGGTTTCACATATAGGACATACCCGAGCACAGGACTTACCGTACATCGACAGATATAAAACTTACCGCTTACCCCATCACTACGTCCTGCGTACTGACTGTGCATAGCAACATGAACCCACTGCATGATCGACTCGGGTGTCAGTGTATGCGTGAGTTAATACGCTAGACTCGCTAGCAAAACAACTGTAGTAGTGATCTTTATTGCCACTTCTTGCTTACTTGCAATTTAGACATTTTATTTAGACAGTGAGACAATCTGGATAGTACCTACTCGTAATATGTACGTCTAGGCTTACTTTGTTAGGTTTTAGTATAGTTTTGTAACGTTTAGTTGATATGTAGTTTTTTAAGATTACCCTCCTGTAAAAAATGTGACAAATTACAATTGTCCCATACAATTTAGACATAGTTTTTTTAGGTTATCATTAAAATTCCACCACAGATCACATAAGTACTTACATTAATTAAGTTATAAATTTTTTGTAGACGTTTAGTCTGGTAAAAATATCATTGTTCACATTGTTAACGAATAACTAGCTGTAAAAATTGCTTAGTCTAGTTACCTTTATTGTTTGTAATTATTTCATGTTAATAAATGAATTCTGAAAAACAACAAAAAAAAACAGTGGCCAAAGTGATTTGACAGGTCGAGTGATGCCAGTTTATGCCGAAAAACAAATAGCGTTGTGCCAAAAAAATCGAGAGCATTCGTTCAGTGAATGATTGTTTGTTTACTTTATTGTCGAAGTTATTTCTAAAGCCCTAATAGATGCTACAATAATAGTATGCCTTACTAATGTCTACTTTTTGTAGGTGTACACGAAAAATGCGACATTTAAGGGAATTTCAACTATAGATAGGTATCCCAGAAAGTTTCAATGTTCTTTGTCGAAGGTCGACCCGTGTAAATAGCCTATAACCAGTTTGCGCGTTAATTAGTGTTTTAAGCCTGCCCCGTTAGCAAAACTGTGAAATAAGTACAAACTATTCATTCATCTGACGTTTTATTTCATTCATTTAATCGATTCAAAAATACACGTCACTATGATTCAGAAGCGAGCAACATTATTTCGCTAAGTGACATTTCGACCTGCCAAATCACTTTGATCAATTACTGAATAGGGTATAGTCACCGCGCCTTCACTCTGGACCAGTGGATATAGGACCTATAGGTGTATTGCCCATCGATCGCAACGTACTTGTACTGCGGATGCGTCGTGACGAACTCGCGCATCCACGCCGCCATGGTGGGGATCTCGCCGGCCGCGCGCCGCTGGATCATCTTCAGGTACTGCTGCACGGAGCAGTGCGTGTCCGCGTCCACGTCCATGCCCGACATGTACGACTCGATCAGCGGGATCAGGCCGGGGAACGCGCCTTCCTGCGCAAACAGAGACTATACATCCAATTGACTGCACCTGCGCGGGAATGCGGCTCGCCAAACTTGTATTCAAAAAACGTTCGCATACGCAACGATGACGGGCCGCCAGACAGTTTCGCAGCGGCTGACCAATCACAGCTCTCTTACCTCGTCCCCCGCCGCCCGTAAATTGGTGAGTTGTGTATCAAAGGAAAATGTATCTATGCGCTCTCCACTGGATAAGTGCTCCCTGTGCGCAAAGCGACACACGCTCAGTCCAGGGCCGTGACGCGTGTACTGAGTCGCACGGCAATATAGCAATAGCGAGGACGCAAGATTCCAGTTTGTTCCTAAGAGAAGTTGCGAGTCATTGCCAACACAAGTATCGTGATTACTTACTGGGAAGTCTCGTTGTGTGTTATGTAACAGTTTCTATGAAATAAAACAACTATTTTTTTTGTAGCCGGCGCGGCACAGTCGAAGAGCCAGAACCGGGTTTTTTTTAGCCGGCGCGGCACAGTCGAAAGGCCAGAACCGGGTTTTTTGGAGCCGGCGCGGCACAGTCGAAGAGCCAGAACCGGGTTTTTTGTAGCCGGCGCGGCACAGTCGAAGAGCCAGAACCGGGTTTTTTGTAGCCGGCGCGGCACAGTCGACGAGCCAGAACCTGGTTTTTGTGCCTCGCTATAGCTTTCTCCGTGCCATCCCTGGGGCCTTATGCTGCACTGGGAAACGCATTGCAATTGGATCTCGACCACTTCTTGAACCCCCGAAATGGCGTCATTTGGTATTCCGGTAACACATCGCAAATGTATTGCCAGTATTCGCAAGGCATTTTTGAGGCATTCTCGCGGCCTTGCAAATTGCTAATGGAACGCTTATTTTTAGTAGCATTGCCCCCCTGTACGCAACACTCGACCCGGTGTGGTGCCCCCCTGTACGCGACACTCGACCCGGTGTAGTGCCCCCCTGTACGCGACACTCAACCCGGTGTGGTGCCCCCCTGTACGCGACACTCGACCCGGTGTAGTGCCCCCCTGTACGCGACACTCGACCCGGTGTGGTGCCCCCCTGTACGCGACACTCGACCCGGTATAGTGCCCCCCTGTACGCGACACTCGACCCGGTGTGGTGCCCCCCTGTACGCGACACTCGACCCGGTGTGGTGCCCCCCTGTACGCGACACTCGACCCGGTATAGTGCCCCCCTGTACGCGACACTCGACCCGGTGTGGTGCCCCCCTGTACGCGACACTCGACCCGGTGTAGCGCCCCCCTGTACGCGACACTCGACCCGGTGTAGTGGCCATAGGCGTATTTGTTT
>OY735262.1:5113368-5134350 GCA_963457715.1 Argyresthia albistria | reverse complement strand
TACATTCGTACAATAAAGAATGTTAATTAGTGAGAGAAAAACCTGATGAAACGTTAACAAATAAAAATTATTTTAAGCATTCTTCCACGAGTTCTTGATTTCCGGTATGGCCAAGATGGCGCCGCCGCCGCTGGCTGGGGCAGGGCAAACAAAACCAGTGACGTGACCAAAAACTACTTCGTTCAACCTCTTTGTTGGAACCGGAACTTATGTTTGACAGCTGTGCGATGCGATCCATACAGTTTGTAAGAAAAGAGTTTCATCAATGTCACATACGGGTCGATATGGATTCCTAAAATGATGAACGAATCGTTTTGTGGCCGGTAACTATGGAATAGGTACCTAAAACGCGCTGCGTAGTCGCGCAACGGGCAGCTAGTAATCGCATAAAGTCACTTAGAATCATCCAAATGTGATATTTAGTTTTCAAGCAAATTCCGATGTGATGGATGGCTGCATTAAGACTTCTTGAAAACAATAAGTAGGTACCTAGAACTGTTCTAAAGCCACTTTTTATTATATAGTGCAGTTCAAGTCACAAATTAGCAGTTTAGCTACTAAGTACGTGTTATACCTACCTATTTAATGTTTATCTGTAGTAAACGGCCAAAGCGAGGTCTACAGTTTACAGAGCCATAAGTTTAATGGCTTATTGTTTCGCTTATTTGTTTGTATGTAATTTTTGTAATACATATTTTAAAGTTGAATTGTTGTTATAACTGTTGAAATTATACGATTTTGATTTTAAAAAGCTTTTGTAATTTTAAAGTTAATGCTTCATGCCAGTCAATAATGTTGAAGTAAAATATAAAAATCGAGGTATGTCGTATGGCGGACTAAGGAAATGTCAAGAATAAAATTAAATAAGAGTTACGTCATCGCTTCGCGATGAAGTAACCCTAAACAATCCTAGCAAAGTAGGTATGTATAGGTTAGCGGGGGTAGCATAAGGCACGCCAGTCACCCCAGCCACGCATTTTGTCACAATTTAATGTCATATCATAATGAATGCGCGCTATTTTATGGAGAAACATCATTGAGACGCGAAAGGAGTTGGCAATTTGGCAAAATGACTGCCCCAGACATGTACAAAGACTTCTCAACAGCCAATTAATAGCATTTAAATATTCTCTCATAAATTACTGCGTCTTTAGTTAGTTTGTAGAACTTGAAGGAAATGATTAAATAATTTAGAGTTGTCACTTCATACTCTATGATTCCGCCATTGATTAGTGACTTTTGCCATCGTTAAAAATAACATGCAACATAATTGCCAACTAGCAAAACTGTTGAAAACAGGAGGTTTCCAGAGGAGTGGCTAGATGGCGTTATGTTGCATGTTATTGCAAAATGGTGCTTATTTCTAGCGACGGCAAAGGTCACGGAATCATATTGGAATCACGGAGTAGATAGGCCAGGTAAATAAGAGAAGAGTGGACTGTAGTTTAAGTTGTTATAATAGGTCAAAAGGTGAGTATGTATACAAGTCAAAGCTATCAGATGCGATCGCGACAATGCTTTCGTTCTAAGTGATGAGTTGAGTTGCTGCTGAGCGGCGCGCGACCGCGCCTCCCGCCGCCCGCTGCCCCGCCGTCGTCTATGATGTGCTTGTACATACTCCAGGGCCAGCAGTGGAGTTGAGGTTGATGATGATGATGTGTCTTCTTGATTATGTGTCTAGTAGTGGGCATATCTTGTGAAAAGCCCTTCTGATCGTCCCTGATTGAACTCTGATGTCTGCCACGCGTGCTTCTCCGTCGGGACCAGGGTAAAGCTTGGTGATGCGTCCAAGAGGCCACTGTGCTGCAGGCAGCGCCTCGTCCTTTACGATGACCAGGGAGCCCTCTGTCAGCGCGCCATTCGAGCGTTGCCATCTCGTTCTCTGGTGTAACTGAGAAATATATTCCATGTTAAATCGTCTCCAGAAATGTTGGCGCAGCAATTCGACCCGCTGATGTCTGGGCAGCCGTGCCGGGTCGCAGTCGGACATCTGTGGGTGAGGTAGTGCAGTTAGAGTTCGACCAATTAAAAAGTGAAATGGGGTGAGAGCTGAAAGATCGGACGGATCAGATGAAAGTGGCGTCAATGGCCTAGAATTTAGAATGCCTTCTATTTGAACTAAAAGTGTGTACATTTCTTCGTATGTGAGATGGGCTAAACCTAATACTCTTTTGAGGTGGTATTTAACTGATTTTACTGTGCTCTCCCAAAGTCCTCCAAAGTGGGGGCAATATGGGGGTATGAAATGGAATGAGATGCCTTGCTCTGCGGCGCAACTGTAAATTGATTCACTATGGTTTTTAAGAAAACTCGTTATCACGCGCGCAGCTCCTACCAAGTTCTTCCCATTATCGGAGTATATGTTATTTGGCTTGCCTCTACGAGATATGAATCGGTTTATTGCAGCTATGTATGATTCTGTTGTCATATCTGTGACCAACTCTAGATGCACAGCTTTAACTGTAAAACAAACGAAGATACAAATGTATGATTTGATTAATACACTTCCACGCCCTTTACGATTGTTTATCATAATTGGTCCTGCATAATCTACTCCTACGTCACTGAATACAAAATTTGCGTGCAATCTTTGCTCAGGTAGCTGTCCCATGATTGGTGTCACAGTTCTACCTTGGAACCTTTTGCATGTGACACAGGTTTGTGTAGTTTTCCTAGCCAGATTACGACCAGAGACTGGCCAGTATGACTGACGGATGTGAGCGAGTAATAGTTGTGGGCCGGCATGTAAAAGTGTTAAATGATATGTTTGAAACATGATTTTTGTAATATAGTGATCTGGATGCAACAAAATTGGGAATTTTCTATCATAGTTGTATGGGGAGTTTGCTAACCTTCCGCCCACACGAATAAGGTTGTTTTCACCAATAAATGGATTAAGCGAATTAAGTCTGTGTTGTGCTGGTAATTTTTTACCATTTTTGAGTATTTGATACTCTTCTGGGAACGAATCTAGCTGAATTATTTTTGCTAATTGATACCTTGCTAAGTTTCGTTCATTGCTAGACAAAGGAGTGATTACCTTTGATTGAGTGATTGTGTTTGTTTTACTACGTTTTGTTCTGCAAAGACGTATGAATCGTAGTATGAGTGCGACGATACGTGTAAGTTTGTTAAAATTAGAATAATTGTGTATGAATGACTGAGTTGTGTTTGATTGCGTGTTTGTTTGTGTGAAGTGCGAATGTGACCGGATTTCTGGAAGATCAGATACGCTGAGGTGTGCAGGTTGTTCTGGCCAGCTACTTTTATCATCATTTCTTAGAAATTCCGGTCCTGAAAACCACAAAGAAGAATTAATTAATTGTTGTGCATTAGTGCATTTTGTGATTATGTCTGCTGGGTTTTGTTTTGTAGGTACGTAGTACCATGATTGTGATTGACTATGTGTTAATATGTCCGTTACTTTGTGATTAACAAATGCTTGCAACTTGTGGGTAGGTGAATTTATCCATGATAGAACTATAATTGAATCACTCCAATAATAGCACTTTGGTGTTTCACCTTCGTTACGAAGTGAACTTAAAACTTTATTGCATAAGATTATGCCGGTGTGTGCCGCGCATAACTCAAGTCGGGGGATTGATAGTGTTTTCAATGGGGCTACTCTGCCTTTTGCTATCAACAGCTGAACATTCACACTGCCATCCGAGCTAAAGCTCTTTATATACAGGCAAGAACCATAACAATTTTTCGAAGCATCATTGAACACGTGAATTTCTATGTTGTGCGGTGAACAATGAAATGCGCGGCGAGGAATAGTCAGCTGATTGATAAGTGATAATGACTGGACGAACGTTGCCCATTGTGTTTGCATTGAAACCGGTATTTTACTATCCCATGATATGTTTTGAAGCCACATCTGTTGCATAATTAATTTTGCCTCGAGCACACAAGGGCTAACGAGCCCCAGCGGATCAAAAATGTGCCCTATTGTGGAAAGAATAGAGCGTTTAGTGATTTGTTTTTGTGTTGTGTGTTCTGAATGAACTGAATATGATAAGATATCATTGTGAGTATTCCAATAGATACCTAAAGTTTTTGATGGATCGTTTGTGCCTAAATTAATAGTCATGTTGTTTGAATTTGCAAATCCTTGCTTTTCTAAAACGGCTGGACAGTTTGATAGCCATTTTCTAAGTGGAAATTGATACTTCCTGAGCTCGTTGTTGACGCCTTCAGCTATTTTTAATAAACTGAATTCGTCATCTGAGCCCGACAAAAGATCATCACAGTAAAAATCGTGACGTATGACTTCTGAAATTAGATTGTCATAAGTGTTTGTGCTATCGCCCTGGCCACAGTCTAGGGCTACTTGTTTGATGCATCGTGTAGCGAGGAACGGCGCGGATGCCGTCCCGTAGGTGACTGTATTAAGGGTGTATGATTTAAGTGGTTCCGTAGGATTGAAACGCCACAGAATTTGTTGTAAGGGTCTCTGATTTTCCACGACTAATATTTGTCTGAACATTTTTTCAATGTCTGCTGATATGACGAACTTATGCTGACGAAAACGTAGTAGGATTGAAATGAGATCGTCTTGAACAACAGGACCTACTAATTGCAAGTCGTTCAGTGATAATTTATTTGTGGTTTTTGCCGAACCATCAAATACCGACCTGAATTTTGTTGTCGTGCTTGACTCGCGAATTATACCATGATGTGGTAAATAATACGCGGGAGTCAGTGGTGTTGCTGTGTGTGTGTATGTGTTTTGGTTAGGTGTCATATGTCCTAGCTCAATGTACTCAGTAATGAAGTCTGAGTATTGTTGTTTGTAAATGGGATCTGAATTCATGCGATGTTCTAATGAAAGAAATCGTTTCTTAGCTTGATAAAAAGAATCGCCCAGACATTCAGGTGATTTTTTGAATGGAATAGTGACAACAAAACGTCCGTCACTTTGTCTTGTAGTCGTTTGTTGAAAAATAACCTCGCACGCATCTGTTTCGCACGGGTCATTGACCTGAGATGTGGACATGCTGTCTAATTCCCAGAAACGTGATAATTGATCGGGGCTATTGTGAGTGAAAAAACATGCATTGTCTTTTTGACTATTTATATCTGGGGTACAACCTGAAACTAACCAGCCCAATTCAGTTTCCTGTAATGTTGGCTGATGCTTGCCTAGCTGAATTCGACCGTTACCCATTATCTTCCAGAATATGCTTGCACCAAGTAGAAGATCGATTGGTGCCGGCTCACAGAATTGCGGGTCAGCGAGTTTTATGTGTTTAGGTAGGTTAATACCCTCAGTGTGAATGCGTATGCTAGGTATTGAAGGTGAAATTGTATCAAGTACCAAGCATGATGTATTTACTGCGTAGCAGTTGTGTAATGATTTGATTTGTATGTTTGTTCTGTGAGATATATTTGTGTGTTGTTGATTGATGCCTGAAACGGAACCCTGAATTAATTGTAGTGGAAGATTTAGTTTAGTGCAGAGTTCTTTTGTAATGTAGCAGGAGGTACTACCGTTATCTAGTAATGCTCTGGCGATGTGTTGTTCACCGTTACTGCCAATAACACTTACTAGGGCAGTTGATAGTAAGACTGAAGTCTCTTGGGTACTTGTTAGTGTCGTATGGGATGCTCGTGGTTCCATCAAATGCAACATTGTGTTATGTTTCTGCGAGCAGTACTTGCAGGTACCGCCACGACATGACTTGGTTTCGTGTCCTTGATACAAGCAGTTGGAGCATACGTTCAGTTTCGAAACTTTTTCGATTCTTTTCTCCACTGTCATTTGTTTGAAAACAGGACACGAAAACAAATAATGTTGTGATTTGCATATAGGACAACTAGGAAATCGTGATGACGTGCTTGTGGTCATTTGTGTACCCTGCTTTTGTAATTTTGTGTCGACTTTTGAATTGCATTGTTTGCTATCTTCAAGAGTTTGCAATAGATCTGCACGATCTTTGAGGTAGGTTCTTAAATTTTGAAGATGCGGCATGTCGTCAAGTGTATTTTTGAATTCTTCCCAGTATCTTAGCGTCTCCGAGTCCAATTTACTTGCCACGAGATAAATAATTAAAGTATCCCAGTGTTGTGTATTTTCTCCCAAACTTTCAAGGGCTCTGAGGTTTTTGTTTACATTGTCCAACAATTGTCTCAGTGACGCAGAAGATTCTTTGTGAATGTGATTCAAGTTGAATAGTGAGTGAACATGGTTGCCCACCAGCTGACGTTTGTTATTGTAACGGTCAGTAATTAGCTCCCATGCCACTGTGTAATTGTTTGATGACATTTCGAGTGATTTTATGATTTGAGAGGCTTCACCTTGCAAAGATGCACGCAAATAATGAAATTTTTGAATTTTATCAATAATTGTATTGTTGTGTATGAGTGACACGAATGTATCTCTGAATTCAAGCCAATTATGATATTCACCTGAGAATCGTGGAAGGTCGATCGTTGGAAGTTTGATAAAAGGCTTTTTTACACTTGCATCCAGAGTTGTTTGTACAGACCCGTCGACGACGGTGGCAGATTCATTGTCTCGTATCAGCTGCATGGCAAGCGCGAGCTGAGTTTGAAAATCCGATTCAAACTGCTCCCGCTCTTTCATCTGCTCTTCTGAAATGCCGACAATTTCATCGATTAAGGTCTGATTTTCGTCGTAAGCTTGTAGCAACAACTTATAGGTTTCAAGGCGATTTTTAACCTGCAAAAGATCTAATTCTGATAATCCTTTCTGATTGGCTGAGGACAAAGAATCAAGATAATTTTTGAATATAGTGACCTTTGATTTGTGTGTGGCTCGTCTTTTTTTGTAAGTATAGAGAAGTTCTATTGAACTTATCTCTTTCAGAGCGAGGGGTGATCCATCTGGCATGTTTAATGAGAGTTTTTGAATGTAATTATGTAACAGATACTTATTTTTATGAACGATGCAACGGTAGGCGCCGCGCTGAGTAATTTACCAAGCTATGTAGGTAGGTAGGCTGTAGCCTGTAATTTACGTACGCACGCCCGTGCGCCGCAAAGCGAGGCGAAGAAACCTGAAGCGTAAGGGTAATTGGTCTTATTACAACACAATTAATGAAAATATGATATCAGTTTTGTTTGGGAGGGTTTTTAAAGCGATTTATCCCAATTATGTTGAATATTAATGAATGTGAGGTAGAATGCAAAAAAAAATCTGATGCAATGATTTTGCATGAATGTTGATGCGAGGTTGAATGATTTGTATGAAAGACACAGTAATCAACGATATGCTGAAACGAAAATGATATGAAGTTTATGTTTGGGGTCAGAGGAGGTTAAATTGGTCAAACTCACAACTGCTGCTACCAAACCCTTTTTCGTCCGTTATCGTGACTGCTGTCGGAGATGAGATGAAGCTGAAGCTGCTGCTTGATATTTCCGGATGCTAGTCGTGCTGAATGCTGATATCCTCGCTGTTGCGGTGACCGATGTGTGTTGAACGGCTAACTGAATTCCGGGCTCCCTTTGTCTTGACTTAGCTTGCAAAATGGCGCGCGCGTCCTTTTTCCAGGTTTTAACTTGATACCTCTTTGACGTAGCGAAGGACCATAGATAGGCCAGGTAAATAAGAGAAGAGTGGACTGTAGTTTAAGTTGTTATAATAGGTCAAAAGGTGAGTATGTATACAAGTCAAAGCTATCAGATGCGATCGCGACAATGCTTTCGTTCTAAG
Organism: Argyresthia albistria; assembly: GCA_963457715.1. Taxonomy (NCBI): domain Eukaryota; kingdom Metazoa; phylum Arthropoda; class Insecta; order Lepidoptera; family Argyresthiidae; genus Argyresthia; species Argyresthia albistria. The sequence goes on along the minus strand of OY735262.1, from coordinate 5,126,669 downwards.
TGATGAGTTGAGTTGCTGCTGAGCGGCGCGCGACCGCGCCTCCCGCCGCCCGCTGCCCCGCCGTCGTCTATGATGTGCTTGTACACGGAGTATTGAGTAACAACTCTTATTTACCTATATATATTTTTTTCTTCAAGTTCTACAAACTAAATACAGACGCAGTAAATTAAATTTATGAATGAATATTTAAATGCTATTGGCTGTTGAGAAGTCTTTGTACATGTCTGGGGCAGTCGTCCATATATTGATTTAGCCATCTTCTTTGTCATTTATCTGCGCGACTGAGGTGAGTGGCAAGCCTTATGGTAGCCCCGCAGGTACACATTAACTTGGAATAGTTGAAAATACGTACTCGATCAATTAAATAAAGGGACTGGGCACAGAGACAAGCAAAGCAATGCATACATTTGAGCGAGACGGCTTAAAGACGTGACGTCAGATGGTATATAATCTGAGCGAGATGCAAATAGTAGTGACACTATTGAATGAGTTAAGTATATCACCACGAGCGCGACAAATTGTAGATAAGGAATGGTGGGAAATAAATGACATGACGTATTAAAAGTAAGTACAAGGATAAAATAATTTCAAATAATCGGACGTCTGAAACTTAAAAGTAACTTGAAGCAGAGATTGGATCTCAAAATTGGAAATTAAAATCTCTTTTAGTATAGGTAGGTATAGGTGTATAGTATAGGTACCACTTAATGATCTAGCTACAGAAGTTTTACTTCTAACACGTGTACGGTGCTACACGCGTATTATTTATTTATTTAATTTCCTCTAAAAATAAGTTAAGGATGAAAGTTCTAAGTTGTCCGCCCGTTGTGGCCCGCCCTTAAGGTTTTCAGTATAGTGCCCTAGTTTAGTGGTTTTGACACCTCCCAAATCGCACCCACTGATAGAAGAATAACCTCTAGTCTGTGGTTGTCCCGCTCCGGGACAACCACAGAAAATCGCGTAAATGTGATTGTAGAACATGCAACAAGATCTATCTATCAAATAGTATTTATTCATGAAAGAAATTGTACATACATGTACATACATATACGTACGTACAGGCTTAAAAATAGAGGTGTCTGCTGCCATAACTAGGAAATCATATATAACCACCTGTATTTATGGCTCGCAGCGCAGGCCCGTAGATATGAGTGGTATAGTTACAAAACCAGCTAAAACACCCCCAAAATACTTGTGATTTTGGACTTTATTATAGGCTTGTGGCCTGTCAAGTCAAAATAGATACTTTTTATGAACTGTCAAAACGGAACTTTTGTTCCTGAGTTCTATGAAATAACCACAGAGTGATGTCATGTAAACTTTTACAGTGTAAGTGCCATCAAATTCTGTCTTTTTCTGCACAAAATTAACTTTATAAAATATATCTGCTGGACATATGGCTTGTGGCCTGTCAAGTCAAAATAGATACTTTTTATAAACTGTCAAAACTGAACTTTTGTTCCTGAATTCTATGAAATAACAACAGAATGACGTTATGTAAAAGTGCCATCAAATGCAGTCTTTTTTTGCACAAAATTAACTTTATAAAATATATCTGCTGGAAATATACAATTCTGAGAATGTCAAGCCATTTTGTATATAATGCTTCAACTTAAGACTTGCTCCTAGATTGATTGGATTACCTTGGCTACAAGCCTCTTCTGAGAATGTCAAGCCATTTTGTACATAATGCTTCAACTTATGACTTGTTCCTAGATTTATTGGATTGCCTTGGACGCAAGCCTTGGTGTAAAGTTGAAAATAAGAGGCTCATAGCGGAGTTTGAAACTAGACTGCTCATATAAGTCTCCTTGGCGCTGTGGTTCAAGGCTCTGCCTCCCAAGCAAGAGGTCACTGGTTCGAATCCGGGCTGAAGAGGAAGTAAAACTTTACAGGTTTTGGTTCTATAAAAGTCGCTCGCTGTCTCGCTCAGACCAATACAAGTTTATCGTGGGCTGTACACATACCCCTTACTAATAAAGAATTATGCAGAAGTATTTACGGGATATACACTCCACACCATACCCTGCAGTTTTCTTTATTAGTAAGGGGATACATATTCATTTCATGGTAATAATCATGATTGTAATGTATATTGGAATATTGTACAGAGAGCGTGGCGGCCCGCAACATGGTGATCACATCGTCGCCCGCGCAGCCGCAGTTCGTCATAGTGGCCTCGCAGCAGAAACAGCAGCAGGTAAAATTAGAGATGCGGCGGCGATGGGCTAGCCGCCTGTCACGCAAAATGGAGAGTTGCACAACTGGCTAAAAGTGGGCCCAACTGTGCCTACGCCACCGTAAGGCGTGACGATATGTCATATTTACTCTTCTACTTAGCCATACTACTCAAACCTTTCTAATGGGCCTATTAGACTACGCTGTCGGCAGGGCCCTGTCTGACTCACTGTCTCTTTCTAGTCGTCCCATCAGAGTGAGACGTCTATACAAATCGTGCCCTGCCGACAGCGTAATGTAATAAGCGCTAAACGGTGATCGAAAACATCGCATCGCATCTTCACTACTCCAAAGCTGCGGCGATGGGCTAGCGCTCTGTCACGCAAAATTGAGTATCGATAAACAGCCTAAAATTGGGCACAACTGTGTCCCAAAGTGTACACATATTCACCCTATCCCGGATCGGAAAAGGCGTGACGTATGTTGTAAATTAATCCGTATTGAACGTGTGTTTGTTCGCAGCCGCAGCCAGCCAGCAGCTCCGGACACATCGTGATGCACAGCTCTCAGCCGACCATCATCCGCAGTCAGAACGTGCAGGTATGAGGGCGCCACACCGCACCCACACACACACACACACATAACTAGCCATGGCCCTTTGTAAAGGTAGTTGTAGAACAGCGGATTTTGTGGCTTGCACTTAGCTAAACGGCGGCTAAGCATAAACTCGAGTTAACTTTTTCAACTGCTTAGCCCCCTTATTAATAAAAAGTTAATACTCCGAGCGACGGAATGGAACAGAGCTCTATATCTAGTTGTATCCCCTTCCGCCGCTCGGATTAACATCTTATTAATAGGGGGTAAAAGTATAGAGTTTATTCAAGTTTAGTGTAAACTGGCGGTCTAGCTAGCCAACATAAAACTTTAAACTGGCTGTATGACAGTCAAAACAAAACGTCACATGAAAATTGGTATGCATTATTATTGGTAACATACAAACCAGAAATAATGGCATTTGTGTATTTAGAGTTTTTAACATGTTAGTTAGGCATGTTGTATTAAATATCCTATAGAGATGTATCTATTTATCGTTGGCGTGTTTAATTGTGACCGCCTTTGCTGGAGCTGTCTACATATCGTGTATCTGTTTTAATGTTTTATTGCATGAGCATTTGGTCGATTTGCTAATGTTAGCATGATAACATCTAGTTCCTTCAGATATAAATATTTTATACGTTTTATTTTCCCTAACGTTGAGCGCAATTCTCAAGGTAACAAAATAAATATTCCCTACAAAAATAGTTGAAATAGTTATTGCCGTAATCTAAAAAGGTGTAAGTAAATGTAGCCCATCAATGTCCCCACCGAGGGGCACAGGCCTTTACCCGGATCCGAGTAAGATTGAGCCATACTCCATAAAAAGGTGTACTTAAATATAATATGTGGAGTTGTCTAATTATTTCGCCTGTCGTGTTAATCAAACCCATGTCGCCAATAGTTACATGTCGCCAATAGCACAGACACTATAATATTATACTAATACAGATAGACCACCTAGAACAAAATATGACACCGGCGTAAACAGAGATGCTGCGGAAGCTTCTTTAGTTCGATTATCGCTTGGCGCAGCACCATCGATAAATTGCAAATACCACGAGATGGCGCTAAGATATATGGGATTTATTCTAAGATTAGCGCCACCTAGAAGTATGTTAACTGAAACCATGGCGTTTAAAGTACAAATCTTGCTCCTCACGCCATCTCTTTTTTACGAAGGGTTACTAATTCTAATTTGTATGGGATGAGCATCCTGTGCCAATAGTTACAAGTCGCCTTGAGGATCGCGCCACCCGTCCGCCGCGCCGTGTTGGTCCGAGCGTAGTGTCTTGTGTAGTTAGCGTGCGCATGTTGTATTGTAGTCGGTGGTGGTGACGAGCGGGCCGGCCGCCGCGCCGCCGCAGAAGCTAGTGCTGATGGGCGCGCCGGCGCCCGCGCAGCCGCTGCCCCCGCCCCAAGCAGCGCACAGTCAGGTATGCTGCCGATACCAGCCAGCCTTAGCACAGGGCGTGAGTCGCCTACTGCTATAGCGAGGGCGCGAAATTCCGGTTTGTTGCGCGACGCGTGTCGGCACTTCAACAAGGTAAACACGGCTTTTTGCGCCTCGCTATAGCTATTCCGTCACGTAAAAAGACACTGAGCCAGGGATGGCATGTAAAGTAAGTAAAAAAGTAAAAATACGTTTATTTCCAAATACAAGTCCTTAGCAGAAGGGTTTCCCTGTCTCCCAAATTAGGGTAACCTGTGTCTTATTATATTATAATATAATACTTTCGGGCTCTGCAGTAGCCATCGCAAACACATCTCATCTATCTGTCACTCAGTGACATTTAATGTGACCGGAACTGTGGCATGATTCTCGCGCATTCGATATACAAGTCCACCTATATCAAGTGATTTTGTATGGGAATCTGTCAATATAGGTCTCGATATCCGTATATCGAAGGCGCGAGAATCATGCCACTGTACCTTCAAACGTGAATTTCCAAGGAGCAGGGCGGTGGTCGGGCGGTTGTCAGCGTTGTAAATGTATGGTGAAATGACCGCAACACTGACATAACAGCACAAGCCCGCTTTCAAAGCCGCCGCCGCCGCCGCCAGCTTAGTGCGACATGCTTCAAACTTCAAAGAGTTTCTTTTGACACCCGCCCCGCTGGCCCCCGCTTCAGCCCCGCTGGCAACCGCTTCAGCCCCGCTGGCCCCCGCTTCAGCCCCGCTGGCAACCGCTGCCGATGATGAGCCGATGTCTTTATTCTCTTCGTTGTAAATTGACGTTTGAATGCATTCATAATAATCGCTTCGCTAAAAATAAGAGCTCGTGCATAATAATCGTCTCCATCTTAGTCTGTATAAGACATATATAAAACATCGATCCCGATCCCTTTCAAATTACAATAGACCAATCAAAAAATATGTTTTATTACATTAGCTTATTGTGATTTTAGCTATTGTGATTCTATGACCTTCCACACATGGAGCTACGCCAGTGCGACTTCCTATACATTGCATGCGACTTGAGTGGCATTTGAGTTGCATGCATTTTTTACACCTGTTTTATACGGACATATGAGTAGCGTCTGCGTCGCGTCTCCGTCGCCTCCGTCCTCCTCTGTCGTCGATCGTCGTCCATTTGCGGAAGGCTTATTATCGGTCAGAAGTCTATTTGAAAAGAATCGAACGCGATGGATGTTTGAGGAAATGAAAGGGGTGGTGGGTGAACATCCTTCTAAGGTCTATTTCAAAGACATCGGGATCGAAGTTGCAGATTGGGGGCGGCACAGAAATCCTTTGGTCCATTGCACAGGCCCCCAGTTCCACTGTTTGTATTACGACTTAATGCTCTGTCGTTTATATGTCGCTGACCTCACATTGCTCAATGCCTAACTTCGTCTTCAATAAAATTTATCCTCGAGTACTAAATACTCAGATACGTTTTTGCATTTCCCACAATCCAGTTTTTCCTGCTATTGTTACTCATTAATCTAGTTCCCAGTAGCATCTTCTAATACCTCTATACTTCCTAGTTCTGTGTAAAAACAAAGTAGCTTTTCATTCATATAGATATTTTATTGCTCTATTCTTCTATGACACGATAAAGATAAAGGTTTACAATAAAGTTAGCGTTTATCTCTAAACGCTAACTTTATTGTAAAGAGACTAACTCACGACACGACATTAAAGAGTAGCACAGCTACGTTCTACTTACGTTCTCCAAAGTAAGTACAAGGGGTAGGCCCAATTTGATTAAGATTTTTTTGGGCCGCCCAGCCTTATATTCTAAGGAATGTGTCGTATTTGAAGAACTATATAGTTGTCTTATGCCAGAAAGTATGCGGCCGTGTGTAAATAGCTGCATAAAAATCACAACAGCTAGTTAAGTATTATTTTTTCTTCAACCACAGCTTATTTACTGGTTACCCGTCTCCTCCTAGGCTCCAGTAACAGTGGTCGCCAAGCCCGTGTTCGCGCGAAGTGGGACCGCGCCGCCACCGCCGCCAGAGCTGGATGACCTCTCGCACCTCGCCTGACATCCGCGACAGACAACCAGGATCCTCGTCATCAACAAACACAAGTAGTCTACCAAGTAACACTCGTCTAATAGAGGGGAATAGAGTCTAGTATTGTGAGTAAACTTTTTTGCAATTCATAGAACTTCGATAAAATGTGTAGTTGGTCAATCGATATAATGCAGCAGTAGCCGGTGAGCCAATTACCCCTAATTGTTTTGACAATAGTTCCATTCCGCACCTTAATTTTTATGTTATTATAAATCTATATTTAAGCCTAGATTTTGGTATACGAATGTAAGATTTTTATTTACTGATATCGAATAAACTATTTGTTACGTCAAAAGTTCGTACCTTTATTTTCACTAACAATGGCTTGTTTATAACAATAGGCTTGTGGCCCAGGTAATCCAATAAATCTAGGAACAACTCTTAAGTTGAAGCATTATGTACAAAATGGCTTGACATTCTCAGAATTGTATATTTCCAGCAGATGTATTTTATAAAATCAATTTTGTGCAAAAAAAGACAGCATTTGATGGCACTTTTACATGACGTCATTCTGTTGTTCTTTCATGGAACTCAAGAAAAAAAGTTCCGTTTTGACAGTTCATAAAAAGTATCTATTTTGACTTGAGCCTATTCGTGGGTTCGATTACTATGGCTGAGTGGCATGTGAACGGGTGTAGGCACCGAATCCGCGCACAATAGTCACAATGGCTCACAATGAGTGAATGCCCACTCGATTGAATTGATAAAGTGGGATACACGCTATGTGGGGACGCCGACGGGTCTTGGGACGCCCGACCGAACCAAGGGGGACATTTTGTAGCCGGCGAGCGCATTGTATCTTCTATAGTTTTGTCTCTGAGAGACACTTTCGGCTTTCAAGGGGGGATGTAATTGGTAACCGAAATAATGGTTGGAAACATTCCCCATGGAACTTATGGTTGCAGGACTATGGTTCCATGAGTCGTCTAATGAACCAACTATCTTACGTAGGCAAATCAGATGGTAACCAGTAGATAAAGTAAAACAGTAGATTATAAAAAAAAAAAAATACTTCTTTCAGTGTAGTGGTGTGTAGAGTATAGAGAGCCATCTCATTACTAAAATAGCAATCATAAAAGTCGTAAGGTATATTCACTTCCCTTGGAACGTTATTTCAGTCCCTACCTTTTTGGAATCATTTCAAAGCAGTGTCGCATCTAGCCGAGACGCTCTCTAAGCCCGGTCAGCCATCACACATCACAGCGCGGCGCGCGTTTTCCCTGACCTGACCAGTGGGCACGGGGCGCGAGTCTCATTCAGCCTGCACACTCGCTCGCTCGCCGCCCGCCTCGCGGTCGCTCTCATCCGCGCCCGCACTCATCTCGCTACTCCGAACTTTTTCGCGCCAATTTATTATTTTTCTTCGTGATGTGATGGCCAGTGTTGATTTTTATGTTTCTTATTTTCATTGAAGTTCTCAGTGATGCGGTGTTACGTTCTGCTTTTGTTTTTGTTCTTTGTGTTTTTACCTGAGTCTTCGGAGGGGATACGGTGGCTGTAAGTACCTACTTACTTATTATGATCCAATCCTATTAGCGAATGGTTTTATTTGCCATTCACATACAAATATCCTGATTATTAGGTAAGTTGGTTTGTTTATGTTACTTCTTTTGTTAGAATACTCCGACTGCGGTTTGCATTTTTAAGCGTGGTACCTCGAAAGCTGTATTGATTACAGTGCATCGATTACAGTGTGTATTATATTTTTATACAAGGTGTAAATGGATTAACACAAAATGAGAAACTGCTTTGCTATGGACATCATTCTGAGCAACTTTCATTATGAAACCGATTTGATCAGAGCAAGTTCATTTTTCACTTCCCAGTACATTTTGGCCTGAGTGGGTCAGCTGATTTGTATGGAGAAGTGAATAATTGAAACAAAAAGTAAACTTTAGAAATAACCGACTTCCACAAACCCTATTTGATTAGATTGAGTTTAATACAAACTGTAACCCCTTATCCCCCCCCCCCCCTTGGGGACTTAATTTTGTCAAATCCCATCTCAATGCTACCCCACGCTACTCTACCTCTGTACAAAGTTTCATGGCTCTAGGTCGACCGGATTAGGCTATGCGTTGCCTGCCCATCAGCCACGCATTGTATTTGTACCTAGTAGAGCAGTTCAGGTGGCCATATGTGGTCTTCATCAGCAGTTCCGTATCACAATATTATGCTTACCATGTGCATTTGCACGAGTTATTATGAAAAACACAAAAATCACTATAGGTCTGCCTATAATATTTGAAGAGTTCCCACGATTTCTCCAGGATCCCATCATCAGATCCTGACCTGGTGTCAATGGGACCAATGGGAAGGTAAACCCTTTCAAACAAAAAAATAATTTTCCAAATCGGTCCATCCGTTTAACAAACATCCGGACGAATTGTAAACCTCCTCCGGAAGTCGGTTAAAAATAAAGTTGTTCTGATCAAATCGGTTTCTTTGCTCAGAATGATGTCCCTAAGAAAGTAGTTTCTCATTTTGCGTTAATTCATTTACACCTTGTATAAAACCTAGTATTTACTGCGGCATTACTACGTGGCATTCCGCTTCACTGTGTAATATTATCTTTACCGCCAAATTGCACCACTTATCGTGCTCAAAGTATTTATTTTTTGGTTATTTTTTATGATTTCTGGCTACCCTATTTCAGTAAGTATGTCGTGAGTGTTAACTCACGGTGACTATAGGAATAGGACATTATCCATGAAAAGGCTAATAAGTGTCTTACGATTGGAGTTGACTTCCTCTATCTGATAATTATGTCAAGTCCGAATCGGAATCACACATAATGGGTTCCGTATCCTTGCCATCGTACAAAAAAAAGTCTAGCGATGTGTTTGGAGACCCCCTATATTTTAAAAATTGCGTGTATGTCCTTATTGGTTTCTGGTTTTTCAGCTCTACATATTACGTTTCATAAGATACAGCACGCTGACGGACAGACAGACTGACATACTGACAGACAAATGGACAGCGGTGGCTCAGTAATAGAGGCCAGTTTCGCACCGATTCTCCAATGTACCCTTTGAACATTGTACATTGCAACATAAGACTCGATTCCCGAATGTACGCTTTGATTTCATAATTTCATAATTTCTTTATTGCACACAATTAGTTCAAATAAAACAAAAGAAATAAAAATACTTAGTGTACATAGGCGACCTTATCTCTAAAAAGAGATCTCTTCCAGCAAACCAAGTTTTGATGAGAGAGGTTAATAATTAAACAGGGGTAGACCTTGTGTACAACAATAAATTGAAAAAATACTCGATTCTCGATAAAAATTACAGCGTTGGTATATTCATTATTGTACATTTGAAAAACTCTTGATTCTCGAATTTACGCTTTGAACATTTGAAAAAATCTCGGGTCTCGAATATACGCTTGTGTCGGTTGCAGTTTTCCTAAGAAATGGGTTTATGGCAAAAGTTATTAAATTCCACTGAATTTCCAACAAAATGAGACCAATTATGTCAATTATGTCAACTTACGCTTGATAGTCCTGAGACACAGCTGTTCAAAGTTGTTGAGGTAAGTAAACAATTATGTACTATAGTTGTTCTTTAGGGTTCCGTACCCGAAGGGTGCCAAACGGGACCCTATTACTGAGACTTCGCTGTCCGTCCGTCCGTCTGTCTGTCTGTCACCAGGCTGTATCTCATGAACCGTGGTAGCTAGACAGTTGAAATTTTCACAGATGATGTATTTCTGTTGCCACTACAACAACAAATACTAAAAAACAAAAGAAAATTAATATTAAGAGGGGCTCCCATAGAACAAACGTGATTTTTTTGCGGTTTTTAGGGTTCCGTGGAGAAACAAGGAACCCTTATAGTTTCGTCAAGTCTGTCCGTCCGTCCGTCCGTCCGTATGTCACAGCAACTTTATTCCAAAACTATTAGGACTACACAGTTGAAACTTGGTACGTAGATGTATTCTATGAACCACTTTACGATTTTTATACAAAATCTGAAAGAAAAAAAATTAAGGGGGGCTCCCCATACATGAAACTGAAACTAATTTTTTTTTTTCATCAAACCTACATATGTGGTGTCTATAGATAGGTCTTCAAAAATGAAGTGGAGGTTCCTAAAACCATTTTTCCTCAAAATCAATCTTTAAAGGGACAGACCCATCCAAAGTGGAAAAAAATTTGTCCCCACCCCTCTAACTTTTAAAGTAAGAGAGTGATAAATCTATAAAAAATATATGCTGTGTATCTCAATATAAACTTTCGATGAAAATTGGTTTGAACAAAATATAATAAGCAGTCTTTAAGATATAAAACATTTATTAAAAACCGCAAAGATAACTTTGTCATTCATACCAACACTATGAAAAACAAAGTTACAAGAAACATTCAGTCTTATAATTACTTGCTACTACGGAACCCTTCATGAGCGAATCCGACTCGCACTTGGCCACTTTTTTATAGATAATGGTACGGAACCCTTCTTGCGCGAGTCCGACTTGCACTTGGCCGGTTATTTTAATTTGGCAATACGACGACGCCGCGGCGGCAAACGTCAAATCGCATACATTTTGCTTAGCGGGTCATTGCCTGCGATTTGGGCACACGAAATAAATAAACTAATTAAAATTGTGTATTTGAAAATGGAATCTGTGGCCACCGCGCAAGAGCTGTCAGATTTTGAGGTTGTCAGTTTAGTGCCTTTAGTTCCTTTAGTTTAGTGGTTTTGACACCTTCCAAATAGCCCTCAATGTCCGCTGTTGCCAAGTAAAAAAATCCAACTATAGTAAGTACCTACATAATTGTTTACTTACCTCAACAACTTTGAAAAACTGTGTCTCAGGAACTATCGTTTGCAAGTTGACATAATTGGTCTGATTTTGTTGGGAATTTTGGACTGGGTCAAAATTATCGAAAAGTAAAAAAACTGTAAACATTTTTTTTTTAATTTTGCAAACCTTTGAGCAGTAGTATCATAGATACTATTTGGCCTACCAAATCCAAAATATTATAATTTATTTGATTTAGTCTACTTTTATGTGTCCATAGTGTATTTTGTTGTAACACAAGTCGTTGGTGGTAAAAATTTACAAAAACTGGAATATGTCCTAAATTTTAATTAATTTTCTTTTTTTTTAACTGTGAGGGCTTTCGAGGTGGAAAACTTGCATTTGTCATTCATATCATAACCCATTTTAACCACTACCAACTCATAAAAAATCAAAACTATCTCATTTGATGTAAGGCGCCAGTTTTTACGAATTCCATGAGCTTTGTAGATTCAGGACGTAATTTTAGTATTTTTTCCAAAGTCGTCGTCCCCCCCCTTAAGGGGCAAAACAATAATAATTTACGAATTAACTTTTTTACAACAATTGTAGGCTTTTTGTATGAAAGTGTCCCTAAATAAGCTTAAAAATAGATTCTCAACAACAAAAACTCTGAACTTTAATGACCTGATAAAAATTCAAGCAGCAACTGGGGCTTCCCAACCACCCCGAAAGGCCAACCGCAATGAAAAAAGTTTTGAACAACTACAAACAGTTTATTTTGGGATTTCGCCCACAGTGTAACTCAAGAATAACGCTTATCTGTATTTGATGAGCACCGAGTACCGACCAAAGTTAGAAAAGACCGGACAGAATGGGATATGCATCGAACTCTAGCTTGTATGTATTTTTAACAACTAGAGATTCGAATGCAGTTAACATTTCCAGTTAACAATAACCGCATTGTTCATATTCCTTGGTTAGAGTACGGATATAACTTTTCGAAGATACAACTGGTTCAACGCTAGTACAGTTTATTTAAGTACCTATGGTAGTTTCCTTCAAACAGAACTAAACAATCATTTTAGGGTAAACTTGCCACTTTATTCTGTTTGGCGTCCCCTTTTCTCACTAAAATTCGGAATGTAAAAAAGGCCGGCTGCTTACAATTTATTAATAGACAAATTAATTTTACATTTCACCACGGTCCGACGCTCCAGCCCAGTGAAGCGTTACGCTGCCAATTAACGTCTCTCCGAACACCATAATTTAAAATATATGCGTATATGCTTAATTACAATGTTATTCTCTGTAAAAGCTCAATTATCCTTACAAAGGGTCGCTGTAGGCTGTATGTAACCCGATTCGCCCCACTCGCCCCCGTCCATTCGCTTTCCCTAATTGAACACTGCACTAATGAGCGGCGTTGTTCATCGCAAACCACAATTATTCGCCGCCGAGATTACGCTCGGAAACATCCCGGAAATGCGTCCGGAAAACCGGTACTTAATACACAACGGCCGGAATAATTGCCGTGGATCATAAGCTACAGATTAATACCGACCATTGCATGTCAAGAGCCGTTTCGTTTCGGCTGCGTATTTTGATGGAGCATGGAAGTATTACGTAAATCGACCCCTTTTGTTCTTATCAAGGGCGAGATACAATAGTAAGTTTTCCATTTTCTAAGATTCCGTCTGAGCACTCTCCCTAAATGGCATCAATCTCCGGTCCCTAAAAGTGCCGACAAATGCTACATTCCTCCTCCGCATTTATGTCTAATAATCTTATAAATATAATATAACTGTAAATGTAATATAAATATAATATAACTTCGTAGTCACAACTTTGCCGGCACCATTAATGTCTTCGGTCATGGAAGGACACAGAATTAGGCCAGCCGCCACCGATATAGGTTTATCATAATTAATGCAATTCCAATCGGTAATGTGCTACGGCGTAGCTGCTACGACTACGATCGAGCGGACCCACCGCCGCCGCATACATACCGCATAATTCTTTAGTGTCCGTTCGCTTTTCTTGCTCGAGTCATATTGTCTCATATTACATTTCCAAAACCCACATTTGGCTAACCGAGGCTTCCGCGTAAAAAGGGTCACTATGAAATAAACCATGTTTATGTCCTCTTATTACTATTTTGTATAAGAAGACCGGGGACCAAGGGATAAAATTAAATGTCCTTTTGTGAAAGTGATTTCTGTAAGAGGCACTCACAGTTTTCGCCGAGTTAGCAAGGGCCGG
>OY735262.1:5044313-5113168 GCA_963457715.1 Argyresthia albistria | reverse complement strand
TACGATTTGACATTTGGTCACGCTAGTAGCGTAGCGTAACGAACTGTCAAATCACATACGTGTTACGCGCGAACGATAATAGCGTTTTGCATCTTGTCTAGGGGGGCAGGGCCGATTTGTGAATGAAGACGAAGAACTCTCCAGATGTCACAAAAAAATAACGGGACATAACGATACTTACTCGATCTTTAATTTCTTAATTAATGGCGGTCTAACAACTGAGGTTAATTTCGCCAATGTCTAGTGTTTTGTGTAGATTACACTGTATTTGGGCAGGTTCTCGACTTGTTTGTTGTTAGCACTACCTGGGAAGGACGTGAATGGCTGTTGGTACCAAGTATTTCCTTCGGACGTAAGAAACTGCCTCCCCATCTGGCATAATGTATGACACTGATGAAATTTAATAAGATAACCATGTTTTCGGGACTGACCCAACTACCCATGAAAATGAATAACTTAAATCTTCTTTCCCAAGAAATATGTACAGGCCTGAAATAGGGCGGGGCGATCTTGTCAATTTCGAGACTATGGTATTAGAATGGGAGTCAAAACAGGGAATAAAGGACTCAATGCGCTAAAATTGTAGTTTTGTACTGTCTAGTCTAGTCTAGTCTAGACTCAAATGGGCTACAATGGTAGTCTACTATAATTTTAACTTCTGACATTTTTAACTATGCATTCTTTGTACTATGTACAGTACAAATGACATTTTAGTTTCTGTTGTGGACTTAGAGTATTGATCCCTGACATTACTTTATTATGACTTTATTCAATATGATTGATTGATACAATAGTTAACTCAATATGTGAGCTGAATTTCAATGCATTTCCTTGACATGTAATGACATTTACGAATAAATATCTTATATCTTACTACTTTCGTATGCGTCCCCACCTTGATGACCTCCGGGCCGAGTTCTGCCAGGCCCTGTACGGCGCCGTACAGCGACGCGAGCGGCGTCTTCTCCGACTCCTTCATGGCGGTGTTCATGCAGGGGCCCGCGCCGCTCTCGTCGTTCGTCTGCGAGGGACACTGCAGCGCTCGGGAGAACAGCCTGGTTGGACATACATAATACATACTAAATTAGGATGCAGGATAGCCCAGCTAATTTCGCTGCAGACTGTATTTATTTATGCGTAACAATGAAGATTAAAAATAAAGTCTGTTTACGCATACTTATTTACGGTAATATACGAATCTAAGCAGATTTAATGTAATCTCTACTCAGCTGTTAAAAAGATGTCAGTACTACCACAGATACTATAATATTATACTAATACAGATAGACCACCTAGAACAAAATATGACACCGGCGTAAACTGAGATGTTACGGAAGCTTCTTTAGTCCGAGGCTATTATCGCTTGGTGCAGCACCATCGAAAAATTGCAAATACCACGAGATGGCGCCAACATCTATAGGATTTATTCTATGATTAGCGCCACCTAGAAGTATGTTAACTGTAACAATGGCGTTTCGAGTACAAATGTTACTCCTCACGCCATCTCTTTTTTACGAAGGGTTACTAATTCTAATATGTATGGGATGAGCACCCATGGGTTGTCTCGCGTTATTGGACGCAAAACTGTCGGTCACCTCGTAACCCTGGTCTGCAGGTTGTTGGTGGAGGTGTTGAAGGTCTTGCAGATCTGCGCCATCAGTCGCGAGGCGAAGTCGCGCAGCGCCCAGTGGTTGTCCATCTCCGGGCGCATGCACAGCTGCCGCGACACGATGCACGTCGACACGGACGGGATCAACTCGTGCAGCTACACCAATGGTGGATATGATAATTGTTGTTGACAGTTTGGGGACAACTGCCTTATTCAATTAAATGCTGTTATTTTATCGGTCATATTACTCATATTACATCTACATATCTCTTTCTTTACTCTGTGATCTAAGTTTATTTATTTATTTACAATAAGTACACAAAACAGAATAGTCATTTGAAACAATGATACATCATTAAGGGCCTTTGTGTTGGACTGTAGCCCAAACTATGTGTACATAGAAAACTTAATTTAGTGTGTTTATGATTCCTATACTAGCAAAACGGGTTTTATTGATGAAGTAGGTATATAGAAAAAAGAAAAAGAAAGGATACAAATCTAATCCTAATAGGTTGAAGACGTCTAGAACAGAGCTGAGTTAATGAGTTTAATAAATTTATAAGGTCGAGGTTCGTAAATATCAAGTTCCGGGTATTCCGTGGAGAGATCATTGTACAAACGGCACATTCTTGAGATGGGGTTATAGTAAGAAGTATTGTTCCGGTAAGTGTGAAGGTGAAACGGTTTATAAGTACGAGTACGGGTAAAGCAGTTGAAATTGAGTTTGCTAAGAGGGGAATCGATTTTAGAATGTAAGATTTTGTGAAGAAGCTTAAGGTCAAGGACCTTTCTTCGGTTTTCGAGGGAGACTAGTTTAAAATGGTTCAATCGTTGTTCATAATTCAGAAGAGAATTACTCTTATTAAAGCGATATGACAAAATCTTAAGCATTTTGTTTTACATAGTTTGGAGAATTCATAACTCAGACTGACTTTGATATGCAAAGTTGTAACATAATGTATACATACATATTTCTCAAGATACAGCGACTGGTTGTCCAGCATGGCCTTCACCATCCTCATCAGATAGATCAGCAGAGCCAAGTTGTTCTGCACAACATTCACTTTGACTCCCTCAGAGATAAATGTGCACATTCGAGGCAACATCTCATGCAGGCCCGGGTCACAAGCTAACGACTGCAATGCTTCCTACAAACACATAAATGCTTCATAGACACGAAATAATTTAGTAGTGATCTTGTCTATAGATTAAAATGCCTAGAAAACTTTCATAGGAGTTAGGATAAGATGTTCAGAAATGCCTTTCAACTACCAAGTTCAGACATGCCTTTCAACTTACCTGAAAAGCAAGCAGAAACAAAGAACAACAGTACAACAAAATGTTAAAATAAATGACTAACTGCTCTGCGACCCTCGTCACTTCCAACACATGCTTCAGTGATCTCCTTATAGTACAGCTGTTGCTCCACACTCAGCTCGTGGGTGGCGAGCTGCTTCACATGGACTGACTCAGAAGCCTTCAGCCGGGCTGCCTTGCCGCATACTGGTTTGCCTGTGTGCCAGGACAAGAGATACATGATGACATGTAATAAGTGTGCATTTTGAGTGCTATAGATTTTGTGATTGTAGTAATCAGTATCTTACTGTGCAATATAAAAAAATAACAATGTTTTATTAGTTGCATCAAGTTGAGCCTCTTAAACTATATTTCTATGTTTTATACCTGCTGCATCCTTGTTAGCCGGCTTGCTGAGCTTACTAATGGGGTCAACAGACTCCAGTTTCTGAGCTTCCTTGGACAGAGGTGGAGGGTTCTCTGGGACAGTCGGCTGAACACCATCAACACTCAGCCAATGAGCTCTCACTGATACATCAAGAGGAATCTTAGGCGGTGGGGCTGACAGAATCTCTGACAAATCTATTTCTTTTTCCTCCGTAAAATGAAGCTCCCTGCCACCGCCTGATGCAAATCTAAATGGTATGAAGTCTGGTTGTATGAATCCATACTGTGGCTGAAATAAATAATTGCCAGATTTATTATTTTCGTAATGCAATTAGGGATAATTTAATATGTTGGATAGTACCAACCTCTATATTCTTTATTTTGAGAGTGTGGTCTATGTCTGTGATGGAAAGCTTTTGCCTCTTGGAATGATGCATGAACTTCATAGCATCCTGTACAATAACTTTGAGACGGTAAGTGATATCATCGGCCAGCTCTTTTGCTGCATCGTCGCCAAGAGTTGCTACACCAACACTCTCGGCTATCACTTTCATGGAATCTATTGATAGAGAAGAACCATAGCCCAAATCTGAGTCACCCATTTTTGGGCTGCAATATTATAGCGAAGTGACTGCTGCTTGCTTTAGTTAATGTTCTGAGGTGCGATGAGTTATTATTTGTGTGCTAGGTATTTTACTGTTTGAAACAAAATAAACATCATAATCATAACCCCGACCGAGCACAGAAATAAATAAACGCCGCCTAGGGCCTAGGGACACGAAAAAAAGATCGATTCCTAGGTGGAATCGATTCTTCTCTTCCGATGCCAAGTACTTTTGGCATCGATACTTTTTTTTCGATTCTTTACCGATATGAGTACTTTATAGTTAGTATCGATACTAGTCTATGACTAACAACATGACGGAACTAAAATCCAATCCAACCGCGCCCCACAACCTGCCAGAAAAATATTTAATTGATGTCAATAAATTGATAGGTGATAGATAAGTTCTTGGCTGTGAATTTAAAATTATGCCTATGAAAAAGTGTAATTATACGCAGTGAATATTAAGACACTCGCCGAAACCTTTTTGGTGTAGACCGTCGACACTATCGAGTTGTGGCACAATTTTCCAAATCGGGTGAAAAAAACTCGAAAACTCGAGTTCTTTCTTAGAAAACTAGAAAATTGAATAAACTTTTACCTAAAAGTTAACTCAATTTACGAGTTTTTTTAACCCGATTTGGAAAATTGTGGAACCACTCGAAAGTTTCGATGGTCTACACCAACCAGGTTTCAGCTTCAGAGTGTCTTAAAATTCACGGTATATATTGTTAATGTTATTTAAAAAATAAATTTAATTGCATGATTGATTTATTTCTTGTCTTGTTTTATTTCAAAATATATAAAGTACTAGCGACCCGCCCCGGCTTCGCACGGGTGCAATGCTGATACTATATACTACAGACTACAGAACGTCTTTCGCCGCCGCCGCCGCCGCCCACCCAGCCGGTACCTCCGCCGCCGACGCGCCGTAACCTCTACGTATGCATTTAGAATCTGTAATATCTTCTAAAATATTCATTTCAATTACATGCTGCAAAATGCCATATTGATCTATATTATATGCACAATATGTTTAAGACACTTATTTGGATAAGGATTGATGCTGTATTGCTTAAAATCGCTTCGTAAATAAGCGTAAAAAGTAAAGGATAAAAATGGTTATTGTGGGTTTTCCCTAAGAGATAGACATATACCATCGCGGACTTTTTTGTAGACCTTTATAATGTCTACAATACTGTAGTACATTATTTTGAGCTATCTTGAAGGGTTCAGCCAGCGTTTGCAATGTTATTGCAAAAAAATTAGTTTATTTACGCATCACATTAGAAATCTCTAAAATTTACAGTGTTGCTCCACTATATTATGCATGTATTATACATAAAAACCTTCCTTTTGAATCACTCTATCTATTAAAATAAACTGCATCAAAATCGAATGCGTAGTTTTAAAGATCTAAGCATATATAGGGACAGACAGACAGAAAGCGGGAACCGACTTTGCTTTATACTATGTAGTGATAGTGATGAAGATTTACGTAAAAGTTTGTCATTTTCCAGACCATTCAGCTGTTTATTTTTTTCTACGTAAAAGTACTCGATACCTAGAAGTATCGATACTTTTGATACAGATACCGATACCGTATCGATACTTTTTTTTCGATACATCATATGAGTACAGTATCGATACTTTTGTTTCGATACCGTGTCCCTAACGCCGCCACGGCCCACACACGCCTGCCCACAGAACACAATTACGCCTGCCAGCCAGCCAGCCAGCCAGCCTCCAGCCAGCCAAGCCAAGAACAAGAAGCCAACACTGTCAACAGCAGCCAACTCAGCCAATCCCTGCCAATCCAATCAACCAACGAGAAACGTCAAGAAGGAACCACAGATTACCTACATGCAGGAAGGAACTTTGACTAGGTATATAAAAGGTTGCGTGCAAAGCGAACACACGAACAACAAGCGAACAACGTACAAAAACAACCAACGAGCAAGGAGCATAGATGGGCAATCACCCGGAATTATTCCACTTTCTGGAATAATTCCGATATCCTTCCAGATTTATTCCAGATCCTTCCATTTTGATGGGAAAATATGTGTAAATATGGAAAAAAAAATGGTTGCCTGTAAAGTCGGTATACGGGCGAAAGTTTTACGTGACAACGACTTTGAGTGGTAAAATAATTTTAATGTGAATATTCATTATTATGTCTGTCTCTCTCGCTCTTAGGCGGGCTAACCATGCCCGAGTGGAAGGGACGCGTGCCTCTCACTCGCTCTCATTGTGAGCGCATAACGTGAGCGGAGCGTAACGCAGTTTCTTGAAGTGTCACCCGGCAAACCAATTTATAAGACGTTGTCACGTCAAAAATAATTGAAATGTATATACACTTGTAATTATGTAAAAATAAAATAAATAATGAAAAAAAGATGTTTTACAAAGATATTGAATTGAAACCTGCACAAATCGATGTAGGACTATTAGACCAACAACTTATATCATTAGGATTTTTTCCATGAACGTCACGCGAGATATTTGATATTTTAGATTGCCAAAAGCTTTTTTTTGCAAAATCATTAAATCTTAAGACTTGGTGATAATGTTACTTAACATTGTTGACAGGGGTTACTATTTTTGACCAGTGTTGCCATTTTTTACTGGGGTCACTCTAACATCTTGCTTGTGTGACACTTTAGATCGATTTTCATGACGACATAAATTGTTGGTCTAATAGTCTTCTATCGACTTGTGTAAGCTTAAATTCAATATTTTTGTAAAACACCTTTATTTTAGACAATTCACACATATTTTCCCATCAAACTTGTGTAAATATGGGGAAATTAAGGTGCTTTTAAAATATATCGAAATGAAACCTTCACAAGTCGATAGAAGACTATTACACCAGCAAATTATGTCTTAAGGAAATCTGTCCTAAAGTCTCACATTAGCAAGATATTTGAGTGAATGATTTTGCAAAAATAAACTTTTGGCACTCTATGATATCGAATATCTCGCTTATGTGACGCTTTAGGAAAAAATCCTCATGACATAAAATGGCATAGTAGTCTTCTATCGACGTGTGCAGGTTTTAATTCGATATCTTTTCAAAACATCTTAATTTTTCCAATATTTCCACTTATTTTCCCTCCAATTCGGAATAATTCCAACTTTTGGAATTTTTCCAAACTGGGTAAGGAGAGAATCCGAGTCGAGATAGGCGAAGACAAAAGTGGAGCCACACCTACCTACTCTGTGATCTTTTTGATAGCTGGCAATTGGCATGGCAACATTGCGGAAAAAAAAAACAAATTGAACTGAACAAAAATTGAAATGACGAGTCGGGTAAATGCCGCTGCTTTTTTGTACCACGCGTTGTTATAATTTTAGACCAGTGCAAACATAATTCATAATTCTATCGTTAGTGCGGGTGCAAAAATGTATAGAAATAAAAAGGATGTGGACAAACATGTCGAGGGTTTGATAGCAAAGCTGTCCCTGAAAGAGGTAAGATGGATCCCGTAACCCCGCATTTTCCATGATTTTGCACAATGTTTGATTCATTTTTAGCTGGCCTACGTGCGTCTTTGTTTATCGTGGCTTGTATTTTCAGTTTAAATCTCGGGCGTACTCAGTTGCGCGGCTTTATTTCGACGTCGGCGATTACACCAGCTGCCAGCGTTACGTCGAACAGTATCTTACCCACAAGTGCAACAATGCAGAGGCACACAAGCTGCTCGGGCAAGCCCTGCTCAAGTTGGGCCAGAAGGAGAAGGCCCTGGAGCAGTACAAGATGTCTCTAGAAATCAACCCCATTCAAACCACTATGATTGTAGACAGTGAGTAGATTTTTAAAATTTCTCAGTTTAGAAGCAGAATTACCACTTTTAGTTTGTAGGTAGGTATAAATGTAAAGGCTTTGTAAGGACTATTTATATTATTCTTACTATTTTGAAGAGAAATGTTAATCCTACACTTGTGCATCCAGAATAATCCAGATGTAGCATTTCACAGAAGAATTTCATTTGTTCCACTTCTAAAAACCCAACAATAGATTCCCATATCCTCACCTGCCTTTTCAACATATTATTTAATCCTCGCTACCCTGGCTTCCTGCGGGATCGTTTTGAATTTGTGTCCTCGGATAGGCCACGGAGATTACATGCTCGGTCGCTACTTATAACTCCGCAACACAACACTGCCGCCTATGAACATGGTTTCCGACTAAGTGCTATCAGACTCTGGAACAAGCTGCCAAGTGCCATTAGAGACAGTCCGTCACTCGGAATATTTAAAAGTCGGTTGAAAGAACACTACCTTTCTCTTCCATATTAAATTTAAGTATTTGTATTTATGTATGTTTTATTTCCTATTTATATCCATTAATTCTGGTATATATGTACGTATTTGTATGTAGTTTATATTATTATTATTTTTTTATATTATTTATTTTTTTACTTAAGTATTTGATGTTGTACACTTGGATCTACCTATTGTTGATTTATTTATCCTTTCCTTCCTGGGTTTGCTGGAAGAAATCTCTCGATAGAGATAAGCTCGCCTTTGTACATGTCATTTCCATTTTTAATTGTCATAATGTATTTTTTTTTTGTGTGCAATAAAGTATAAAGTAAAGTAAAGTAATAGAGAACTTTCAGTTGAAATATGATTGGCTCTTTTCTATAGCACATAACTTCAAATATGTACCTATTTGATTTTCATCAGATCTTTAATTTTAAGGTCACCAATAAACCAATTTTAACAGCCATCAGCTTCTAAAGTCTACAAAATAAAAGGCCCATTTTGACAGTTCAAAACTGTCAAAATGGGCCTTTTATTTTGTGAAGACTTCAGTGACAGCAAAACACATATAAATGGACAGAGCTATTCATCAGTCTCCCTTTTCATTTCTAAGCACATCCGGGTTAACAGGATTGATGGCATAGCTCTGTCCTTTACATGATTTGTCATTAGAACTGTAGGTCCAATATATCCAATGAAAATTGTATCCTGCAAGATGTGACAAATCACATTTTAGTAAAAGGACTAATGTTGAACTAGTCATCAAAAACTGTTTTGTGTAGCACAATAAAAAAAACTTGATGTCAATTTGGACTTACCAGATCCCCTACCTTGTTTCAGTTTGTGAACTCCTATCTGATGATGAAGTTTTCATTGACCCCGGCCGGGCCAAGTATTGGTGTGAGAAGGCTGAAGCAACATTCCCGAGACATCCAGCAACCTTCCGCCTGCGTGAGAGACTGATGAAATTGTCTAACCCTGATCCTGAGGCATTGGTCAGTTTACTAAAAGCAGAGATAGGTGTTCGGCCTAAAGATGTGACACTTCATTCTCGGCTGATTAAACATCACCTTGATTCCAACAACATTAAGGAAGCCTTTGACCATGCCTGCAATGTGGAATTTGGCAGTAACACATTCATAAACAACACAGTTTGGTATGAAAAGATCCTTGAAATTGTCAAGAAGACTTCCCATGACACCAAGAGAGACTGGCTATCCCAACTTCTAAATCTGACTGTATGGGAACGATTGTGTTTCCTCAGTCTAGCTGAAACACCAAGTGGCACATCAAAGAGTCTAGTAGAATCAACTGAACTACTGCACCTATATGATCAGTGCATCCAAGAAATCAGTAAATCTGGTGCCCCCTCTGGGTTTGCTGAGTTCCATGCAGCTCTGCTGCATCACCATCGTGGGCAATTTGCACTTCATGCCGCAACACTGCTCCTCAAAAAGGCAAAGAAAGATCAAATGAACTGGCGGGATGCCATGAAAAGTGCTGCACCATTAATGTTGATAGCATGGCATGCTGTCCCATCAGACAGTAAAGCTAGTTGGGTCTCAGTAGCGCCTGAAAAACTCAAAATAGCAGTACATCGCTGGTTCATTGAAGGTTCTTACAGGTGCTCCCAGGCAGGCCACTATCTGCTTGCTAATGTGCAGGATAAAAGTCAAGCTTTTCTGGACCAGGTGACTCAGTGCTGCTCTGGTTCACATTGGAGGGACAAGTTGTTTGACAAGATCTTCCCTGGCAGAGAATACACACAATCAAGAGAAAAATCCCATTTGGCTTCAAATGCATTTGGTAGCCCTATTCTGAGACTTCCTAGAAGAATAGAAATTGAAGCTTATGATGCAAATGCTCAAAGGCAACATCCCAATTCCTTGCATTACTTTGCTTGGATGGTAATGAACTACAAGAACTTTGCACACTTTGAGTGCAGTCTCTTTGATATGATGAAGCCAACTTCACGCAATCACATGAACAGTGGCCCTGAAACCCTGAACAAATATGACATATTTGCTTTTCTGTACAGTGCTGCTCTCACTGCTCAGCAACAAAGAGCAAACAAGAACTCATATGATTCTGGTCTAAAACCAACCTTGCTGCCAGCCAATATTACTGAACTGCTTTGCCCTCTCAACCAGATGAAATGGTGGGACTGTGCTTACAAGTTTAGTCAAAATCAATTAGGAACTGATTTAACTGATATTAGAGCAACATTGAGTAGAGGAATTGAGGTGATCCGCTGTGTGGACAACCATGGACTTGATGCTGAGCTGCTTTGTATACTGGGACGTGCATTCAGTGACAGAGCTAAAGGTACCACATCAGTAGATGAGAAAAATAATTTAGAAATAAGAGCTGGCTTGTACTACAATGCTGCTATACCACTTCTAGAAAAAATCAAAAGCAAGTTAAAAGTGAATGTTCCAGATAGACGGCTTTTTGATTACACGCACAAAGAACTCAGTAACAAAGACTTGAATGCCTACATTGAAGAAAGCAAAATATATGTGGCAGTTAACCACCTCAACGAATCTGAATACGAAAAAGCACTAGATTTGTTAACAAATTTGAAATCACCACAGGCTTTGTACCATCTCAGCCAAACATATAAGAAAATGGCATTGGAGGAACAGAATGCCTCAAAAGATTTGACAAATGGAGATTCTAAATCAAAGACTGCAACTTTCCTTTCAAAGGCGAAAATATTGGCTTATAAATGTTTGGACCGCTTGAAAGATCTTCAGGAAGATGTCAAAAATCCTTTGTTTAGTGATGTTCAAGAATTTATAGAAGATATTGGAATGCATATTAACAAGTTTGACCCTGATTTAACAGGAACGATCCAAAATGAGATTGATGCAAAATATTCATCTGATGACAACATCTCTTCAGCTGGCAGTGAAAATGTTATGCACACTAATCCTCATGTTTTCCGCAATGTAAGTTCAACTCCCAAACATTCAGCAACTGTTAATGCTTCCAACTATCGCACAGCAGCAGATTCACAGCTATTTGATCTGACCCGAAATGACCACAAATATTTAGAAAGAATTGAAAATGAAATGAAAAATCTACAGAAGAGGGATGCTACAATTGGCACATTCATGGATCAAACTAAGGATTGGTTTGAAGAGAATCGCAACTTAGGAAATCGTATAATGAACACTATTAATACCAATATGCAAAACACCACTGATCAATTCGAAAATCTTCAAACATCTGTTGATCAAGTTAAAGTGCAAATAGAAAAATGCAGAAACGATTGTAAAGATGTCGGACAACTGAAGGAGCAAGTGGCAGAACTTGTGAAGGAAGTGAATAAGTTGAAGAAAGCTTCTTCTGAAAATGTCGATGAGAGCAATCTATATGACTTCAGAGCAAATGAAGGAGCATCTAACTTAGCAGCCCAATTCACGTCACCACAAGTGTTACCACCATTCAACCAACGGCTTGTGCCGCCTTTCCCGGTGACGCCAAACCCTTACCATATGAGTGGACAAAATCTTTACAACTTGTATAATCAATATGCCCAGTTCACACAAACAGGTGCAGTTCCCGGAGCGCATTCATTGTTTGATGCCGCTGCTCGTCAAGCTGGTTTCCCGGGCATGTACGCTACGCCTGAGCAGTTGAATGTGTATCCAGACGTCGCTCACCTCTTGGCCGCTAATGCCGTCGTACCGCCAGTGCCGACGATGCCGACCATGCCGACGGTCCCACACTTGCCGGCCACTGTACCGCCGCCAGCTCCCGCCCCAGTGAGTGCTCACAAGCCACCATCTTCCTTGAAGGACACCCTGAGATCTCTGCCGGTCAACGTAGTTATTACATCGTCTGATCCACTGCCGACTTGCACTACAGCACCACAGCCAATCCTCAGTGTCACGATACCGCCCAAACATATTAAAGGCACTCCTCATAACTATCAAATACAATTGCCACCTTCTAACGAGAACCAAGTTATGCCACCTATAATGAGTACAAGCGCAATTGGAAGCACTGTTAATTCTTCTACTATGTCGAAACCGTTTGCATCATGGAGCCAGTTCATGACTTCATCTTCTGGAATGGCGCCGACCGCTAACCTGTCAACCGATAAACATGCCTTCTCATTTATCGATTCTCCGAAGAATGTGTTTGATAACTCAGTCAGTGTTGTTGATGGAGCTAATAACTATTCTACAAGTCTGAATAAATCAAGGACGTTATCAGAAAGGAGTAACACCTCAGTAGATAATTACGATCCTTGTCCTGATTTCAAACCCATTGTGCCTTTACCAGACGAAATCAAAGTAACAACCGGAGAAGAGGACGAAAGTACTGTATTTAACGCTAGAGCTAAACTGTTCCGCTTCGATAACAAAGAATGGAAGGAACGAGGCATTGGTGAAATGAAATTATTGAAGCACAAAGAAACGGGAAAAGTAAGAGTTCTGATGCGACGAGAACAAGTGCATAAAATATGCGCCAATCACATAATCAAACCTGATATGGATATACAACCCATGAAGAATGAACTCAAAGCATACTTTTGGGTGGCCAATGACTTTGCTGACGAAAAAGTGGTACTGGAAAAGTTCTGTGTTCGCTTCAAGACTCCTGAAATCGGTAAACAATTTTATGATGCATTTGAGAATGCCCGTCAAGCATCAAGTACCTCGATCACCTACTGTAAACCAGAGAGTCCTGTCGGTAAATCGGTTCTTGAACAGTATCTCAGTACCCCAGAAAAGGAAACAGAAGCGAAACAACTCGTAACACAGGCTAATAAAACAGTTGTAGGTGGTTTTACTTTCAGCAGCACTCCTACTTTTAAGCCTACGAAGGAGGAGGATGCACCCGAAACCAAAAAGCCTGAAACACCGTCAACCAAGGCAAATCTGTTTGGTAATCTTTCCTTCAAAACTAATACATCTTCACCATTCAGCAACTTATTCAATGTATCCTCTACTCAAAGTAATGATGTTGCTGCTAGCAGCCCAGCGCAAAAGGGGGAGTCTCCAGCAAAATTAAATACTTCCGACACTGTAGAAGAATTTGAGCCAACAATTGAATTTAAACCAGTTGTCCCATTGCCAGCGTTGGTGGACCATAAAACTGGAGAAGAACAAGAAAATATTTTATTTGAACATCGAGCCAAATTATTGCGCTTTGATGCCGCAGCTAAAGAATGGAAAGAACGTGGCTTAGGTAATATAAAACTGCTTGCACACAGAGAAAGCCCTCAAAAAATTAGAATTTTAATGAGAAGAGAGCAAGTAATGAAGGTTTGCTGTAATCATTCTCTAACTAAGGAACTGGTGTTTGGAAAGATGCCAAATATGGACAAAGCCGTTACCTGGTGTGCTAAAGATTTCTCCGAAGGCGAATTAGTTACAGAAACATTCTGCTTGAGATTTAAAACTGTACAAGTTTGTGACGACTTTATGGCTGCAGTTAAAAATGCACAAAATTCTTTGAACGACGTTTCCAAAACCATAAAGGAAGAGCAAAACGCTGTTACCCAAAGCAGCATGGGTGGTTTTGGAGATCAGTTTAAACCAAAAACTGGTTCTTGGCACTGTGAATCATGCTACACAAATAATCTAGAATCATTCTTAAAATGTGCGTGCTGCGAACAACCGAAACCGCAAAGCAAAAAAGCAGCTTCCGCTCCTGCCGCCGTCAATCCCGCTGCTGCGCCCGGCTGGGGAGACAAGTTCAAGCCCAAAGTGGGATCATGGGAGTGTAAGGAATGTCTAATTCGCAATGAAGGAAATTTACAATACTGTGGTGCATGTAATAGCCCAAAGGATCCAACTATGCCCAAAAAAGATGTCAAGCCTGCAGTTGAAAGCACAGTGAAATTCAGCTTCGGAATTCCCTCGCAAACTGCTAAGACCATACAACCCGTAAAAGCAGAGACGTCTCAAACAGCCACATCAGGATGGGGAGACAAGTTCAAGCCTAAGGAGGGATCATGGGAATGTAAGGAGTGTTTTGTACGTAACGATGCTACCTTGGATGAATGTAGTGCTTGCAACAGTCCCAAAGATCCGAACGCAGTCAAAAAGGAAAGTAAATCCATATTTGGTCTGCCTTCCTCTGGACCAAAATTCTCCTTTGGAATTCCAGCAGCGACGACCGCCGTAGATAATCAAGCGTCCATTTTTGATGGAACAGGCGGGCAAAAGTTTAGTTTTGGAATACCGCAAAACACCCCAGACAAGGCACAAGCTCAAAGCATCTTTGAAGTTCAGACCCCAGTGGGAAGTACTGGAGTAATATTTGCGACACCGAAAAAGCCCGATCAACAAGTGACTCCCCTCAATTTCGCCATGAAGAAAAATGACGATTTGAGTGTTACCCTAACTCCAGTAAAGCCCGCTCTGTTGCCCACCCCGACGGCTCCTAAAGATGCAGCTTTCGGCGCTAAAGAGTGCAGTACGTTTGACTTCGTGTTCAAACCGAAGACTCCAGTGAAGGGCAAGAGTCCCGTGAAGTCTCCGCACGGCGCCGAAGAGAGTGACGACAACGAGTACGCCTCGGAGGACGAGGGTCACCACATCCACTTCAGTCCCATCGTACCACTGCCGGACAAGGTAAGCACATCTAAAACGAACACTGCTTGCATGATGCGGAATGGTAATGCGCAAAACATCAAAGATTTTTCTTCTGCGGGACTTATATAGGTGTTTGGAGCAGCTCCAAACTGCTGCTGTGATACCGCGTCTGCGTATCCTTTGCTGGAGTACGGCGCTAAAACATACCTAGAGTCAGCAAAGCTTTACTTTTACGCATTGAAATATAAATAAATTCAACTTATAATATTATCTGTGATACAACATAATTTCAGTGTGTACCTAATTGTTGTTATTGTTCAACAGATTGAAGTAGTCACAGGCGAGGAAAGTGAAGACGAGCTGTATGGTCACAGAGCCAAGCTCTTCAGGTTCACTTCTGGCGAGTGGAAAGAACGTGGCATCGGTGTTGTGAAGATTTTGAAACATAAAGAGACTGGTAAATTGAGGTATGTTGAAAACGTTTATCCTTCGTATTCAGTAACTGAAACTGCTTGTGTTCGCGGTCGGTTTTCGAGATAATTTGTTGGTATTTAATGTTCTTTCTGTTTTTTTAGGGTTGTAATGAGACGAGAACAGGTGCTAAAGATTTGCTTAAATCACGCGCTCACATCCGACATCCAATACAATGCAAAAGATGACAAGACGTGGTTATTCGCCGCTAACGACTTCAGCGAGGGAGAACTTAGCATCCAACAGTTCTGCTTGAGATTTAAGACGAAAGAGATCGCTGAAGCATTCAAGAACGCTATCGATAAAACTAGAGATGGCAAAACTATTCCTGCGGCGAAGTTTGATGGCGACAGTGATGACGTAGTGTTTGTGCAAGAAATCCTCGCACCGAAGGCGGAGCAGGAGTTAGCTAAGAATCTAATGTTGCCCGAGAACTTCTTCAATTACAAAACGAAGCCGCCGTGCCGAGGCTGCCGCGGCTGCAAGGAAGACGACGACGTCGCGCCGGCGCTCGACGCCGCGCTCAGCACACCCAAGAAGGGCAACTCGCCCTCGCGACAGTTCAGCCCGGCCACTTCAGTCTACGGCACCCCGGCTAACTTTAACAAAACATTGGACACTTCAATATTCCAAACTCCTTTCGAATCGACACCGATGTTCGGTGCCAATAACAGAACTGATGGCAATGACAAGGAAAATTTCTTTCTGCCTAAAAGCAACATCTTCGGAGTGACTGTAGTACCAGAGACCGTTACCGCGGCTACACCTATACCTACTTCGACAAACACCTCTATATTTGCGCCGCCGAAACTAAACACAGTGATAACACCAAAAGCAAACGAAAACCAAAGTTCAGATGCAAAGTCTATATTTAGTGCGGCACAAAATCAGCCTTTTTTTGGAAACGCAAACACGACCTCATTATTCGGTAATAAGAACAATGAAACTGGATCAATTTTCGGGAAGCCGAGCAACAATGAGAGCACGTCTATTTTTGGTGGCGCAGGCAAGACTGAAACTAAATCCTTATTCGGCGGAGCCGCAAATGACAGTGGTAGTATATTCGGAGGCAGTTGTACATTCAGCAAACCTCTGTTTGGCAACAAGGAGGACAGTACAGCTAAGCCAGAAGTAAAGTCGATATTTGGGGCCGACAGTGAGAAGCCCGCCAGTGTGTTCGGTTCTGCTGTATCAGGAAATGTGTTCGGCGCTGCTGCTTTACAAAACCCGAACAAACCTGCTGGAGGCTTGTTTGGAGCTGGCAGCGGGTCGTTATTCGGAGCGAATGCTACCCCGGTATTCGGCGGAGCTGCAGACAAATTGGCGAATTGGACTTTCGGACAGGACAACGCAGATAAATCCAAAGAGACGATAACGTCGAGTGTTTTTGGAAATAAGGCCGATGCAGTCAAAGCTGAGGGAGCAGCTGAAATGGAGCCAGTTTTTAAAGTCGACAACGGCCTGTCGTTTGACGCCTTGGCATCTAGTGAACCAGGCTTCAGTATAAAAAGTAAGTACTTAAAACACTATTTGCCTTTTATTTTGATCTAGGAGTTTATTAGCTGCGAGTGGTGAGTGGATATTTATGTCTACCTATTTTCATACAATAAGCTTCGAATTTTCCGTTACTTCCCGCCGCTCTCACCCGCACTCCCCATCCATTTATGTAGTCCATGGAATTCGTACCAAACAAGTACTGGTGCCTCACATCGAATGAGGCCTGGTAAATACGTGAGATGGAACAAATACTGATTCTATACTATTCTATTCCATCATGATTGTTTTGTGAGTATTTTAGACCCCCATAAAAGTCAAACTATTAGTTAATAACAATTTTAATATATTTTTTTGTTATCGACGCAAAATTTTATCGAATTTGATTTACTAGTACACGTCTTTTAACAAATATAATTACTTTTTCGAATAAAAAGGGAAATACGGAAAAACGTCCTTTGAAATGAATTTTCAAGTATTTAACTGTGATCCTAAGGGCTTTCAAGGTGGAAAACTTGTCATTATCCATTATTTTCTACTAACTATCTCATTTGATGTCAGGTTAAAATACCAATTCCATGGACTAATAGGCAAACGGCTCGTACTGACGATACTGGCGGCAGTTTTAAAAGTCCATTGCCCCTCCGGTAAATTAACCGTGGCCGATTAATTTCCCCGCCGCCGGATACGTGTACGATTGAGCCATACTCCACCACGCTGGCTCAGTGCGGGTTGGTGGAGGGGTTTTACGACTACTACTTACTACCACTAGTGACAGTAGCCGGTACTCAACGTAATTGTCCTCCAGCAAACACCAACTTCCAATGGGAGGGCGCCGGGCAGCAGCTGTTCGGCAAGAAGGCTGACACGTCCGGCAGGGACGCGAGCGGCGCGGGCGAGGAGGGGGCGGCGGCGGCGGCGGCGGGGGGGGACGAGGAGTATGACCCGCACTACGAGCCCATCGTGCCGCTGCCGGACAAGATCGTCGTCACTACCGGCGAGGAGGACGAGGTAACAAAACGTCCAATGTCCACAAAACACCCAGAGCTTTTGTTCTATGTCGAACTATATCTCGATGTGGGCCCTGGGCTTCGGACGGATGAGCTGAACAACACAACACGAATTTAATAATCGGTTAAGTGCGGGTCGGTATCGCACACGAAGGGTACCGTACCATCGTACAACAAATCAAAAGCACTCAAAACAATAAAAAAATAAACAAAAAGAAAATTTAAAAAGTTTATGCCTTCACGAGATTTGAACCGACGACCTCCGGATTGAGAGTCTACACTACATCATACCGGCTAACCACAAACATGTGGGTTGACGCGAAATATGCTATCATATTTAAATGTGTAGTATGTGTCTATGACATGGTTGCTATGACAATAAATAAACAGTTTCAGTCAAGATCTCCATTTTGAAATGCGTAAGTGTATCTAAACACGTCTCTTGTATCGGGGCCCCCTTTAATTTGCAATATCTCTCGTATTTCAGTATTTGTGGTTGGTGCGGCAACAGATATACACATTCTGTGAAAATTTCAGCTTTCTAGCTATTACGGTTCG
Source organism: Argyresthia albistria (assembly GCA_963457715.1). Lineage (NCBI taxonomy): Eukaryota > Metazoa > Arthropoda > Insecta > Lepidoptera > Argyresthiidae > Argyresthia > Argyresthia albistria. The sequence goes on along the minus strand of OY735262.1, from coordinate 5,094,919 downwards.
TGCAGACGGACACGGTGACAGACAGGACGGACGGACGGACGGACGGACGGACGGACGGACAGACGGACAGCGAAGTCTCAGTAATAGGGTCCCGTTTGGCACCCTTCGGGTACGGTACCCTAAAAACAGACAATGTTGCCATGACATGGTGGTACCTACCTCTTTGTAGGGTTCCGTACCCGAATGGTGCCAAACGGGACCCTAAGACTCCGCGGTCCGTCTGACAGTCTGTCCTTCAGCGGGCTCTATCGCATGTGCACACTATCTCGCTCACGCTCACTATCTTAATGCTCACTATCATGTTACAAAACAAACTACGAAATGACATCATCGCTGTGTTTGTAGGAGAAATTATACGGCGAGCGATGCAAGTTATACCGCTACGATGACAAGACTAAGGAGTGGAAGGAGAGAGGCGTCGGTGAAATCAAGTTGCTGCACCACGCGCAGAGGAACACCTACCGACTGTTGTTGCGACGAGAACAGGCAAGCACTTATCTCTTCAACCAGCTTGCTGTCTGTGGGTTGAGTGCATGGAATCCCAAGATATCCTAGCATCATAAGACAAAGATGATCTAACTACCTCGCTCGCTAATGTTCTTTTTAGTCAATGGCGTGGCGGTCTACCAATTTAGGTTAATTTCGCCAATGTCATGTGATTTGTAGATTTCACTGTATTTGGACCGGAAATGTTAGTGTTTATTTGTTTCCCGTTAGCACTACCCGGGGAGGACGTGAAGGGCTGTAGGTGTAGGTATCAAGTATTTCCTCCAAGCCGGAGTAACTGCCAACCGTTGAACAATTCAATCTAGACTCGTATGTAAACGTGGCTCGCAACCGCTCCCCCGGCAGGTGCACAAAGCGGTGCTGAACAGTCTGCTGTTCACGGACATGGAGCTGCTGCCCCTGAAGAGCTCGGACAAGTCGTGGACGTGGGCCGCCATCAACTACGCGGAGGAGCCGGCCGGCGAGCAGGAGACGCTGGCGCTCCGGTTCAAGTCCGCCGACCTGGCCGCCGCCTTCAAGGCGAAGGTCGATGAGAGTATACGGGTGAGTTGACTCTTCACAGTTTATTCACCTAATGCCGGCTGCAGAGGCAATCTACGGTAAGAAGTGTTAAACTGGAGCCGCCTGCTTTGTGTGAGTACACCGCTTCATGTACACACAGCAGGCGGCTCCAGTTTGACACAATTTTTCACCCTAGATTGCCCCTGCAGCAGGCATGTTAGTAGCCGTTTTAAAGCTACTGGATGTCCGTTTCTGATACGTTCAACGTGTATGGGGAGTGTTCAACGGGCAGTGTTTCTGATACTGTTTGGGGACTGCCGATAGAAGTGAAAACTAAGGCCCTGTTTCAATTATATCGAGAAGAGAAGTCCTATTGAAAAGATAAATCTGACATTTTAAAGTCTTCACAAAATATAAGGCCCGTTTTGACAGTTCACGCCCATGAAGTTTTAACCCCTAATGCATAGGTAATAAAAGCCAACTGGTGCGTACAAGCAAAGCGTACAAGTTGCAGCTAGGAAAACCGCTTCTATTACCCACGCGTTAGGGGTTAAACCTTCATGGGCGTGAACTGTCAAAACGGGCCTTTTATTTTTTGAAGACTGATACAACATTCAGCCTTTGACACGCATGGAATGGCTCGGTTAGCGTGATATCGGCTTAGTATTTCTTAGGTCATGGGTTGGAATCCCAAATCACACAAACTCTTTGTTTTTGTTTTATTATTTTGTCTGACATACAAATATTGTCCGATGGTTTGGAACCCTTCGTGCGCGAGTCTGACCCACACTTGGCCGGTTATTGTTTACTTAACTTGAATTTAGTCTAAATTTCTGTACAGAGGCATCTGTTGACCAGAAAAAGAAACTGGCTTTTTCGGACACTAACCAGATGGCGCCTCTTTCGTTATTTCATAATAACAATTATAAAATAGTTATGAAACCAAACTCGATCGTTTTTTTACCCCCGAAAAACCCATAATAATGCTCATCGTAAACTACAGCGCCTTTTTCCAGAACTCATAACATATCGTTACAAATATTCCTCATATTAATAGTACCGCGACCTCGGTGGCGCAGCGTTTGTGGCTCTGCCTACCATGCGAGAGGTCACAAACACAAAGATGAAAAAAAACATAATATCTTGGATGTTTACATGTCTGTGATGTCGCTGTTTCTGTTTCCCACGACACACGGTAAATATCCTAGTGTGGGGCCAGAAGCAATCTATGTGCCTGTATGTAAATATGTATTTATGTTTGTGTTTTGTTCTTATAGAAAGTCCAAGCGGCGGCAGCTCAAGCCGTCAGAGAGGAGAAGGAAGCGCCACGAGTGCAGGAGACGCCGCTGATGCGACTGCCCAAGCACCTCGCGGAGGGCGCGCGAGCCGACCCGGCCATGTCGGCCCAGGCTGGCCTGTTCTCCTTCGCGCCGAAGGACACGACACAGAGCATGTTCTCCTTCGCACGCCCAGGCGGCACCACCAACGGCAACGAGCGCTCGGAAGCGAAGCCGCACGTCACCTTCCATGAACCCGCCGCGCAAGCTGAACATGACGAGCACGCGGACGACGAAGAGCACGCTGACGAGGACGAGGAATATGAGCACAACTACGATGATTATGAGGATTATGAGGTTGGTTGATAACTATTTGTATCCCACGTAGAAGACCTTGTGAAACGTTCACTATCCGCACGAGCGTAGCGATCCCATTCTATCACTTAAATAAAGACATGCTTCTCTTATTTCTGAGTTTCGCCCGGTTCCCGAAAGGAAAATTTGCTGTGACTTGTCAAAATGATTTCAGCCAATCACATGCCACATTATTTTGAATTAATCTCCTATTAATCGCTTGTAAATTGACTGCTCTTTCAGAAACTGTGGTTAAACCAATCTATCTATCCAGCCTCCAACAGCCAGCCACTGTTGCGTAAAGGCCTCCTCTTCATTACGCCATTTATTGCGGTCCTGGGCTTCGATTCTCGCGCTATCGAGATCATCTCCCCAGTCGAGATATCGGTTTTGATACTGCCTATATCCGTCGAAAACGATCTCGATTTATATTTATTTTGATCGAAAACGGGTCGAGATATCTTGGTTGGTCGAAAGGCTAGTCGTAAGAATAGCTTTTTCTTGTTTATGATAGAGATTTCGGTATCTCAAAATCGATATTTCGACCATAGACAAGGTCTCGCTAGCGCCAGTATTGCCCCGCTGGGCCAACCTGATCCACTGTTTCCCGGCAGTTTTGGGTAAACCTACTGCAATGAATAATGAATACCTGTAGCTTCAAATAAAGAAACACAAATGTTGTCCCAGGAGGAAGACTCGCCGTCGCTGTTCGTCTGCGGCGGCGCGGTGGCGGTGTCCGGCGGCGGCGCGCGCGCAACTTGCGACGACGCGCAGCTGCAGGTCATGTACGACCAGGAGCTCTACTCGCCCAAGATACTCGTCACCGACGCTGGCACCGGCGAGATACTCGCCGACATGCTCATACACACCGACACGGAGTTTCAGGTGAGTGCTCACGACATTGGTTGTCTAACGATCATATTGATAACTGGCTAGAGAACATTCAGGATCAATGGCTGATACAGGGGTGGGGGGGACATGGCCCCACTCAAACGACCCAGGAATTTTATATTTTTGGCTGAATGTCTGGATTTTTATTCAGGTGCACTTTTACACCTGAATAAAAATCCAAACATTCAGCCAAGCCAGCGTATACTCAGTCGCCCTAGCCATTTGATTTTTTCGGGGCGGCTCGCGCCGCCATCTGCTTACTTTTCAACGGGAGGGCCCAGGAATTTTGCTCTTTGGGCTCAACTTTTCGATTTAATTCAGGTGCACTTTTACACAGAATACTCAAACAAGAATATAATCGAAATGCCATGTGACTTTTCCCTATTCTTATATTCCGGGACACCCAGGAATTTCATTCTTTTGACTCAACTTTTTAATTTCATTCAAGTTCGAGAAATCGTGTGATTTTTCTGGGCGTCTTTCGCCGCCCATTGAGTTCTTACGGAGTTCCCGTTAGTGGACTTGATAGCCAAGATAAATTTTCGGATGGGTTCTTTTACGAGGAACTCTTAACTCGACTTGCTATGCTAGCCATGAGAAATTTTCGAGGCTGCTGACTCAGTCCTATCTATGAGTTGTTAGTTTTCTGAGGGCCCAGGAATTGTTTTTATTTTGTATGACTCAACTTTGCGATTTAATTCAGGTGCACTTTTACACAGCATAACAGCTCCAAAGAAACAGAAATAATAATCGAAATTCTAGCCATGCCATGTGATTTTGCCGGGGAGGCTGACGCCGCCGCCGCTGAGTTCTTATATTCCGGGATGCTCAGGAATTTCATTCTTTTGACTCAACTTTTCGATTTTATTCAGGGGCACTTACATAGCACCCTCGGAAGAAACAAATATATTCGACATGCTAGTACTCTAGTAGTCATGTGATTTTCCGGAAATTTTCGGGGTGGCTAACGCCGCCCTATGAGTTATTTTAGTTTATAAACATTCAATTTACTTACTAAATATACTTTATTATTGCTTAATTCTGATTTTAACCCAAGCTCCGTCTCAACATAGTCAAAATGCCCCCCCCCCCCTCCCCCCAAATGAAATCCTGGATCCGGCCCTGTTGAGGATCGTCGTATGATTGATGTTTTTGAAGGAGGTAAATGGCTACGAGTATTACGGCGTGGACAGACGATGAAGCGCCCGCTCCGTCGCCGCTCCGCGCCCGCCCCGCGCCCGCTAAGCCGCGCTCTCTCCGCCTTGCATCGATTTGTGTCTTATTGCTTTTATTAATAAGTCTCTTATTACAAACCATCCGAGGTTTTCACCGCACCCGCGCCGCGCCCGCTCCATCCGATGTATTAAGAGATATTAACGTGCATTAAGACACAAATCGGTGCAAGGCGGTGAGAGCGAGGCTTAGCGGCGTCGGAGCGGGCGCGGAGCGGCGACGGAGCGGGCGCGTCATCGCCTGTCCACGCCCTTGTGATGGTCCCGATTATTATCGGGGCACGTTATGCACTTTCCATTTCTGTATTTTACCATTTGGTATATCATCCGGATGAAAAAATTTGGACAAATAAACCTATGTAAAACAACCATTTTGTTTGTAATGCAGATGTCAGGTGACACCTGCACCTGGACTGGCACTGACTACACGAGCGACGCCGTCGACAAGACAGTCACAGTCAACTTCGCAGACTCCGAGACCGCCATGCAGTTCTATGACAGTTGCGAGGTGAGTCACACAACTCATTCAAATATTTATACTACGTAAATAAAATATTTATAGGTTTATAATAAACTTAGGCCCTGTTTCAAGAAGTTCCCATAAGCCCTATTGAACAGTTAAAAACAGTATAACCCTCGGATTCCTGGGCGCTGCTTATTAGGTTAACAGGTTGGTTAAATCAGTTACGGCCAATCACATCTCGCTATTTTGAATAATAGAGGCGCTTGTTTGGCTGAGGCTGATTTAACCAACCTGTTAACTTAAGACTTCAGCGCCCAGGAAACCGGCGATTAATGTTGTAGGTATGTAAAATGATATTTTGAATCTGTCACATAGAGCACATTGTAAAACAAGCCATTAGAATGTTAGTTGCCTTTAGCGCGGCCGTATTAAGTATGTGCTATTTTTTTCAGACAAGCAAGGCAGCCACTTATTCGTCAGAATCATAATAGTGGATAGTGTAATCTAGGAGTTATTTTGTTATATATTTTCAGTAATTATTTATAGGCAATAGGAATTTACGAAAACAACATCCATGATAATTAACAAATGTAAACCTGCTATATTTGTAAACACAACAATATTGATAGCGTTATTTTGGGGTTGTACATTTTTCAAGACCTAAATTAACTGATATTGTGGTTTTTATCATTGATCTTGTGAACGAATACTTATAATCATCATTGTATAAATGTGCATCGTGTATTGTAATCATGATTTCGAGAAGTATTTGTTGAATAACATTGTAGTAGATAGTAAAACATTATCTTGGATGTAATTTAAATTTTTGAGGAAGTTGGAAGTTAAGCTTAACTTAATGTTATGTCAGTAAAACATGAGAGGCCAAAATATTCGCATAACATTTTGGGATATGTCTATGTAAACTTACGTGTTTCATTGCATCAATGTCTTATTCAAAATCATTATTTTGTTTATACTTTCTATAAATAATTAGGGTTTAATTAAAGGAGATCTAACCAATATTTATGTGTCTTTTACTTGTAAACATTTTGCGACTATTTGTTGTTATATTAACTGACAATGTTCCTAATTGGTTAGGTCTTTTTCCATATTGTATTGTATGATATTGACCATGAAGCCACGTTTGACCTGGACACACCATTCTTGGCATTGTGTTTGTTATTGTTAAGTCTTGATTCACTGAGGGGCGGTTACAAACCGTTATCAAACGATTTCTAGTTAAGAATTTATTTGTTTTAGGCATATTTTTGTGATAACATCGTTTTTAGATATTGATTTAGCCAGTGCACATGTTAATGAATGAAAATCAGTGAATCCAGACTAAAATTATGTTCCAATTAGTAAGTTTTTTGTTGATTGAAATGGGAAAGGGATGTGTAATTAATGTGTCTCTACAAACTGTGTCTCTACAGCCTTAGGCCGCCGGGCTTGTTTTGCGATACCGTGGCGGCGGCGTTTTGTGCCCGCTGCCCGGTGCGCGGCACGGCGCATGCCGGCGGCACGGCAGGCACTGTTCGCTCGCGCGCCGCTCAGTCGTCCGCCGGCTTTCATAACGTCGTAGTGACGGAGAATGCCGCAGATGCCGCGGCCGCCGGCATAGTTCGTTCCGGCTGCCTCATGATAATTAGACCGGTGGCTTAACCCGCCGGGCGAAGTCGGCGCGACCGGCGGGCGCACTTTGTAGAGGCCTTTGAACATGTTCATTTAATAGCACTCGCTTTAACTTATTTATGTATGAATATGAACAAAATTATTTAGATATGTAGAATAAAATATAGGATGTCTCAAAATTAAGTATAAGAATAGTAGAAGGGATTGTTTAGGATTTCCTATATCTACTTTTGGGACACACTATAGTTATTTAGATTCCGTTTCTCATCTCAATCTCATCATGAAAACTACCATTATAATACTACATAGATATTTCATTTAATCCAGTAAATAAAAAGAAGTAAATTAACTTGTGTTTTGTGTACCAGAGAGCAACACCCCGGTCTCCTACAACATCAATATCGTCACAAATTCATTGATTTAGGCCATAGGCCCGATTTCCTGTGCGCTAATTCAAAAGCAAATATTAGTCAGTTATTTTGAATAATAGCTGCATGTGATTGGCAGAGAATGATTTAACCAATTTGTATTCTGAATAATAGCGGCACGTGATTGGCTATGAGACTGATTTAACTGTTAACTTAATCAGTGCCCAGGAAACCGGGCAGTATATTCGATGTTCGAAAGTGAAACCTATGTACACGTACATACAGGGTCGTCCAAACTAATGGGCCCTGGAGGGAAAGTAATCATTAAGATAGCTCGTTTTACTTAAAGGAAACATTCTTTTATACCACTCACCCCCTAAAAACTTACTTTTACTCACGCAAAACAGTGTGTAAAAATCCCTTTTGCTCACTGGTTTGAATTTGAATTTAGCGGGCGCGAAGGAACACTCGTCATACAAACTCCTTGTACAAATAACTTCTCGAGATTTGCTTGGTCTAATTTTGATCGGTGCGCGGCGGTGGATATTGGTTGATTATAATGATTGTCGACAAGGAGTATAATATTAGAATAAAAGTTTTTACTCATAGTTTTCTGTGGTGGAGATTAGTTGATCATGAATCATGATTGACGACCTCTGTAGCGCTGCCTACCATGTGAGAGGTCATGGGTTCGAATCCCTGCTGGGGACAAAAAAAACCCCAGGTCTTGGATGTTTTCGTGTTTGTGATGTGGCTGTTTCTGGTGCCCACGACAAAGGGGATCCTAGTGTGGGGACAGAGGCAATGTATGTGCCTGTATGTAAATGTTTTGTTTTAAATGATTGTCGACAAGGAGTATAATATTAGAATAAAAGTTTTTACTCATTGTCGTGGTATAAAGTATAGTATGCAACACTTGAATAAAACGGATTTATATCGAGGGCCATGAATCACTCGTGTCGCTCAGGATTATAACACTTGAATCACTCGCTAGGCCCGCGATTCAATCATTACCCTACGGTCGTGATTCAGGCGTTATAATCATTCACTTGCTCGCTATTCATCTATGGCCCTCGCATTAATCCGTTTATTCACTAGTTGCATAATGTACTATTATTCTTGAACAGAAACAAAACTACATTCAAAGAATTTTTTTATTTGCGTGTATTTTCCTATTTTTACTGTACTTTTAGGAACTGGGGGTAGGCAGGCATAACTTCCGGAACAATGAAAGAGTTTATCACTCAAGTAACTCCTTCGTTGTTGACATTCTACCTCTATCTATGCTTTTAACACATGCCAGTTTCTTTTACAAATCCTTCAGAAGAGTTTCATTGATCTGTTTCACAGACTATATAGGGATATCTGTGTCAAAAAATCATCCTGAAGGAATGCTCTAGCACAGAGAAAGTAATGCTCTAGGATTGTTTATTTATTTGTGTTTTTACTCATGTTTTTATCACTGAGCATCAGTGCATAAATGAGACAAACTCCAACAGTTCTTAGTAAATACATAGTTATATTTTGGTGATTTCAAAAATAATTTACTTTGTCGTTGCCTTTCGGGGGCTAAATCCAGAATGATTTCGGTAATGCCGAGTAGATTGCCGACCTATATCAGTGTCGCAATATGGCCGGTGATATTCTTGCGGCTGATTACGTTGGTATATGCGAGAGAGCTTGAAGATTACATTGAGCAAGTGGATGGCATTGCAGCTCAAGTAGAAGTTAGAGCTGTTCTCGTCGGCTGCAAAAGTGAAGTAAGCATACCTACTCAACTGTTATATTAATAATAAATAAAGTTGCTCTGATCAAATTGGTTTCATAGTAAAATTTGCTCAGAATAGTTAGAATGAATGTTAGGTACTTATACACACACTAACAATGTTATTTATTACAGGGTGTAATAAAAATATCAGAAAGGTGTACTTAGTGATATTTTAGGAGGTTGTTGTTGTTAGGGACATCATTCTGATCAACTGGGTTGGGTTTTATATTAGTACGAAGTTTGGAGTCCTTAGGTGGTTCGGGGGGTCCTTAGCTATCCTCTAACACCATATTCTAATTTATTACGGAAACCAATTTAATTTTTACTTAAAAAAACCTACCATTTTATAGGTGAGTGTCAGTGCCAAAACCGACGACTGGGTTGTCCTTCCTGGGCAGTCTTGTGGCTATTCCCTAGAGTGTTCTTTAGGGTACCGTATCCGAAGGGTGCCAAACGGGAACCTGTTGCTAAGGCTCCGTTTTCCGTCTGTCTATCCGTCCGTCCGTCCGTCCGTCAGCGGGTCCTAGAGCACGAACCGTAATAGCTAGAAAGTTGAAATTTTCAGAGAATGTGTATAACTGTTGCCACAACAACAACAAATACTGAAATACGAGAGATATTACAAATTAAAGGGGGTCCCCATTTTATTTTTTATTTATTTATTTATAGGTACCATTTTATATTTGTGCCATTACAGCAAACGAGCCAAGGCGGCACAAACAAAACACAAAATTACTAATTAAATAATTACAAACATCATACAAACGTATTCACATAATACAAGAGACGTGTTTTTAATTTTCTTTTTGTGTTTGTTTTATTGTTGTGAGTGCTTAAGTTGTGTTGTACGATGGTACGGTACCCTTCTTGTGCCATTCTGACTCGCACTTGACCGATTATTATGAGCCGGAGGCGCTCACTGGAATTAGTTGACAATATTGGGTCCGACAGCTCTTATGCGGTGGCCATGGATTCCGTTTTCGAACTTACTTTTGAATTATTTTAATGTACTGATGAACTAATTCGGAAGTGAGTTCGAAAATGGAATCTATTGCAACCGCGTAAGAGCGTCGGAGCTGGTATTGTCAGGTAATTTTGGTGCGTGTGCCCTAGAGAATTGGCCCCATTGACGTTGACTAAGTAATATGTATGATTTTATGGTCAATATTTTTTTTGAATTGAATTTAATTGGTGGAGCTCGGCGGCCGCGCGCCGGTGGGCGAGGAGCAGGCCGGACGTACGAAGCCGGAGCGGCTGAGGCTCGGCGACCAGAGAGCGCTGCGAAGCAGCCTGCAACGAAGTGCACGGGGACAGTCGCCACGCTACGTTGCGCCGGAGCAGAAGCAATAGTCATAAATATAGGTTTCCTAGGAGGAGGGAACCCCCTGGAACCTTTTAAGACCCTTCTCCCCCTCTACTTCACTTGGAAATGCAAAAAAGTAGACATTTTCTTCAATCTTTGTGGGCCCATATCATGAAAACTATCCTCAAGGGGGGGGGGACTCTCCCGCCCCACTAAATTCGTGCGTACTTATTCAAATCAAATCATTACCCACTTGTTTGATGATGTTTGATTCGAAATGATTTGATCAGAGCAACTTTTATTTTTCATTCCTCCATACGTTTTGTGTCGAGCGATCAGCTAATTTTTATGGAGAAGTGAAAAATTAAGTTACTCTGTCAAATCAGTTTCATCAAGTCAAGATGCTCAGAATCGATTGCTAAGTTCACATAAAGCTGACTTTGTGGCTTGGTGAAAAAATGAGACGTCGAGCCACAATCGATGCTACGAGCCGAAAGTTTCATTGGGATGGGGTGAAGCTTTTCTCTGATTTGTGGTTTAAGTCAGTTTCATGTTGGAATCTTGTTTCTTTGGATCATAGGCTCCTGAGGATTCCGGCGAGACCGATATCGGTACAAAGCGATTCCATCGCGAAGAGTTGTTCAAACACGGTGCTCTGCGTGACTGCCGGAAGAAACTCGCGCTTACAATTAAGATGACAAACAAACCTGGCGTTAGTATAATAGCAATCTTTTATTATTGTATGCATCTATTTGATTCAGATGTTACTTATTTCACTCACTTACGTGCTACTTTACTACTGTTAGCCATTGGACTCACAACAAATTATATGACTCAAGCTATTACTGCACGCATCCAAATCTGCCTATCCTATCCTATTTAATTATGCCTCCTTTCTCTGTAAGCTATACTTACTTTAGTATCGTGCGCAGCTAAGCCTCGGCGACGAATACATCCCCATCGAGCACGTGCTGGATGGGCCGGAGAAGCGGCGCGTGCGCCTCCTCGACCCTTACGTTCTGCGACTGCGACGTGACGTCACACTTGAGGCATACTCCGTCAAGACTCTCGAGGTACGTGCTACACTGACTCGCCACGATATTCTACGATGGCGACAAAGACCAAACACATAGCATAGCTTCCGCCTTTTCTCGTCCTCAATTATTTATTGGCGATGTGTAGCAAGCACTGTACCTGTACTGCCAGCACAGCTGTGTAAATAAATGTGTAATATTTCTGATACTACTGTAAAATGTTTGTTCTGTTGTCGTTGTCGCCGTCGATAGTGGATCGGGTGATTGAATCCTTTACCATATCTATTTTCAATTTCACTAAGCCAGATTACATGAGACCTTTTCATGACTTTCTCTCACAGGTTGTAACTGGAGTCCTAACAAAGAAGGATGCTTCGTCTCTTAGGAAGTCAAAGGATAACCATAACAAAGTGCGAAACTGAATGTATTATTCATCGTTATCTTTATAATTTATCATTACCACCACCTAAATAATAACTTACATGGTACTTATTAATAATAGACTTTTGCCTCACCCATAGCACTATTTAATAAATCTGTGCGATCCTTTCTCGTTGTAGTCTAAGATTTTCCGACACTGTATTGCGTGCGTGATTCGTCATTGATAAAATTAGTACCTATACTTTAACAGGGTCGACATCATCGTGAGATTTCGGATGAGTCGCTATCGGACGAACTCCCCATCTACTTCCAACCGGCTAAGAGCCGTTTCTTCGAGAAGAACGAGCACGATTCTTTGCGACCCTCGCTACAAGACCAGCCTGATAGTGGTTCGAAAGAACCAAGCGATGGTGGTAAAAATATTTTATTGTTGAGCGAAATTGTCTCTAGATTTTTGGTAAAATTAAAGGTAGGTGCCTACTTAGCAAAGTATTTACTTCTTCACAAAATTCTTCAGTGGTGACGCAAGAGGAGCCGTTATTATCTACAGTAAAAATGGAAGAAACTAACCAGCTTTATATTGAAAATCAGGTCAACGCTGCCTCTACTGCTAATGTTATCAACGTTAGCTGCTCCACAGCGAAACCTCCGGATACTGTAAGACGAGGTGTGGTGTATTATCAACGTCAGCAACTTTGTATTGGATCGGCGCAATGTGAAGATTATTTAACTGTTTCTGTTTTCAGTGACAAGAGATACATGTGTCAATACTTTCTTACTCTGGAAGCGAAACAAGCGCCATGAACATAACATCATCATTCAAGACAATGTTGACGAGGATAAGAATCCAGTATGGATGGCAAAAGATCGTGCAGATTCCTTGGACCTATCATACCAAGGAAACAAAATGCGTGACATACCAGCAGCTGCTTTATCAAGTCTCAAAGACCAAGTGAACTATAAAGAGTTTGAGACCAAAACCTTTGATGAACCCAAATCTGCTACTTCCATTGCTGAAGAAAACGACTCCTCTTTGAATTCTCGTACTCGTAGAAAGAATACGAGCAAAATCGAATTGGAAAAAAAACAACGAAAGCACGAAGCAAAGAGGGTAAATGCAGAACATCTACATGAGAACAACGATAAACAGAAAAGAACCACACAATCCTTTAAATATACTGAGAATGATAAAGTGTTTACTTTATACACGATCGGTCAGCCTCAACTGTGGTTTGGGGCCGATATTCAACTGTTTCGGAAGATTAGCGACCCTGATGGACACACCCGTTGGATGGACGTCACACAGGGCGAGGTGGCGAGGTAGGTATCATATATAGTTGGATGGACGTCACACAGGGCGAGGTGGCGAGGTAGGTATCATATATAGTTGGATGGACGTCACACAGGGCGAGGTGGCGAGGTAGGTATCATATATAGTTGGATGGACGTCACACAGGGCGAGGTGGCGAGGTAGGTATCATATATAGTTGGATGGACGTCACACAGGGCGAGGTGGCGAGGTAGGTATCATATATAGTTGGATGGACGTCACACGGGGCGAGGTGGCGAGGTAGGTATCATATATAGTTGGATGGACGTCACACGGGGCGAGGTGGCGAGGTAGGTATCATATATAGTTGGATGGACGTCACACAGGGCGAGGTGGCGAGGTAGGTATCATATATAGTTGGATGGACGTCACACAGGGCGAGGTGGCGAGGTAGGTATCATATATAGTTGGATGGACGTCACACAGGGCGAGGTGGCGAGGTAGGTATCATATATAGTTGGATGGACGTCACACAGGGCGAGGTGGCGAGGTAGGTATCATATATAGTTGGATGGACGTCACACAGGGCGAGGTGGCGAGGTAGGTATCATATATAGTTGGATGGACGTCACACAGGGCGAGGTGGCGAGGTAGGTATCATATATAGTTGGATGGACGTCACACAGGGCGAGGTGGCGAGGTAGGTATCATATATAGTTGGATGGACGTCACACAGGGCGAGGTGGCGAGGTAGGTATCATATATAGTTGGATGGACGTCACACGGGGCGAGGTGGCGAGGTAGGTATCATATATAGTTGGATGGACGTCACACAGGGCGAGGTGGCGAGGTAGGTATCATATATAGTTGGATGGACGTCACACAGGGCGAGGTGGCGAGGTAGGTATCATATATAGTTGGATGGACGTCACACGGGGCGAGGTGGCGAGGTAGGTATCATATATAGTTGGATGGACGTCACACGGGGCGAGGTGGCGAGGTAGGTATCATATATAGTTGGATGGACGTCACACAGGGCGAGGTGGCGAGGTAGGTATCATATATAGTTGGATGGACGTCACACAGGGCGAGGTGGCGAGGTAGGTATCATATATAGTTGGATGGACGTCACACAGGGCGAGGTGGCGAGGTAGGTATCATATATAGTTGAATGGACGTCACACAGGGCGAGGTGGCGAGGTAGGTATCATATATAGTTGGATGGACGTTACACAGGGCGAGGTGGCGAGGTAGGTATCATATATAGTTGGATGGACGTCACACAGGGCGAGGTGGCGAGGTAGGTATCATATATAGTTGGATGGACGTCACACAGGGCGAGGTGGCGAGGTAGGTATCATATATAGTTGGATGGACGTCACACAGGGCGAGTTGGCGAGGTAGGTATCATTTATATAGTTAGGATGGCTGTGACTGTGCTCTTGATTTCTGGACCGTTTGATCTAACTAACAGAATGTTAAGGTAGATAGGAACCTTGTATCGAGTGTGTGTTAGCATAACACGTATTCTCAGTTTTGCTAAGAAGACCCTCACCCTTTTGGGGAAACTAAAGATGTGTTGTTTCAGAGTGTCCTCTGCGGAGCCCTCGTGGTTAAGACCACAAATGATTGTACAATACAGACCACTTGACGGAATGAGACGAGAACAGTTCATTTTACCTAAAACGAACCTATATCTACTGGTCAAACATAAATCTGACCGCGATGATAAACATAAATCTGACCACGATGATAAACATAAATCTGACCGCGATGATAAACCCGAAGACAGTTTGGACGGTACAACTTCAATTCTCTGATGATAAGAGGATTGACCCTTCTATGATTTATTTGGACAAGAGTCTAAAATAAATCACAGAAGGGTGATTTTCGTAATTTCTTTATTGTACTCACATGACAGTAAAAATAGCTTAACATAGAAAAAAATATGTACAAAGGCGAGCTTATCTCTAATAAGCGATTTCTTCCAGCAAACCATGTTGGGTAGGAGACGGAGATGATAGGTAAGGGGAAGAATTGCGCGTACAATAAAACTATTCTAGTAGGTATCTATAATACATAGATATTATTATTACACATAGGTACATACATATAAGAACCTATTGCTAAGGAATAGACTACATACACAGATTTTCATATAATTGCAACGCTTTACCAATATAAAAGAAAACATTTGTTTAAATTTGCAGATGACGTAATAGAACCTGATTACATAGTGGTCCCTGTTAGAGATGTTCTGGGCGCCGAACACTTGGAGCGGAGTCGCAAATCAAACGTTTCAGAGCCAGACAGTCCGATCAAGGTTTATTGAATTTATGAAAAAATTTGGCACATTCTGATCTCGCCGCAATCTGTTTATGTTTCCGTGCCGAGCTATAAACTAGGAATTGGTACCGATATTAATAACAGAGAATAAATTCAAAACAGTTATCGCATCCCTCCCTTTGTTGACCCTACGCTACGTTAGGCATCAATCGATATGCTATAGCATCCGTATTAGACATGAAAGATGTTTGGCCCATATCATCATCGACGTCAATCAACATGTTAGTTTTGTCATCATCAGCGTGACCGGCGGGTGATCGTCCAGACGGCACGAACCTTGCTGAGTGACGAAAAGCTCGTCAGCTTCGTGAGTCAGGGCACGGCTCAGTACCTGACGGTGCCGCACAGGAAAGTGAATCACGCTCAGATTGACCTAGAAGTCCGAGCTGATGACGACTTGCTTGTCCGCGTGGGGTAATATTTAATCGAATCCCATCCGTTACATTCATACGTTCTCTGAAATTTGTATGCAAAAAGATTGGCGAGGATCTGGAGAAGAGTATGAGACATCGTCATTCAGGTCCCGTTAATCATTTCACAATCCACCTCCTCTTCGCTAGGTTTCTACCCATTCTCCAGATCACATTCTAATATCGTCATCCAGTTTCTTTTCATTGGATTTATTATTTCAGGACATCCGGCCGTATCTCTACCGTTGTAACGGATAGCACCCGACCCGCCAGGACTATAATCTCAGTGCAGGCTTCTAACACAGGGTTGGCATCAGCAAGATTTAGGTAATTTTTAAGACCGGTTTGAATATTTATTTAGCCATCATACGGATATAATTATTAAAGTAGAGTAGTAGTGTTGAAAATTTGCAGAACGTTTTAAACCATTTAACCCCAGACATCTTGATTATGGATTGTTGTTTGAAGGGCTATGACAAAGGACTGCAAGCCTGAGAGCCCTGAGCTGTTGGCTATGTTAAAAGAGGACAACGAGGCCACAACCACGGAATCCATACTCCTCCCGCCACATCACACGAGGAAATTGAAGCTAGAGCTGCCTGTTGACATACCCTCTGATGTTGTTCGTTGCGCAGGTTACGCACGTTCCCTTTAATGGCATTACAGTGTATTTCAGCGATAAATTACATACCATACCAATACCAGCAAGCAACAGTGTGTGGATACAGGAATATATCTCTAAATCGACAACATATAATTTCTTTCCTTCCAGTGAATTTTTTAAGTTTCCATCCAAGTAGCCGCGCATGAACTCTAGGTCTAAGTTCCTATAATAGTTCCGCGAGATCACCCAATACTATATTTTGTTACAGTCGCCTTAGTCAACGACCATGATGAGTCTGTTGCGATTCGCGAAGTTACTATCAAGAAAGGAGACCGCTGCTTCTGCGTTTGGTATTGTGACTGCGTATGCATAAGTAAGTCTATAATATACTAGCTTTAACCCGCGGCTTTGCCCACGTCTGGCCACGTTGAAGGGTTCATTAAATGAAAACAATAATCGAACAGTTAATCATAACTTGCTCTGACCCCAAGCCCCCGTCATCCATCGTTCTTCGAGTACCACAAAGCCAATTGGTATATTTTTCCAACTACACTATCTACTATATATCTATATACTACATATCTCTATCATAAATTCATAACAAAAATGTCAAGATACTAAACAATTATCGTAAAGAAAAATGATTTCTGGAATTTAAGGTTCCCTTTCTAAGGAACCCTAATAAACTTTAAATGCAAATTTCACCCCCTTGATGGTTGAAATTCCAACAACATCGATATGTGTTGTGTTAGTTTCCAACGATAAGCTATAATTAATAACTATGATAATTCACGACCACAAATTCATAACCCCTCGTCTTAAAAAATTGTTCTCTATGCACCATAAAACTTTCGATGTATTTACAACTACGCTTTTATTTCTCTTCTAATGGGTGGATCTTCCCTTCCCAAAATTCCGTCGTAAAAGTATTTCTCCAGACATCATCACGCCAATTGGCACCCCCGACTCCCCGTTTTAAATAGCTCAAAATAAATTTACCTATAGCTACCTATTAAATAATTGGAATGAGAAAGTACACGAAAATAAACACACTATTATTAGTACATGCAATATTTGTCAAGTATACATGGAATCATTAAGGAAAAAATGTCAAGATACTAAACAATTATCGTAAAGAAAAATGATTTCTGGAATTTAAGGTTCCCTTTTTAAGGAACCCTAATAAATAACTTTAAATGCAAATTTCACCCCCTTGATGGTTGAAATTCCAACAACATCG
Organism: Argyresthia albistria; assembly: GCA_963457715.1. Taxonomy (NCBI): domain Eukaryota; kingdom Metazoa; phylum Arthropoda; class Insecta; order Lepidoptera; family Argyresthiidae; genus Argyresthia; species Argyresthia albistria. Next base: position 5,077,338 of record OY735262.1, on the reverse strand, counting down.
ATATGTGTTGTGTTAGTTTACAATGATAAGCTATAATTAATAACTATGATAATTCACGTCCACAGCGTTTGATTTTGAAATCGGTGACCCGATAAACTATACAAACGGTACCCATGTTGATTTCCAGATTTGGTCACCCCATTTCCCACACTTATTTACTCATTTATCGTTAGTAGTACGAACTAATCTTGATTCCCCACCCCATACAAACTCTGGACTCCCGTTTCATCCCATCAGGGGGTAAACATTTAAAAATATTTTCTGAGTGTATCTCTCTCTATACCTTAGGAACCCACATATTTTTTAATTTAATTCAGCGGTTTTGGCTCCGCGTTGAAAATTAAAGACTGTACACAAAATCATCCCTATTTTCACCCCTTTGCAGGTTGGTTTTGCAAAAACACTGATACATGTGTCCATTAATTTTCAATCGTCAGCCTAAATACAATATTTAAAGATTCTAACTTCAAAACTGACGGACTTTCATTTAAACTTTCAGCCCCCTTTTTTGCCTCTTAGGGGTGGAATTTCCAAAACAATCTTCCTTGGTGGATGCCTTCACTACGCAAGGCATCTCTGTGCAAAATTTCAAGTCTCTAATAGGCTCTGCGTTTATAGCAGTCCAACTTTGGACTCCGATTTCACCCCTTGCGGGGATGAATTTTGAAAAGTCCTTTGTTAGTGTACCTCTTGACCAAATAAGGGACATACATATCTTTTTATTTGATCCAAAAGTTTTGGCTTTGCGTTGAAAATGAAAGATTTTGTCCACACAACTTCATCCCCATTTCACCATTTTCGGGGTTGAATTTTCAAAAACGCTGATACACGTGTCCATTAATTTTTAATCTTCAGTCCGAATACAAAACTTAAAGATCCTAACTTCAAAACTGACGGACTTTCATAAAAAAAATCCCCTCTATTTTACCCCTAAGGGTCGGAACTTTCAAAAATGATTCCCTAATGAATGCCTACACTATGCAAGGTATCTATGTGCAAAATTTCAAGTCTCTAGGTCCAGTGGTTTGGGCTCTGCGTTGATATGATAGCAGTCAAACTTTGGACTCCCGTTTCACCCACCCAGGGGGTGAATTTTGAACAAAACTCTTAATGTAGGTACCTCTAGACCTCATAAGGAACCTACATGTCTTTTTATGTGATCTAAAAGTTTTTGCCCTGCGTTAAAAATGAAAGAATTTGTGCATACTACAACTTCATCCCCATTTTCACCATTTTAGGGGTTGAATTTTCAAAAACGCTTATATACATTTTCATTAAAATATCAATCGTCAGCCTAAATACAAAATTTGAAGATCCTAACTTCAAAACTGACGGACTTTCATACAAACTTTCACCCCCTATTTTAGGGGTGGAATTTCCAAAAATCCCTCCTTAGTGGATGCCTACACCATGCAAGGTACATATGTATGTGCAAAATTTCAAGTCTCTAGCTCCAGCGGTTTGGGCCCTGCGTTGATCGTAGTCAGTCATTTTACGATTTTATATATATACAGATAATATTGGGTTGAAAGTATTTTTAACCGACTTCCCAAAGGAGGAGGTTTACAATTCGTCCGGATGTTTGTTTGTTTTTTTAATGTATGTTCCCCGATAGCGCCTAGACGGATGGACCGATTTGGAAAATTATTTTTTTGTTTGAAAGGGTTTACCTTCCCATTGGTCCCATTGACACCAGGTCAGGATCTGATGATGGGATCCTGGAGAAATCGAGGGAACTCTTCAAATAATATAGGCAGACCTATAGTGATTTTTGTGTTTTTAGTAATAACTCGTGCATTTACTCACGGTAAGCATAATATTATGATGCGGGACTGCTGATGAAGACCACATATGGCCACCAGAACTGCTCAAAATTTTTAATTCTATTCCAATAGAACTACAGGAACTGCCATTTGAAATATTTAAACATAAGCTCAGAAAATGGCTAATAAGTAAGTGCTTCTATAATATTAAAGAATTTCTAGACTGTAGGGCTCGGTTCTAAACAGATATGAGATGACAGGGAGTGACATCCTAATTAAATTACACTCAGCATTCAATATTTTATATTATAAATTGTCATGACATTTTATGTAGGATAGTTTCATGAATTCTATAGGTATGTTATTAATTGCTGTTGCAATGTAATTAAATGCCTTAGAAATAATATTTGCATGCCACTGCGTGGCGAGATATGCTGCACATACTTTTATTCTATACTATAACATCTTCATAACCATATTTTTCGCAAATAAACGAATTTGTAATTTGTAATTTATTCAATACTAGATACTAGGTACAAATACAATGCGTGGCTGACGGGCAGGCAACGCATAGCCTAAACCGGTGGACCTAGAGCCATGAAACTTTGTACAGAGGTTCGTTAGTAGCGTGGGGTAGCACTGAGATGGGATTGGACAAAATTAATTTCGCAAAGGGGGGGGGGGGGGGGGGGAAGGGGTTACAGTTTGTATTAAACTCAATCTAATCAAATAGGGTTTGTGGAAGTCGGTTTTTTCTAAAGTTTACTTTTTGTTTCAATTATTGATTACAATAATGTATGACTGGGTCGGGATGGAGGGATGCAAACTGCATCTGCTGCCAGATTGTGCTACCACAAAAAACGTGGTCCAACTTCTCTCTTACAGGCGATGACCCCAAACTCCTTTGTCAAGAGATGACGGAGCCTCGGCTGTCGGCTGCGGGCCTCAAGAAGCGGGACCGGCCCAGGCATTCCCGCTCTATCTGCTACGAGAACTTAAAATGTTTGAACATAAGCGTGGCTGTGTTAGGCGTGCTTATGGTAATGCTTCTCTTGGGTAAGAATTCCAGTGCAGGAATGTGATGATTTTTGATATAGGTAGGTACAGCCTAACGAAACTGCACAAGCTTTTTAAAAACATGACCAATGTAACTTTGTTTTGGACCTTGCGACTATAAAATACCTATGAAGATAATTATTTTCCGGCTTTCTAGGTTTCATTAAAGCCATGTTAGGTCTGATGTGTGAATGCATCGGCATCTGGGGCTTGTCCTGCATTATTGAGCTGCCGCGACCACTGCAGCGTTATCAAGAGTCGTCTCTGAGGGACCGCCCGGTAGAATGTGATGAGGCGGGATGGCCCGTCCACCCAGACACCAAGCAACGCACGGTCCGCGTCTTGAGCATGTACGGGTGCACATACCATGTTTATGATAACCACCCTGACCAGGCTGGAGATACTACATATTGTTATACCTAGTTCATTGTAACCCTTTAGAGATGGAATAGTGTTGCGATATTCTTTGATTGATTCTGTAGTGTTGGTTGCTCCATCTGGTGCTGCTGATCGTGATATATTTTGCTAGCTCTAATCATTGCTGTGTCTTCTATCTTCCTAGGCAATCTTTTCAACAACGATATTATCTTTTTATAGGACGATGGAATTTTTTCTAAATACAATATTCCTTCTGATGCTGCCGTGTGCTGTCATTCGGAATTTGGTGCGAGCGTTGTCGAACTGTCAGAAAACTGAATTGGCAAAGGTTGAGGAAGAGAGACACATTAAGCGAGAGTCTTCGAACCTAAAACGCAATTCCAGTTCGTACAACAGTCGGGATTTGAAGGTAGGTATAATTAATTATCATTAGCTTATTAACTAAACATTGATGTAGCAAAGAATCTTTCTAGAAAATAATTAACTTGTTGTTCTGTTTTGGTTGACTATGTTGTCGTGGCGTAGGCCTCGGATAAATCTATTGAATTAACCCTGTGTCTCACTCACAACATAGACAACACCTAAAGGGGAGAGGCCTTTGCCCAGCAGTGAGCATTACAAGCTCGTAAAAAGAAAGTTTACTATCTCTAATTGCGTAGTTAGGACTTAGGACATTTTATTACAGGAAGAGCCCCGCCGCGCCGACGGCAGACTTTTTGATCGGCCGATAGTTTGGTCTGGTTGGGGTGCCAGCGCGCACACTGACTTTACTGATCGTCGGGTTGGTGGTGGGTGCGCTACTCACACCAGCAAGAGTCGGCTGATTCCATAACTCAGTTGGTCGCTTTTGAAGCTGTGTCGGCCGGTGGAGACTCAATCGGTGGAGTCGGCCGATAGTTATCCGACTGATGTTTAGTTTGAAGTCAATCGCACAGATCATCAAACTTATCAATCGGCCGATTCCGAATCGTTGTGATGTGCATACTTGCATATATCTTCATACTGATTCTGATTTAACTATCGGCCGACCAAAATTCTGCCGTCGGTGATTTAAGGGATTGATAACACCTTGACTATGCTATGCTCCTGAAAAAAGACATCACAAGCACCGAGTCCGATATTCTCCTAAAAGATACACCCATGTACAACATTTCGTGACAAGAAGGAAGGAGCAATGGATGGAGGCATAGCATGGCGAGTTTAAGTGGCTGGTAGAGGAACCGCAACACAGTACTAGATGAATTATCCCACTTTAATCGCATGGACTATTCGGAGTGCTATTTGTGAGAACTTCGGCCTACAACTTTGAATCTTACTTTAATATCGCGGTAGAAGTACGTCGAGAGTGTAATTCCTGACTGCTGTGTAGGGTTCCTCGACCGGAGTCCGCAGGCTTCGCTGCCGACGAACACTGAACCCCTGGATGACGCCGGGCGCCGCAAAACTCTCTACTGACTTGTGGGATGAAGCGCTCACTCCGTTCGCGAAGAATGAATTGGTACGTAGCCGCAGTTACCAGATGTTACCTACTTGTTGTTACCAGAGAACTCACAACGGGTTCGTCCTTGGTCCTAGTAAATACCCCTACTGCTACAAGCACACCCATCCCATTTCCCATGCTCCTATAGTGCATAAATAAGCATGGGTGTTCTTCCTACCAGATTTAGTGGGAGCACGAGAACGAACTCCTCACGAGCACGACGCTCATGAACAGAGTTCATTGTCGGGCGGGACCTCAAATTGTAAAAAAACATATTTAAAGCCACAATGAAACTTTAAATTGTTTGAGTTGGAAAAGGTAATGCTAATTTAACTAATCAATCAGTCTTCTGTCTACCTATTTCAGATGCTACCGCTGTTGTGTGCCGGTGATCGCAGGGGAGAGGACGCCATATCTTCGTGTGTCGACTCCGAACAAGATACTGAGTATGTGCTGATGCAAATGCAGAAAAGCAGGGAATCTCTCGCGGTTAGTCTTAGTCAGACAGATCGATCACAGCACAGATGTTAGGTCTAGCTAAAATTCAGATGAGACTTAACTAGGTTATACAGGATGTTCGGCAGAACGTTTTACATAGAAAAATGGGAGGTAGGTGGGGTCATTTGCTACCTACCCAGGCCAAAAGATTTGGCCTAGGCTCCAAGGATTTTTTTATGTGTTTTTTTTTTGTAATTTGTGCAATTTCGTCAGTTTCATACCTTCAACTCCTTATAAGTTGTTTTTCTATGGGTAAATCTGTTTTATTTTTATTAGATTAGATTATTACTTTTAAAAATAATATTTGTTGCAGGTCATTGCTAGAAACAAAGTTATAAAAATTCAAACGTGAAAAAAGAGTTTTTATTTTAGAGCTTGACTTCGAGTTATTCATTGTTATTTACCTAGCCGGACCATTTCAACGACATTCTACTTATGTGGAAAGTTAAAGGTTTTGCGAAATTTATCACTGCAAAGGTGAAAATAATGAAACCATCAATTAAAATGTCGTATTAAAGTGTCGTAATATCTTTATTTAAAAACATAAGTAAAAAAAATTAAAAGTATTTTTTTCAACGTCAAGACTTAACGGCACATAAAGGCTCTGGCAACACCATTAAACAGCCTATAAAATAAGCAGCGTTAAACAGCTTTAAATATTGGTTAAATGTAGCAATAAAAATATTTGATGAAAGAATGTTAAAAAAATGATTGTTTCATCATTATTATATTAAACAACAAAAACAAACTGCGTCACGCCTTTTTCCATACGGGGTGGCAGAGGCACAACTGCGTCCAATATTATACTTATGCTGAAATATTCATAAAAAACATAAATATATTTGTAGGCATAAAAACTCGCACCAGAGATTGAAAAAAAAATTTAAAAATCACAGTGCGCAATAAGCGCTATTCTGGCTCTAAATGCTTTGCTACAAAGAGCCACTCGACGAGCAAGTGTGTTGAAAAAACTTAACTAAACGATAACAAAAACATAAAACGAAGTAAACGAAATCAAGCGCAAGCGCAGAGAGAAAGTCAGATCGTGAGTCAGCTAAATCTCCTCGCTCGACTGAATAATGGCCTACGCAGACCGGGACGGCATGGCAAGGGATTTAAAATTTTACCATCGGAAATTCGAACGTATCGATAAAGAAATAAGGCATAAATAGGCGATTTTCTGACCGCTAAAAATTGTTCTTAAAGTTGCCAACAGATGTCGTAGGCAAGACATGGGAGATGGCTTTTATATCGTTCATCCCTAATTTGGTTTTAAAAAGATGTTTAATGGGTAGTTGGTGGTCACTTTCCTCGCCAAAGTGCTTTTCTTTTTGTGAGGAAATCGGCTATTTTATACGTCGAAGAGACCATACACAAGCTAAATTAAGTTTCTTTCACCAAAATGAAACGTAAAACCTTTAACTTTCCACATAAGTAGAATTTCGTTGAAATGGTCCGGCTAGGTAAATAACAACGAATAACTTTGGCTGAGACAAAAATATCAAAGCATACCTCATATTGCTAGAAAGCTCACACTCTAGAGATGTTTTTAGAATATCGGAAAGTCTCCCATAGCTTTTAGTTCTTTTTTAATGCAACTCGAAGTCTAGCTTTAACTAGAATAAAATCTCTTTTTTCACGTTTGAATTTTTATAACTTTATTTCTAGCAATTCTATTAATTTTAAAACGACCTACTAATTATTGAGATTCTAATAAAAAAAATAACAGATTTACCCATAGAAAAAAGTTATTAGAATCTGACGAAATTACAAAAAAAAACAAAAATATCCTTGGGGCCTAGGCCAAATCTTTTGGCCTGGGTAGTTAGTAAATGACCCCACCTACCCCGTATGTAAAACGTTTGCCGAACACCCTGTATAATAACTTAACTTAAGATATTTCTGGTTAAAAGCACTTTTATCTGTTTTGAAGTTTACCTTACCTTCTTTCCTTTTGTTTGTCGCCAGAAATGTCAGCGGAATAGTTCCTGCGCGCCTAGACCTAAAGACCATCGGAAAAACTAACACGTACCAAACTAGAATTACTTACTTACCTTCTTAGAACCATATTAAATATAAATCTTATCACCTAGCTAGTCAAATAATATTCCCTGGACGCTTAAATCCTACTAGACTAGACTATACCACTGTAACAATAGGTAGTACTTAATTAAAATATTTTAATCCTACCCACCCACCTGCTGAACGTTTGATTTTCCACGTCTTACAACCTACCTATAGTACCTATTGCATGTCAAGCGGGGCTAGCCCATCACCGCAATTACGGGTGTATTTACTCACGAAAGAGGAAATAGTATCTACCTTTACTGATGAAACCGGGGTAAGAAAAGTGAAAGAAGAACACTTTATTTCTCATTGTTACTGAATTTTCTATTATAATAATAATATATAGTTTATTCAAGAAAATTGTACAACACAAGTCACCTAATTCGTGTTGAGTGTTTGTGTCTTAGTTTACAAGTCCTCCATTATCTTCTTTACTACAATTCCAAAAGGTAAAATTGAATTAAATTACTAGGCATTGTAGATATCTTCAATACTATTTAATTGTCTAAAGTCATTCTACAAGATATCTCGAAACACTGTATTAACAGTTTTGCTAAAACTACATTCTTAAGTAAGGCTAAACTATGCGAAATAATTGACTTCAGTCTCCCTTAAAATTGTCACAAATGCGTGCCCACTTTTGCTTAACTGAATCTCCAGGGATATCTACAAGGGGTATCCAGGGATATTTTTAAATTACCCAAGACAAAGGGTCGAATTAGTCAACTTGGCTTCTAGATATCTACGATGCTTTTTTAGGGTTCCGTACCCGAAGGGTGCCAAACGGGACCCTATTACTGAGACTTCGCTGTCTGTCCGTCCGTCCGTCTGTCCGTCACCAGGCTGTATCTCATGAAGCGTGGTAGCGCTAGACAGTTGAAATTTTCACAGATGATGTATTTCTGTTGCCGCTATAACAACAAATACTAAAAAACAAAAGAAATTTAATATTAAGGGGGGCTCCCATACAACTAACTTGATTGTTTTGCTAATTTTTGCTCGGTATTGATAATGGTAGCAGGTAGACGCTCAAAATGTTCACAATATATTGAGTATATTATTTACATAAAAAATAAATAATTAAATTAAAATTAAATTAATGTTTAGGGAGGCTCCCATACAATTTTTTTTTTTTTTTTGCGGTTTTTTATAGATAATGGTACGGAACCCTTCGTGCGCGAGTCCGACTCGCACTTGGCCGGTTATTTATATTTAGGCAGCACCCAGGAATTCCATTCTTTGGACTCAAAATTAAGATTTAATAATTAAATCCTAATTTTGAGTGCGAAAATTAAATTCCTGGGTGCTACCTAAATATATTTAAAAAAACATTGGGCGCAGGCGCAGTCCCAGGGGACTAGGGGACTGACCATGACCCCCCCACGTCAACTTGAAAAATTTCCAAAACTTGACGGTTTCCAAATATTTCGAAGAAATTGTTACTCGACACGTTTCCAGGCCGGATCACGCCGCCCATAGAATCCTCTGCAGTACCTACTCGGCGGAAAAATCATGGCTAGCATGGTGAATATATATTCTGTTTCTTCTGAGTATACTGTGTGTAAAGTGCACCTGAGTCCTGAACCGAAAAGTTGAGTCAAAATAATGAAAATCCTGGATCGTTTGCCCCCCCCAGGGTTCCGCCGTTGGCCGCGTAACACATGCATGCTATCTCGGCGTTTCTGCCACTCCGTATCGGAAAAGGTGTGACGCGCGCGCAAATGTTGTTTTAGAGATTTCTCTGTCTGTCGTGTCTTTATCCGCGCGCGTCTCGGTCGCGTTATGTCTTGCCCGTCCAGTGTGGACAGTGTGTGAAAGTATAGAATACATGACAAAGGCGAGCTTATTTCAACATTTTATGCTCGAACGAAACGCTTAGCAGCTGTCCGGCCTGTCTGTCCCCCTGTTCCGAGTCACGCCAAAATCGATTACAACTAGCGTCTACGAAGCCGTACGAGTAGTCTTGTGTCGGTCATCATCATGTACGAAGAACGATTAGGGAACGTTACTGTGCAATGAACGAAAATTCGGACATTCGGTCTATTAGAGGACATCGCTCCGAGCGAGGCAGAGAATGGGGCGGGGCAGGCGGGAGCGCGGGAGCCATTGATTGAGCCATTCATTTCATTACATTATTATACTTTTTAATAGAAGTGACATCTTGACTAGAATGACAGTCCTAAGCCTGTTTAAGTATGAAGTGAAATCAAATATTATTTAACTTTTTATTTCTGCAATGCAAACTGACACATACAATTGTATAAGTGTTAATATTATCAGAGTATAATATTCCTCAAGTTTCTGCTCTGCACGAAAAGAAAGGTTAATCTAATAGCTCCATTTTTTATTCATCCAATCCAACGTCCTAATAGTAGGTACTAATGAAGCTGTTAGAGCTTACTGATATGTCCTAGTATGGAGCGCTCTCTGATGACGACGTGATAACCGAGCAGAGCAGGCATATTTTTTATTCATAAGATCTAATGTCCTAATAGTACTATCTAAGGTACTAATAGAGTATTCTACTGTTAGAGTATACTAGTACACTGACTGAAATGTACTAGTACGGAGCGCTCTCTCTGATGACCGAGCAGGCACAAGACTAGTTCCGTCCGAGTCGGTTTTGTTTGGCAGGCACACAGGCAATACAAAACGATGGCATCGTACGTAGCAGACGCTGTAATCGATTATGGTGCTGACGGCGATGTCACGGAACGCGACTCCTGTCTGTCATATTTTGACGTTTGATTTGAAGTTTTGTTTGACATGAATGTAAAATGGCTGAACTCTGCCTGTGTTAGTGAATTTGTGATAACATTTCACATCCACGGGTAACTGAGCATGCAGCGTAGTCTATTGAGGCCGCTTAGAATTCTTAGCAAGTTTAAAGAAAGTACCGTTCAATTGAAGCATCCGTTTACAACAGGTACGTGTCAGGTGGAATGTTAGAACCTTATCCATACATACCACACTATTTTAGTAAGTGCGCATTGAATACGGAAGAACCTCGCTTTCTTTGGACGAATGCCAGATAGTTCAGGAAGTTTTTGGCGTGCCTATGAAGTTTGTATTCTTATAGCGCTAATTTGGAGAGCCATGGAAGACAAGGAGTCACTGAAGAAACGTCTGACTCCGATGCAGTACCACGTTACTCAAGAGGCGGGTACTGAAAGGCCTTTTACAGGTAAATATTTATTCATGTTATCAAAATGTTTACAGGAATTTCATCATTTCAATTCCTATTTTTGTTTGACCTACTTCTCTTGCCGACTTGTTTACTCAATCAGCAGAATTTTACAACATAAATGTACTGACAACTAATAGCATAAATGTACTGACTTTTAGGATGCTACAATAAGGTTTATGATGAGGGACTATATGTCTGTGTGGTGTGCCGGCAAGACCTGTTCAGTTCTAAAACCAAATATGACTCTGGCTGTGGTTGGCCTGCATTCAATGATGTCCTCGCCCAGGAGAAGGTCACCTTACACAAAGATGCCAGTGCAGGTATATTATTTATTTATCATATCTTATTGACTCATCTTGATTGACTTGATTATCTTATCTTTTTCATAATAATGTTATGTAGACAGTTGAAATGATAACATACCTAACAATTGTTTGCACAACTAGTTATCTCTGTTACCTATCAGGTGATATTTAAATAGGTATAGACATCTACCTAAATTCCTATTAAAATTCTGCATTACATTAAAAACCTGGAAAAACTGTCATATGCAGAGTACTATTGACATACAATAAGCACCTATTCCAGCTGATGTTTACATTTGTTGAACCTAATGAAGCAGAACATACTATGCAAGGACAATGAACAATGGTTCAAATATATTGTGTCTATAGTACTCTGGTAGAGTTTAGCATGTGGATACAGTGACTGACAAAGACTATATATACCCTTCCACTGTAACATCCAGGCCCTTACATCTATGAACCTTACCATCCATCACTGCCAGCCATTTCATTTACACATATATTTAATTCTTTGGATTGTTATGTAGCATGATCAAGACCATACCATATCTAGCTTAACCTTACACAGAGGCTCACCATCAGCATGTATATCCATGCTCATAATTCCATATTCATAGTACATTCAACAGCAGAGCAAGCTTGGGAACTATTAGAAGTTACTTATGCAATGAACTAGAAGTGTTTAAGCTTGACATGTTGTAGTGTGTACATTATAGCACTACACTAGAGTGCACTGTATCAAATGACAAGCACAAGGCCAGCTTCAATGTCATGTTATGCTTGAACAATAACTTATTGTATGTAATTTGTTTTACTTGTTACAATTATTATATTTTGTAGCCTTTTTCGAATTATAGCAAGATACTCATGTCGCAAAGATTAAGTAATAAATAAACTGTATACTATCCCATATAAATAAAATTATGGTATTTTGATTGCCTTAGTTAGTTAGTTATGGATTAAATCCTCATTCATTTTATAAAATCAATTCCCTTTGTTTATTCGACAGAAGATTTACTTTAAAGCATTCTAAAATTCCATTGATTCTTTGTACAGTTGACGTCAAAGATCTTTACATTTGAGTTTTCCATAAATATCTTTACATTTAATAAGTTTACACACAGTATGGCAAATACAGGTTTTATAACACTTATAGAAAGACGTTTCCCGAATTACATTTTATAAGTTTACACACAGTATGACAAATACTTGTTACAATGTATGTGACAGTTTCATCTCTCCAATCAAATGCTGTATGTAAACTTATAAAATGTAAAGATATTTATGGAACACTCAATTGTAAAGATATCTTTGACATCAACTGTACATTAAATCCTAGTGTTGTAAATATGTAAACCTTGATATGATAAGAATAAGATACTTTGGGTCTTATTTATCCACAGTATGCATCTGGGTTGTGGAAATTAGTGCTAATGCATTTGTTTTATCTTTTTCTGTCTGTCTCTCCCGTTCCCTTGACCACTCTCCGAAACCCCTGACTCCACAAATGATCGTAAGTTGTCTCTAAATTGGTAAAAATGTATGTATTTATTATTTTTGCTTTATTATTTTATTTATTGATATTGTCATGTGTGTAAACCGCTGTACGTATTGAAATCGCACTGCTTTAAATATTAAATCAATACTCTTTTTGAGATTTTGTTGTTATTACTTGAGTTTTCCACATGCACAATTCTTACTGCACATTTTCGTTTTTCATGAACTTCACCATTAACCATTGGAATGGGCATGACGAATAATCGCAACCCTCCCCGCTCCCTCCCCACCCCACCCCGCCGCGCCTCTCCCCCCACTCCCCGTCCCGGACGCTGCCCGACGCCGACGCTGCTGCCTCCACCGGGGCGACGACGACCGCCGACCATACCACACGTCACATCAACACCGAAATTCCCGGGAAATGTGCTCATTACATCACTCATATCTTTGTGACATGTAAATAAATCGCTTACCGGGATGTGGACTCGTGTGCTATAAATAAATACCTAGTTGGTGCGAATATATTACTGGTTTTGACACGGCCAGGGTTGGTGCGAACTGAGGTGCGCTGCGCCAAGTGCAGCGCCCATCTAGGACACGTGTTCGACGACGGCCCCGCGCCCACCAGGAAACGCTTTTGTATTAATTCCGCCTCGATGGACTTCATTCCGGCAGAAGAAAGAAAATCCTAATTAGCTAGCTGTAAGAAGAAACTGTTTCCCAATATTACTAATTACACAGATATGTACTAGAGATGATTATTGTCCAGTATAAATATTTACCTAATCCATTAATTTAGCAGGCAGTCCAAGTACACATACGTGTGTTCTGTAGTGTCAATTAATGTATTTTCATATTCAATTTATTCTCCATCCCTGACCGGCGTTTATCTTGAGCATTTGAGCAACTAAAGCAGTCAGTAGGAGTTCGATACTGCAAGGTCGAATGCCCAAAAACGAAATGTTAACTTCAAAGTATCAAATATGAGTTTCAGCTTCGGAGATGATTTATCGAACAAATTGAATGTGTCAATGTGTTTGATAAATATGTGCAATTGTGCACGCCCAAGATAATTGTCGATGGCTTCTACTAATATTATCTAAGCTAGTTCCGTACTAATTGTCTTCTTGCTAGCCTTACGTTGAATAAGAATATTTTTGTATCATTGTCCAATCAATAAATGTTGGAATGTTGAAACGAGTATGAAGACGCACATATTATGCTAAGTTATGCTAAATTTAGATCGAACTTTGTGGACTGAATGTGGCCTTAATATGTGTATTTGTATGCACTAATATTTTGCTTTCGTTTCTGCTGTCTAACTTAGTAAAGCAGCTATTATAATAATACCTCGATGTGTGATCCTAGTAGTCACTAATTTAGTTACCAAGCAGTCATTGTTAATTGATTTACAGTTGTTACGTTAATTTATTCCGATAATGTGTTTATGTTGATCAGTACAAATAAGTAATTTAATTTTTGTTGCATGAATACAAGAATGATGTAAGAAGTCGCCCTTAATGTACGGTAATAAATATTATTTTTGTGTACATTATTGTTGTTCATTAATTAGTTAATTCAACCTGGGTTATTTCACCTATGTGCATTAAGTATACTTTTCGTATACTTTAAGCACCTGGGTGAATAAAGCTAACTTATAGCACAGATTAATAAAGAGTAAAAACTTAGTGCACCATGTTGTTAGTTGCATTATACAGTGCGAGTCTTCATAATGTGCACATAGCGATCTGAGATGAAGAACATCAAATATAATCGACAAAAAAATATTAAAAAAATTCTGTCAATATTTTTTTATAGGATTTAAAGTTTTTTTTTCGCTGACTATATACCAACTGCAAAAAACTAACATAATTGAATGAATGAATGAATTTCTTTATTTCCAATAAAAGATTCACATTTTGGTTAAGCCCTAGATCCCACACTAGGATTCCCTGTATCGTGGGGTCTAGTCTCTTCCAGACCATTTACAAATAAAGTTGTATGGAACTTAATTATATAAAAAACAACAAAACATAAGTACTAAAAAGCATTTGCTGAAAAAAAAAAAAAAACAAAAGTAAGAACAAAAATCTAAAGTGTTTAGTGTTGGTGTACCTGCCAGCCCTACGACTGCGAGTCTTGGGGTCGGACGTTAACCGGGCTTTTGGCCACTAAGCAGGCTGAGTAACTGTGTAGTGTTAGTGTGGAGTGTAGTGAATGTGTGAAGATAGTAGTGTATAATGTTTGTGAGTGTTTGTTTGTATGAGGATTTAATTTGTCAAATATTAAGGTTAGTATTATTGCAGAAGACTTATTTGCAAATTTGGAGAATACTTTCTGTTTTGGAATAGTCAAGTTCTTGCAGCCATCCAAAAAGTAGCTTCCTACACCTGTACCTGCTTAGATGCATTATCTTTAGTTCAGCATTTATCTTGGTATAGAGATAAGGACCTTGGAACGTGAAGAACCTTTGTGCGAAACAAGTGCGTGTCCGGGGGCATTTCCATCCCACTCGACGAGCTGCGACATCAGCAGCAGTGTCGAGAGCAGATCTGTGATATTTAAGAACCACAGCGATGACATATAGTTGCCGTACCCTAAGACGCTTGCAATCTTGGTAGAGGCAATCAGTGGGATACCTAAATGGTTTGCAGAAGGCTACCTTGAGAAGAGCTCTCTGCGCGTATTCAATTCTTATGACGTCTGTCTTGGCAGCTGCTCCCCAAATCAAGATGCCATAGGTTAAGATGGATTCGCACAGGGCAATATAGACGAGCCTACGAGTATTCATATCAGCAACCTGCCGAAGTCGTCTGAAAATGTACATTAATTTTCTAACTCGACCGGATAGTGATGCAATCTGCTTCCTCCATGTCAGTCTTTCGTCAATAATTATCCCCAGGTATTTGATGCTATGTACTTGTTCGAGAGTTGGGCACATACAGGAGGGGTTATTGATGTCTCTGCATGAGTGCATCTTTATATTAGTGTCAGCAGTTGGAGCCGTTTTTTGTGTTATTCTAAAGCAAATTATTTTGGTTTTAGCTGTATTAAGAGTAAGGAGGTTTCGTCTGAGCCAGTCATTAACCCTATTCATGCCCTCACATGCCACAGCACCTGCAGATGACCAGCTCTTGCCGTAGAATATGATGGCAGTGTCGTCCGCAAACATAAATAAGTCCGCTTGGATCAAGTCTAGCCGGCACAGATCGTTTATATAGATGAGAAATAGTGATGGACCCAAAACACTTCCCTGGGGAACTCCAAAGTTAATGTTCGCGTAGTCACTGTAGGAATCGTTAACTTTAACTCTTTGTCTGCGGTCTGAGAGATATGAGTGAAACCAGTTGAGAGGGAGGCCACGTATACCCAAGAGCTCCAATTTTCTTAAGAGTATTGGACGAGAAACGGTGTCAAAAGCTTTCGCGAGATCGAGAAAAGCTCCCAGGCACCTATAACCTTCATCGAGCTTAGTAGCGACGGTATTAGTCAGGTTTAATATGGCGTCCTCTGTGGACATATTGTTGCGAAAGCCGTACTGATTATGGGCCAGTAGACCATGGGATTCTAGGAAGTTAAGAAGTCGCTTATTTACTAGTTTTTCTAAGAGTTTGGAGAGAGTACTTAGAAGCGATATAGGCCTATAATTAGAAGCTTCTGATGGATCACCCGCCTTGTAAATAGGACACACATTGGCAACTTTGAAGAGATCGGGAACCACGCCTGAGTTCATACTTATGTTGAAGATGTAGGCCAAGGGACCAACTAGAGACCGGCTTGATTTTTTAAGAATCTCGTTTGTTATATTGTCAATGCCTGGGGCCGATTTGTTTTTCAGACTACTAATTAGTTTAAGGAGTTCCGTCTCATCTGTGGGAATAAGATAGAATGAGTTTGCTATCACATTTTCGGCTATTGTTGACGGTACTTCTTGAGCCAATTGTTGTTCGGTCATCTTAGTTGAGTCAAGAATATTGTTTGCGTATGAGTCGCCTACCGTTGAAAAGTATTGGTTAACTTTGTTGAGTGCAGCTGTTGGGTCTATTTCGTTTTCAAGTAGTCTTGAGTTGTCTGTTTTCCCAGATTCCATATTGCAAATAGTTTTTATTGCATTCCATAATTGTTTACTACCCTGGCAGCTTTCTAAGATTTTTTTGTCATGTTCGTTTTTGAGATTCTGGATAGTGTTATTGCAGTAGTTTCGGTAGTTTTTATATTTATTTTGGATATTAAGGTCATTTTTGTTCTTCCTGGCTTTTATGTGAAGTCTATCTCTTTGCTTTATACATTTGAGAAGTCCAGGAGATATCCAAGGTTTTATAATAAATTCCGAACTGCGAGAAATTTTAACCGACTGGTGCTTTTTCAAAATTTCGGTGAAAGTCCTCAAAAACGTTGTGGTGGCCATATTTACGTCGGTCTGTTTATAACAGTCGGACCAGTCCGTGTTTGTAAGCTCTGTGGTGAGATTGTCAATATCAGTTTTTGTAGTATTATTTCTTTTTCGTTGTATACAGCATTTAGAGACATTAATACTTAACAGAACGGTGTCATGGTCTGTAATACCAGAGTAGCAAATTACTGATTGTGAAGACAGTGCAGTTTTTAGGAGGCAGTGATCAAGGCAGCTAGTATCCCTAGTTGGTAGTAAGTACGCTGGATAAAAACCCATGTGCGATGTCCGATTTAGATATTCATCTGATCGGTCATCCTTATTATCTTCCGATATGTCAATGTTTATATCCCCCGTGATAATGCAACTCTGCCCTTTGCAGCTATCCACTACTTTTTCCAGTGAGGTAAAAAAGTTATTGTAGTGATCAACAGTCTTAAAAGATGGTGGACGGTAAATAGCTAAGATAGAGAGGATTTTATCTATTTCGATTACCAGGCAGTTGGCATTGGAAAATGATGGCTCTGTTATGGTTACTCTGAGACCCGTCCTAGCGAAGGCTACCAGACCATCATTTTGATTAAGATGGTTCTTTGAAAAGTGACATTCATATCCATTCAGATTAATACCTGTAAATGATTCATTTAACCAACATTCCGTCAAAATAATAATATCTGGTTTGAATTTTAATTTATGCAGTAGCACAAGGAATGTGTCAAAATTTTTATTTATGCTCCGTATATTTTGGGTTATGAAGGTGAGATTTCTCGAAACATCACCTAGGAATTTAATACAAGTTTCTGGACTATAGACGGGTGTGCATGGTATAAGGATGGAATCGTCTACAGTATCTATTAACGTTTTGTTAGTCACGAGGAGATGCTTTGCATAAAGTCACAGCAATAATAGGGCTTTGGTCTGTCAGTATATGAGAGGGAGCTATGTGTTTAGGTCGGTCTTCGGGTTTCAGATGGTTTCGATTAGCTAGGTGGTGTGGGTGAGCCTGTAAGGTAAAAGTGCAGCGTGAATGAGTATTTGTGTTAGGAAGGTGGTGTGTGAAAGTCGGTAAGGTAACAGTGCAGCGTGAATGTGTATTTGTGTTAGGTATAATTACGAGATGGAATGGATTACAGGGTTAAAATTAAGTGGATAGTGATGCTGCCATTATCAAATAGTCACTAAAAAGTGTTAATTACTAATACTTCCAGAGATCTAGGCGATCTTGTCTTAACGTAATTTCGTTACCATAGGGTTTTTGCGAGTTAACCCGCTACTGACCGCCTTTAAAAACGTTAAGGCGTTAAAAGTATTTTAGTTACAAACATGATTTTGGTGCATTTTGAAAGTTAATAAAATGCAAAATAATATCGTATAATAATCATTTTGTTTTGGGGACCAAATTCTGAATTTAACTGTAATTACTAAAAAAAAATGTCAAAAAATCACAATTGTTCAAAAACAAAGCGTAATTTTAGTAAGCAGTTATCACTTTTTCAGCATTTTTTTGTAACTCGCAGTACTGCCTGCTCTTCATCATTACAATCCTGTTGATTTAACTGCGACAAACCCTTTCAGTCCGAAGTTATATATTTTTTTGCAATTAGTGCATGGTTCACGAAAACTTATACCAAATGCCTGTAAAAAAATAGGGGGCGGTGGGAATTTTTTTAAACATTTTTTGTCGATAAAATAGGGTCGTCTTTAACCCTATTTAATATGTCCAGTTTATGAAGACTCACACTGTATTTACTTTAGGTTAACTTCACCCAGGTGCTTATAGCTTATAGTATACTAAAAGTATACTTATTGCACCTATGTAGGTGAATTAAGTATACGTACCCTTAATCCCAATAGTTCTAGACACAGGTTTAATACTTATAAAACTGATATCCGAGTAAAGGCTCATGCCCCTTGGTGGGGACATTGATGTGGGTATAATTTGTTACCGAATAATAAAACAGTATCGGTTTCATGGTGAGTCTTTTATTATATAATAGGTATGTATGTATGGTTGTAATTTATATGCACAAGTTGCTCGTACATGGCACTGGTGTTTTACAACTGTCAAAAATCATAAAAACTGATCTATTGCGTTGGATATCTTGTACCATAAAATATAACCTATTACATTTATTAATACATTTTCAACTTAAACTACATACCTAATTATAAGTAAGTAGCTCCCTCAACATATTTAGTTTTGCATACTCAAATTCATCTCCATGATCACATCAGTTAATACATTTCATACAATAATTTTGTAATATTAGATGCAGAATGACAGCGATTCTTTAGGCGTCAAATTAAATTTAATTAATATTAAAATCAAGTTCGGCAACATCTTAAAACCTTGGCTTGTGAACTATTTTTATTTAATCCATTTTTATTTGTGTCGAACTAGAGCACCTTTATTTCGAATTCACTGCCAAAAAGTTTACCAAAATAACACGTGTCATTGTTAATTCGAGATGCGCTTTCCAACGATATTTTGGCTTGCGGTGACAGGTCAAACTACCGCTTTTTCACATTACGTGGCGTTGAACTGGGGTCCTGCTGTAAACCCACCTTCAACATCAAGTAACATCTGAAGGGTTACCCGTGCAATATGATATATAATTATAAAAAAAAAATGTTATAAAATATTTATCCATATGATTTAATTTAATTTCGTATGTAAGTTAAAGCAGGCAAATCATCCGATTTGTATGTGTTAAACTACCAATAAATACATTTGTAAAGTGCCTCTAATCAAAATAGTAAACTACATTAGACAAAATGTTATTTTTTATGGCAACCCATATGTTTAAATTTTTGCCAGTGAATTAGAAATCTAGGTTTAGATTAGATGTAGATTTAACTTGCTGCCTAAAGAAGTGGTCCCACCATCTTTGTTCAAGATTGGCTTGTCTACTATTCAACTTATACATTTCTACATTATTGCACGTGTCTTGGTTGGTGCAATTGTTTCCTCTTTGCATCAGTTAGGCCAAATTATTGAAATAACGCAAATATGTCGAAAAATACACAGATACATTATTTTGCTCAATTAGGCCAATTAAAACCTGTTGATTTGAACAACGTTTGAAACTGTTAGAAACACATCTTTAGATAGTCGTACATAACGCAACTAATATAGCAGCATAATTGACAATCAAATAGTACAAATAATAATATTTGATAGTACAATGGAAATAATAATGATTTGTACAATATAAAGGTATCTTATCTCGCTATCTACTAAACAGTAGCATGTGTGTGGGTGCACCAACCTAACAACCAAGGACGTCTGCACGGAATCTACGTAGCTTTAATTGGTCACTTCATATTGTCAAAGAGTTATCTACTCGTTTCTATATTGTTTCTGTACAATTAACAGCAGGCGAGCCTCACTCCATCTATACGAACCAAGCTATCACACCGCCGGCGCCGCCACTTCAAAAACATAATTTAACAGCATCTGTTGGCACAACCTACGCAAAATAAAGCAGAGAGAATCGCGAATGTCTTATCCTTAAAAATAAATAATCGTAAATATAAAATGATGAAGGAGTTAGTATGCCGCATTCGTTCTCTACCCCTACAGCAGGAGTAGTTAGTATGCCGCATTCATTCTCTACCCCTACAGCAGGAGTAGTTAGTATGCCGCATTCATTCTCTACCCCTACAGCAGGAGTAGTTAGTATGCCGCATTCATTCTCTACCCCTACAGCAGGAGTAGTTAGTATGCCGCATTCATTCTCTACCCCTACAGCAGGAGTAGTTAGTATGCCGCATTCATTCTCTACCCCTACAGCAGGAGTAGTTAGTATGCCGCATTCATTCTCTACCCCTACAGCAGGAGTAGTTAGTATGCCGCATTCGTTCTCTACCCCTACAGCAGGAGTAGTTAGTATGCCGCATTCATTCTCTACCCCTACAGCAGGAGTAGTTAGTATGCCGCATTCATTCTCTACCCCTACAGCAGGAGTAGTTAGTATGCCGCATTCATTCTCTACCCCTACAGCAGGAGTAGTTAGTATGCCGCATTCATTCTCTACCCCTACAGCAGGAGTAGTTAGTATGCCGCATTCATTCTCTACCCCTACAGCAGGAGTAGTTAGTATGCCGCATTCATTCTCTACCCCTACAGCAGGAGTAGTTAGTATGCCGCATTCATTCTCTACCCCTACAGCAGGAGTAGTTAGTATGCCGCATTCATTCTCTACCCCTACAGCAGGAGTAGTTAGTATGCCGCATTCATTCTCTACCCCTACAGCAGGAGTAGTTAGTATGCCGCATTCATTCTCTACCCCTACAGCAGGAGTAGTTAGTATGCCGCATTCATTCTCTACCCCTACAGCAGGAGTAGTTAGTATGCCGCATTCATTCTCTACCCCTACAGCAGGAGTAGTTAGTATGCCGCATTCATTCTCTACCCCTACAGCAGGAGTAGTTAGTATGCCGCATTCATTCTCTACCCCTACAGCAGGAGTAGTTAGTATGCCGCATTCATTCTCTACCCCTACAGCAGGAGTAGTTAGTATGCCGCATTCATTCTCTACCCCTACAGCAGGAGTAGTTAGTATGCCGCATTCGTTCTCTACCCCTACAGCAGGAGTAGTTAGTATGCCGCATTCGTTCTCTACCCCTACAGCAGGAGTAGTTAGTATGCCGCATTCATTCTCTACCCCTACAGCAGGAGTAGTTAGTATGCCGCATTCATTCTCTACCCCTACAGCAGGAGTAGTTAGTATGCCGCATTCATTCTCTACCCCTACAGCAGGAGTAGTTAGTATGCCGCATTCATTCTCTACCCCTACAGCAGGAGTAATTAATAATGCTCGTACGACCAAAGCAATTAAATACCTTAATGATTGATAAAAGCAAATTTAAGCAATGTTTAACAGAAATATAATTTTGATTGTATTGTTTTTCAAAACAAACCTGCACTACTGGAATACAAACTTTAGTTTTTGTGCCATAAAGAAGTGTCAGAAATTCTTATAAACTTTTTAAACTTAATACTACAAGTAAATGCAAATAAAACTGTTTTATATACATTCGTCAACGGTTTATAGCAAATCGCAAATATAAATTGATTTAAATAAATGAACGCAAATACTAAATCTCAGAATAAAATGAGAAAAGCAATATCAAACTATTTATTAACACTAAATAAAATACGTAACACTGCTACTAAGGGGTACTTATAAAAATCTAAAAAGCTATCTGTAATGTAACTAGCGTGACGTCACAACGTCAACGACTCAATATTTTTATATCTTATCACCGGCTTTTTTCTGAACGAAAGTTTCAATCAAGAGAGCAGGTTATAAACCATAAACTGTCATACATCTGTATCTTACTAGAATACTTGATTTTTGTTGCAACTAAAACAATAATAAATAAACATGTAGTCTGTCTAACTAAAGTCATGAAGGGACATAGTTCGATGACTTAGAACACAGTTTGTTCTCCATAGGTACATCACATACACTGGCCACACTGGGTGTGTATTTGTCACATGTTATTTATGGTGCTCCTAAACGGGCCATATTTTCACTGCAATATGTGGCCGGCAACTATTGGTGTTTTTCTCTATCATGTGAGTAAGAGAGGGACACCAATAGTTGCCGGCTACATATTGCAGCAAAATCTGGACCGTTTAGGAGCACCACTCTGATTTATAATTTCAATAAAACAAAACCTGCTCTTGTAGGATTCATACATATTGTATAGCGCACAAAACAGGTGGCTTATGAATTTGTAATATCGAGTATAATCTTTGTGAACGCGCTATCAGCGCACATGCACTCCCGTCTAGCGTCTCCACCACGCCCCTGGCCCAGTCAAGATCACAGTGAGAAGCTGAACACTACTAACGGACTCTATGTTACGACACTATACTATTTATACATTACAACGTCACCTAAACATTAACTGCCAGTCTTTATTTGCAGCTAGATTACTCGTAACATTTTACAATTTGTATCTAGAACCTACTATCTACATTCATTTAATCCTCTCCATTACGTTACTACAGTCGCTTGGATGATCCAAGTTGGATCACGTTATTACGAGAGTTATGTTGCTAATTAGAATAGTTACGCCGCTACACGATACGTGGGCAGCCCGAGGCAATATACGCTTCGGAGGAACCACAGAGTTAAGAGCTTCAGAAATACTTTGTTCTTAGGTATTTCGACTCCCATATCACGAAGTCGAATACTCGATATATTTCGTGTAGCTCAATAATATATCGTCTAGATTGACTACATATTTTTCAGGCAAATATCACATTATCCATGAAATCCCTCGTTAACGATGCATTGGCTGGACAGACTATAGTAACTGGACTGCATACTTATTCATTATTACCCTTTTTATGAAAAAATATGATCACATCCATCGCACTGACTCAGTAGCTACCTCACAACATATTGATCTAGGACGATTTTGATTAGATTTGTTAATAATATTGCTTCTCATTTACAACATTACTGTGACCACTAAATCGGCAAAGATAACATCATCGAGTCGAACAGAAACGAGTGTTGGCAGTAAGGTATCCTAACCGAACCACATTTAAAACATCGAGTTATGAAGGGATATTATCTGAAAGTAAATACAATAAGTGAGAGCTAAGTCTTGAAAGTAAAAAAAACAGGTCTGCGTCATCAGGGTAATATTGTGAACGGAAGCATTGCCACTAAAGAGTAAAGGAAGTGTATTACGTACGGCGGGGGATTGCCGTGGTGCGGTCTACTAGCACAAGGTAGCGGGCTGTCGCGCGTGCGCCGCTGACGTCACGCGCGCGGCTCACTGCGTAGGCACTGGGCGGGCGCCGCGGCGGGCGGCGGCGGCCGGCGCTAATGACCCTTCGCCGCGTCCTTCGCGGCCATGATGAGGGGCGTCAGCGAGGCCAGCGGCCGCGCCAGCTTCAGAAACGGGTGCTGGAACCACAGACGAACTATATTAAACATACTTTTTAGATGAGAATGCCGTCAAACGTGACGAATTAAATGCCCGAACACGTGCGCATTTTTTAGGGTTCCGTACCCGAAGGGTGCCAAACGGGACCCTATTACTAAGGCTCCGCTGTCCATCTGTCTGTCAGAGGGCCCTTCAGCACGAACCGTAATATCTAGAGAGTTAATTGACCGAGCGAGCGAAGCGTCTTCGTTTCAGGATTGGCGAAAAATGCTTACGTATGTTTGTTTGTTTTCCTGTTCTCCTCTACAGGGCGCATTTCTCAACCGATTCGCGCGAAATTTTGTGAGTAGGTTGAACAATTAAATAGAATTTTTTTGTCGAGCCAGTTTTTGGATTTTTTTCAATATGGCGGAGATATGGGGTTTTAAAATGTAAAAAAAAACTGTACACCGAAAGGCATAAGTGTTTGAGCAATAACTTTAGCATTAAAAAACCCCCGCATAAAACCGTCTTCCAGATTCATCACCAGATCTCATCATCAGCCCAAATTAGACGGGTTTACTAGTAAGCATCATAGGGTTCCCGCTCCCTTCGAACTCCATCATCAGACCAGCTCGATAGTACCTGTGGTGTATTGACAAGTGACAGTGTGACCACAGACAATCATAGACAATAGCACGGGGTGACGTTTCCGGGTTTCGGAGGAAAAAAGCAGTCTTCACGCGGCCAAGTGAGTATATGACAATGGCGACGAGAAAAAATCGTGAAAATTAAGTTTAGTGCGTGTTTAAAGTGGTAAACCTCGTGAAATATAGTGTGCTGCGATGACGGAGTTACGGTTTGAGGCTTTTGACTTTAACAATGGGGACTGGGAAACGTATAGTGAGCGTTTTTCATTTTTCCTTCAGGCTCATGGCGTCACAGGCGCCGATGTGGAAAAGCAGAGGGCTATTTTCTATGCATCGTGTGGTAGTGATTTGTACAATCTGGTGAAAACGCTTGTATTTCCAAAAACGTTAGGTGAGGTTACGCTGGGGGAAGCTGTAAGTAAAATTGACAGTCATTTCAAACCTAAACCGAATGAAATAGCGGAATCATACAAGTTCCACACGCGAAATCAAGAAAAAAATGAGTCCATGAAAGATTTCATCGCCGCCCTAAGAAAAATGAGTAGGTACTGTAGGTTCCTAGACCTGGAAAGAACATTACGGGACAGATTGGTGTGTGGTGTTCGCGATGAAAAACTGAAAGAAGCATTGTTGAAAAAACCTAACCTAACTTATGAGATGGCCGTCGAAATGGCTATACAATCGGAAAAACGGTGTGAGGATTTAAAGGCCATGCGGATCTCCGTGTATGACAGCATGGAGGCGCAGGCAGTGCCGAGTCCAGGCGCGCATAGCAGCGCCGGGGAGCCGATGGAAGTCAACGCAGTACAAGAAGGCCGCGAGGTGAACGCCGTGGTAGAAAGGAAGTTACATTGTTATAGATGTGGGGGGGGGCACCTGTACAACAAATGTAGATTCATATCAGCTCGCTGTCGGGCTTGCACGCAGGTAGGCCACATTGCCAGAATGTGCCGAAACAAACGCACAGACATAAAGCAGGTACAAACTGAGATAAATGGTTTGTACAGTGTCACTGACCAACGAGTACCATCAATAGCTTTGCAGGTGATTATAAATAACAAGAAAGTAATGTTCGAAGTGGACTCCGGATCAGCATATACGATTATATCTGAAGAAGAGGCAGGTAGAATATGGCCAGATGGACTGCCCCAGATGGAGAAGACAGACCTGTGCTTAAAAACATGGACTTGTAACAGAGTACAGTTGCTTGGCAGGATTCAAGTACAGGTTGAATATGAAAATTTCAACGGGAATCTTTATTTGCTAATAGCAAAAGGAGGTGGACAGAGTCTGTTAGGGAGGGCATGGTTCAGTCCATTGGGTATTTCCATTGAGGGTGTGCATTCAGTGCAAGAAGTGGATATGGCCATGGAATTTCAAAGAGTCCTGGAACCAATATTAAAAAAATATGAAGACGTATTTAAACAAGAACTTGGCATGTATAGGGGCCCAGAAGTAAATATAAATTGCAGAGAAGGAGTACAACCGAAATTCATGCGGTGTCGACCAGTTCCATTTGCTATCCGGGATAGGATGGCCGAAGAGATTGACAGATTGGTGATGACTGGTGTTCTGGAACCAGTACCATACTCAGAGTGGGCCACACCGGTGGTGCCTGTTAAGAAGGCTGATGGACGAATAAGACTGTGCGGGGACTACCGAGTGACGGTAAATGAAGCAACAGAAACAGACACATATCCGCAGCCAACAATAAATGAGGCCATGTCAGAGCTGGCGGGTGGTCAAGTATTTACCAAGTTGGATCTCAAGGAAGCATACACACAAGTGAAGGTGACGGAAGCGGCGGCACAGTTGCTAACAATCAACACAATCAAGGGACTGTATAAAACAAAGAGGCTGCCCTATGGATTAAAGGCTTGTCCAGGAATATTTCAGCGGTTGATGTCATCCACCTTAGCAGGAATAAAAGGTGTGACTGTGCTGATTGATGACATCCTTTTAGCAGGAAAGGACATTGAAGAGCATAACGGAAGACTACAGGAGGTGCTGAGTCGCCTGCAGAAAGTTGGGCTGACTTTGAATAAAAAAAAGTGCCATATAGCGACTGACAGAGTAGAGTTCCTAGGATTTGTGGTTGACAAGGAGGGTATCCATCCAAGCAATGAAAAGGTGGACGCAATAAGAAATGCAAAGGCACCAGGAAATGTAAAGGAGTTGCAGGAATTTTTATGAAAGGTTCATCCCGGACAGAGCTACAATGTTGGAGCCATTACATCGTTTGCTGGGCAAGGGAGAATGGAACTGGGGAAAGCGCGAAGAAGAAGCGTTTAAAAAAGCAAAGAATCATATTTCAAGCGATCAGACGTTGGTGCACTTTGATAACAAAAAAAAAATGGGAGTATACATTTAGTAGAGTAACCTAAAAAGATACGCGTGTAGCACCGTACACGTGTTAGAAGTAAAACTTCTGTAGCTAGATCATTAAGTGGTACCTATACTATACACCTATACCTACCTATACTAAAAGAGATTTAAATTTCCAATTTTGAGATCCAATCTCTGCTTCAAGTTACTTTTAAGTTTCAGACGTCCGATTATTTGAAATTATTTTATACTTGTACTTACTTTTAATACGTCATGTCATTTATTTCCCACCATTCCTTATCTACAATTTGTCGCGCTCGTGGTGATATACTTAACTCATTCAATAGTGTCACTACTATTTGCATCTCGCTCAGATTATATACCATCTGACGTCACGTCTTTAAGCCGTCTCGCTCAAATGTATGCATTGCTTTGCTTGTCTCTGTGCCCAGTCCCTTTATTTAATTGATCGAGTACGTATTTTCAACTATTCCAAGTTAATGTGTACCTGCGGGGCTACCATAAGGCTTGCCACTCACCTCAGTCGCGCAGATAAATGACAAAGAAGATGGCTAAATCAATATATGGACGACTGCCCCAGACATGTACAAAGACTTCTCAACAGCCAATAGCATTTAAATATTCATTCATAACTTTAATTTACTGCGTCTGTATTTAGTTTGTAGAACTTGAAGAAAAAATTTATTAAATATAGGTAAATAAGAGTTGTTACTCAATACTCCGTGATTCCAATATGATTCCGTGACCTTTGCCGTCGCTAGAAATAAGCACCATTTTGCAATAACATGCAACATAACGCCATCTAGCCACTCCTCTGGAAACCTCCTGTTTTCAACAGTTTTGCTAGTTGGCAATTATGTTGCATGTTATTTTTAACGATGGCAAAAGTCACTAATCAATGGCGGAATCATAGAGTATGAAGTGACAACTCATAATTATTTAATCATTTCCTTCAAGTTCTACAAACTAACTAAAGACGCAGTAATTTATGAGAGAATATTTAAATGCTATTAATTGGCTGTTGAGAAGTCTTTGTACATGTCTGGGGCAGTCATTTTGCCAAATTGCCAACTCCTTTCGCGTCTCAATGATGTTTCTCCATAAAATAGCGCGCATTCATTATGATATGACATTAAATTGTGACAAAATGCGTGGCTGGGGTGACTGGCGTGCCTTATGCTACCCCCGCTAACCTATACATACCTACTTTGCTAGGATTTTTTAGGGTTACTTCATCGCGAAGCGATGACGTAACTCTTATTTAATTTTATTCTTGACATTTCCTTAGTCCGCCATACGACATACCTCGATTTTTATATTTTACTTCAACATTATTGACTGGCATGAAGCATTAACTTTAAAATTACAAAAGCTTATTAAAATCAAAATCGTATAATTTCAACAGTTATAACAACAATTCAACTTTAAAATATGTATTACAAAAATTACATACAAACAAATAAGCGAAACAATAAGCCATTAAACTTATGGCTCTGTAAGCTGTAGACCTCGCTTTGGCCGTTTACTACAGATAAACATTAAATAGGTAGGTATAACACGTACTTAGTAGCTAAACTGCTAATTTGTGACTTGAACTGCACTATATAATAAAAAGTGGCTTTAGAACAGTTCTAGGTACCTACTTATTGTTTTCAAGAAGTCTTAATGCAGCCATCCATCACATCGGAATTTGCTTGAAAACTAAATATCACATTTGGATGATTCTAAATGACTTTATGCGATTACTAGCTGCCCGTTGCGCGACTACGCAGCGCGTTTTAGGTACCTATTCCATAGTTACCGGCCACAAAACGATTCGTTCATCATTTTAGAAATCCATATCGACCCGTATGTGACATTGATGAAACTCTTTTCTTACAAACTGTATGGATCGCATCGCACAGCTGTCAAACATAAGTTCCGGTTCCAACAAAGAGGTTGAACGAAGTAGTTTTTGGTCACGTCACTGGTTTTGTTTGCCAGTGTTTGCCCCAGCCAGCGGCGGCGGCGCCATCTTGGCCATACCGGAAATCAAGAACTCGTGGAAGAATGCTTAAAATAATTTTTATTTGTTAACGTTTCATCAGGTTTTTCTCTCACTAATTAACATTCTTTATTGTACGAATGTATTATTATCTTATCTGATTAGTTAAAAACCGTATTGAAAATAGTTGCGGTTTTAAAAGTCTTCAGCCGACCCTGACGTCACCGATTCCAATTTCCGTTACATTTCTTAGCCACTCGTGATAGCACCCGGCTAGTAGCAAGTGAAAAGCAAATATATGAATAACCCACAGTTGAGAGGTTAAATAAATTTTACCCCCGTGCCCCAAGAAGTTTTACTTCAAAAATGACATTGACTTGTGATGCATCAGAGTATGGAGTGGGAGCTGTGCTGGCACATGTGATGGAGGATGGCACAGAGAAGCCAATATGTATGGGATCTAGAACTCTGAACAAACATGAGAGAAATTATGGACAAATTGATAAGGAGGCGGCTGCTATCATGTTTGGGTTGGAAAAATTCAATCAGTACGTGTATGGAAGACACATAACAATATATACGGATCATAAGCCGCTTTTGGGCATATTCAGCCCAATTAAGGCGATTCCGAAGGTGTTGTCACCCAGAATGATGAGGTGGGCATTGAAGTTGAATTCATACAACTATGATTTAATATACAAAAGCGGTGAGAGCATTGGTAATGCGGATGCACTGAGCAGGTGGCCAGTAGAGAATGCAGCAGAGTGCGCGGAAGACGAAGCAGGAGTACTGCTGCTGGCAGAAACACCGAGTGCTATACTGTATACAGCAGCCGACATAGCAGAACAAACAGATAAAGATACGGTAATGGCTAGGATAAAATACTGGATTAGACATGGATGGCCTGAGCATGTAAATGACGCAGAATTAAAAATTTACTGGCTCAAAAGAAAGGAATTAACTCTATGCAATGAATGCATCATTTGGGGAAACAGGGTAGTAATTCCACCAGGACTGAGGAGTTACATGCTTAAAGCTCTGCATGAGACCCACGATGGTGTTGTAATATCAAAGTTGCTGGCTAGAAGCTATTTCTGGTGGCCGGGACTGGATCATGAGATAGAACACATGGTGGCGAGTTGTCAATGCTGTCAGGAGAATCGAAGTATGCCAGCAAGCACAGCACACTCCTGGGTGACTCCAACAAACCCATGGCAGAGAGTCCATGTGGATTTTGCGGGACCGTTCAAAGGAAATATATTTTTTATATTGATTGACCCCTACTCCAAATGGCCAGAAGTCAAACGGGTCAGATCCACATCAAGCGAGTGTGCCATAAGGGCTTTAAGAGAGATATTTTCGAACCAAGGGTTGCCAGAGGTACTGGTTTCAGACAATGGTACAGCGTTCACATCGGAACTATTTAAAGATTTCTTGAAGACAAATGGCATCAAGCATATACTGTCACCTCCATATAGCCCAGCTTCGAATGGTCAAGCTGAGAGGACAGTACAAACGGTGAAAAATAAACTGAAAATGATGCCAGATGAAAACTGGGAGAGGACTT
Organism: Argyresthia albistria; assembly: GCA_963457715.1. Classification (NCBI taxonomy): domain Eukaryota; kingdom Metazoa; phylum Arthropoda; class Insecta; order Lepidoptera; family Argyresthiidae; genus Argyresthia; species Argyresthia albistria. The sequence continues at coordinate 5,047,276 of OY735262.1, read as the reverse complement.
TGGCCAGGATGTTGTTTGGCCTTAGAGTGTCTCCGAGTACAGTCACTGGAAAATCGCCAGCAGAGCTGTTGAACAGAAGAAGATTCCGAACAAGGTTTGACATTATTCACCCGTATTCAACGAAACCTTTAGCAGTGAAACAAATTGAAGCAAATAAAGATGTACCAGTACGACTGTTTCAAGCAAAGGACAATGTGTGGCTAAGAAACTATGGAAGAGGGAAGATGTGGGTGAAAGGTGTAATCAACAGGGTCAAGGGACCTGTAAGGTTCCTGGTCCAGATTGAGGAAGGGCCTCTGGTAACACGGCACGTGAACCAGCTGAGAAGAAGAGAATCATCGGGCAACATCAGCGATGAAGTCCGCCTACAGCTGGGCATCCCACATGCAGCAGAGGTTACTCTTGATGGGGATCCTCTAAACCATTAAACCAAAGAGAAACCCACAGTGTAAATAGTAAATAAGTGTAAATAATTTAAATGACACAAAGTGATTCTGATTAATCTTGGGGGATAGATATGTGGTGTATTGACAAGTGACAGTGTGACCACAGACAATCATAGACAATAGCACGGGGTGACGTTTCCGGGTTTCGGAGGAAAAAAGCAGTCTTCACGCGGCCAAGTGAGTATATGACAGTACCAATACAACCAGCTCCAAGAAATCTACTTTCGAATAAAAAAGCAACATTCAAATCAGTTCACCCGTTTACGCTCCACGTGCTGAGAGACAGACAGACACACAGAGTGACTCATAACACCCCTTTTGCCTTCGTCGGGCGGGGGTTAACAAATCGACAATCATCACACACATCACAGTCGCCACATCAGTTTACCTTGAGCAGGTCAAGCGCGGTGGCGCGCCGCTCCACGTCCACCTCGAGGCACTGGTCCAGGAAGTCCTGGAAGACGGCGCTGAGCTTCTCCTTGTCCTTGATGTCGGGCTTGCCGTTCGTCGCGATGAGGTACAGCGCGCGCAGCGGGTTCTCGTTCAGGTACGGCGGCTCGCCCTCGATCATCTCGATCGCCATGATGCCGAGCGACCACACGTCCACCTGCGGGACACCGATGGTGTTCAAAAGGGAAGGGCAACGAGTAAATCAAGTCGTGTGATTCGTTTGCGAATCTACGGGGCCTGGTAGCGAATATACAGTCTACTTTTTGAACGTGCATATATGATGTGATGACATCTTGTCAGATTTCTTGGGAGCCAGCTAAAACGCTCAAAATACACACCAGACATATTTCGATTTCTATAATGAAATTATATCACAATGGGGTCGATTTAGGAGGTGTCAAAACCACTAAAGGCACTAAACTGACAACATTAAATCCAACAACTCTTGCGCGGTGGCCACAGATGTCCTTTTCAAACAATTTTAATTAGTTTGCTTAGTTTAGGTCCTGTGGCCTCCCGAAACGCAGGCATTGCCAGCGATTTGGGAGGCGAAACGAACTATACTAACTAAGCTAATAAAAATGGTGTGTTTGAAAATGGAATCTGTGGCCACCGCGCAAGAGCTGTCGGATTTGAAGGTTGTCAGTTTAGTTCCTCTAGTTTAGTGGTTTGACACCTCCCAAATAGCCCCCATTATCCATGAATTAATTATAGCATTTTGAAAATTAAGAGTACCTTGGGGCCATACTGCTTTCTTGTTACAACCTCGGGCGCCATCCAGTACGGAGTTCCCACCATAGTCGTTCTCTTGTTCTGCTCAGGAGAGATTTGTGCACAGAAACCGAAGTCAGCTGTGAAACAAAGACATTATTAATATAGCTTGTTATAAAACAGTCAGAATGCAATTCAGGAATAAATCTTATCCAGAGTCCAGATTTCCTTTTATCGGGATATCCCCAGATAAGTAAGAGTTCGCATGACTATGCTGAAATGTGACAGTTGTATGCCCACTGGAGGTCCTTAGCCTGGACCCGTAGACAGCACGCAATACGTAGGCTTCGGCAATCAGCACCGGCGGCGGCGGCGGCGGGGCGCTAGCAGTCAATGTTGTCAAACACCACCGCGGGACCGCTTTTGAAACGCCGCCGCCCGCCGCTTGGTGTGATATGCTTCATAGTTTCTTGTATTTGACACCCGCCGCGCTACCGCCCCGCCACAAAGTGGAACGAAAATTGGCTCTAGTGGACATGGCAACCTTTGAGTTAAAGTGTAATTTTTTTTTTCCTGACATAGCTTTAGTTCACCATTGTCAAGCCTACCTAAAGCTCCTGTTTAGATTTGAAACTCCAAACACTTTGTTTTATTAGATAAAGATTTTTATTTGCTAAGATAAGCGTAGGCAATGGATGGTCAGTTACTACATAGGCGTTTTTATTCAAAGGCTACTAGAGCCAATTTTCGTTCCACTGTGCGCCGCCGGTGATGTGCCGCCTTGGTATCAAAAAGATAACGTATGCGATTTGACATTTCCAAGTCACGTGACGTTGGGCTCATCCCCCTGGCAATGGCAGCGGTATGTGTGTCAGTGCAGCGCTCACTCAGCTTGACCTGCCCGTCGAGTCCCAGCAGGATGTTGTCGCTCTTGATGTCGCGGTGTATCACGTGGTTCGCGTGCAGGAAGTGCAGCGCCTGCAGCACCTCGCGGCACACGGCGGCGATCTGCCCCTCGTCCATGCACGTCTCCGTGACCACGTCCGTGAGCGAGCCGCCGGCCAGGTACTCCATCACCACCCAGAGCTCCTGCCGGGGGATGGAAACAAACTAGGTGAAGGGAAATGCACACTTGCTCGGCCATGGCAGGTGTTTCCGCCTTTGTTCTCGCTCGGGTGCGTGGTGGGGGTGGCTTTTGTGAAGGCTTTTACGGCCCTGGAAACTGGTACTTCTAAGCAAGGTTAAAAGCACAGAGTAAGAATTTCGTTCATTAGTGGTTGGAGAAAAATGCACCAGCGCCATCTCCTTTAAGCTTTTGAGAGGAGGCGGCATTTGGTGGTTATAAGCGCAACTGTG
>OY735262.1:4944947-5044113 GCA_963457715.1 Argyresthia albistria | reverse complement strand
GGGAGAGGTGATTACCTCTACAAGACTGTAGTCAACAAGGGCATGTCTGCTTACCGTGTGCGCGGTGAGCGCGGGGTGAGGCACGTGCGGCGGCGAAGCGGGGGGCGCGGGCGCGGGCGCCGGCCGCGGCGGCGCCTGCTCCTCCTCCTCGATAGGTTTCGTGTACTGAAATTAACATGAGTTTCATCATAAAGCCGCAAAGATGTGTAGTATCCTTGTGTATTTAAAAATCTGATGAATGCCGCTGTTTCCGGTTAAGAGTAGCGGACGCGTACGTGTTGCTGTTGTACATGCTAATGTAACTTTCTACGGAGAAACGCTATTGGTATGCTCGGCATGAGTAAACACCTCTATTGTAGGCATAGGATTCGCTATTGGCACGATAGGAACAGATTTTATTGGAGAAGGCCTTCCATAATGCCCCGGATACACGAGGCTACGTTCACCAGGATACACGAAGCAAGAATAACAAATTCAAACAACGATATACTATCGCGGGTAATAAAATGAGTCTAACCAATGCATGCATAAATCCAACCCATACATTTTATCTCCTGGGTTTTCTTCATAGTGACATGATGTCGGGATGAGTTTGGATTGTGTCCTGTTAAATGAAGCCTCAAGCCTAGTCTAGTATTGTCGACTTGTGATACTCACAATACTTTTGGTGCGGTCGGGGCGCGAGGGCGGCGGCGGCGGCGGCTCGGGGTGCTCCGTGTCGGTCGGCGTCGACGACGACGGACTACTCGACGACACACGCGACACTGACGACCCTGCGACAACGTGCGAAAGTGCAGAATAGGATCAAGTCTCGAATAGATGTTCCTAGTCATCTACTTATCGGCAAACCTTTTGTGGAAACTAGTAAGATTATTAATTGACCAAAATATTAAATGTTTCGGGCGACACTGACTACCTTGCATTCCGGATAGGTACTAGGTAGACTAGAGTAACTCCATAGGTTGCCCGCTTCGCCTAAGGTATCCCTCGTTTCGCACTGAAGTCACTACATCCCCCTGTCATAAGACAATGTTTTATCCACTTGTCTTTATCCAGTCTAATGTCCTATTAGAGGGGTTCGAACATTTTTGTAGTGTGCCTGGGATCCTTGGAACTTTCAATTAGCAAGTACCCTAAAATTTCGCTTTTTCGTGTGTATCTATGGAAAATTATGTCCAGCAACATTTTATGCAATTTCAACTGTAGGTATCCCAGAAAGGTTATCTTCTATACATACCTGAATGCGTGGTGTGCATCTGCGTGGAGGTCATGTACTTGGAGGGCGGCGGCTGCGTGGCGGACGCGTCGTACCACTTGAGCACGTCCAGCACGGCCTGCGGGTTGCTCTTCTGCTCCTGCTTGCTGATGTTGCTAGCCATGAGCAGGCGCGCCCACGCCTCCGGCATGCCCTGGAGGAAGCGACGAGTCAACAACAATGTTCCGGTAACTCTAATCTGCAGCCGAACTGTGTGCTCTGCATGACAGTCTTTGTCTCTCGGTCGGGAGGGCTGCTTGCCATGTGTCAAACAAAGCTCGGTCGTCTCAATTTTGGACAATTTCTAGTCGGGCAAGAGATGTATCTGCGCTAGCACGGCTAACATAGGGACATCTCTTGCCCGACAAGAGAAATTGAAATTTTTTTCACGACAAGGGCCATCCTCGTGTTTGGCATGCCGCCCGTACTAATGTTGGAAAGTGTGGAACTACTGTACCTGTTTCAAATTTTTTATAGTAGTAAGTTAGTGAGTTCAAGTATGAAGTTGGATACGATTTAGAAGACCCCAGAAGGTGCCTATATAGTACTTAAATTATTTTCAACATATTGCGAATAGGTTCATTAATATATTTCAAGGTCAATAGATAGGAAAAATGTGAAAAAATACACACTAAATGAGAGGTGATAATGACGAATCTAGATGTGTGGTCTAAAACTACAGATACTCGGGCCTATTCTCTAGCTAGGGCACACTAACAAAATTACTTGACAGTATTAGCTCAGACAGCTCAACGGTTGCCATAGATTCTATTTTGGAACTCACTTTTGAATTATTTTAAATTCAAAAGTGAGTTCGATAATTCACCAAGTTAAAAACTTAAGAAAACCTTTTCATGTAGAAACCCAACCACTGGACTGATTCCTGATTTTCAAAAAATGGGACAAAACTATTGGGCTTCCCTTTCGAACAAAGTTTTTTTTTAATTGGTTCGTAAATAGTACCAGTTTCGATGTAACAAACATTTTAAAAAAAGTTCTATACAATACAACCAAATTGATAACTTTTATGAAGTTGTTTAAAAATGGAATCTATGGCAACCGCGTAAGAGCGTCGGAGCTACGTATATTTTCAAGTAATTTTAGTGAGTGCTCCTTAGAGAATAGCACAGATTAACAAAGTAAAGAAGAATTATAGTGAGAATCATTTTCCATTTATAAATCGAATAGTCGCTCATAATTCATAATAGCATATATACTGAAGATCGTAAACATAAGGCAACCATAATAGAAAATAGATTTTAGATAAGTATTTCAAATTCAAGTAACACACACACACACACATCAGATAATTTATGTAGATTTCCTTTCAAAATAGCAGTTTAAATTATCATTCTTAGCCCATGCACCTAAACATTATCTATATCAAGCATCCTCAACAGACTGCCGATAATAGACACATTATACATATTTATAAATATAAAAGCTGCAACATCAATAGCTCTGTGTAAATATTGTTAAAAACAATGCCAAGGAAATAAATGACCGTCACACAACAATTTTAAGCTATTACTTACTGTCATAGGCAGCTTGAAACAAAAGCGGAATATCCAAATACATAGAACTTGTTTATTACTCAATACCTACCTAGTCTACCTACTACTATTTGTGTAATATTATAGTATCTATGCTACTGCCAAGAACCTATAAACCCTAATAAAGATGTAGGTACACATATTTATTTATCTATTTGAAATACTAATTTGATAGTTATTTGAAAAGGAATTCTGTTTCAGATACATCTCATTCTTTGGTCTATAACATCAGGGGATCAAGTTCATACACATTCTAATTTTACATTGACTAAACTGTAAACATGCTTCCATTAGTTAGGCTTATAATAACTCTAAATACAGTATCAGAATATGCAAGGAGATGAGATGGGATGTGGTCAAGAATAACTTGCTATAACTTGATGTTATTCCCAGTTTATTATTAGCCTAATGACTACAGCCCTCCGTTGTGAGCCACTTGCTTGGAAGGGTTTGTCACATTATTTTATTTGGAGAGTTAACATGAATGAAGATGGTTGGATGTTTCCTAAGCAAAAGTTTTATAGAATCAGATATAATGAACTAACTCTGTTTGAGTTATGTAGATTTGTGTTATGTTTGGTTTTATACCTAATTTTGCACAAGACATAGGACTCATGTTTTGATGTACTTTGCCAATTCTAAAGTGAAAAAAAGCATAAAGCACTAAAGCTATAATGCAATGTGATTAATTTCAAAGATGAGGGAAGCTTGAACTTAAATCATAAAAGTGAGCACCACTAACACATATAGCTTTGCAGCAATTGATAAGTATGCAGGATTATTTTTGCCTGAAAATTTCTTATATGCAATTTTTTGACATATTTTTTTACAGTGGATGAAAGCTACATTGATTTAGTAATGTTTCAATGTTATAATCTGTGCAGTGCTTAGTATTATATCTGCAGTGAATTGTATGATTGGGATACATTGCATGTAAATATGACTAATTAGAAGTAATGGTACTGATGATTTGTATCAGTGTTTACAATGTTATTCATGAATATTCATGAATTTCTTCTACAGTAAAACTTTGTTAATTTTGATATCCCACTTAAAGATGTAATTTTCAAAATAATGATGAATTCCTGTAGTCAATTGAACAAAGTGTTTGTACAGAAGAAGAATCAAGAACAAAGTAAGGTGAAAGTGTAAACAATAGATATTTACCGTGAACTCTCCTGTGATAGCATCAAATCCAACATGGACCGTATGCTCAAAATTAGTTGGGTAGCTAATGTTTGGCTTATTGTCATTGTGCGCTGTACTTTTGGAGCCTTTTATTTTAGCTTTTAAAGTTTTCTTTTTCCTATCACCACCATCATCAGGTTCTGCAATAAAAAAAATACATTTTGGTGAGTAGAGAGCTACAAAAACTACCAGTAAAGTACCTACCTACTTTATTTATTTACAGGTCTTGGATACATTTAGCCAATGTACTGATTACTGAAGACTAGGAGTAATGAAAGCATATAAATTACAATACCTTTAGGCAGGGGTCTCATATCAACAGAGGCAACAGAATCCCCACGGTCAGTCCCTCGGTTGCTCGTGAGGCGCACAGGAGGCGCTGGGGGCTTATCTTCGTCACTCGACATAGTGATCTCTAGAATAAAGAAAAAAATAAGTTATAGGTATTTCTGCTAAGCCTCCATATAGCCTTATTGATGTTTTGGAAGCAAAAACAGTTTGATGGCAAACGAGGCTTGCGGTTGATAGGCATTTGGCTTGAATTGACTGAAGAGAACTTGGAAACATTTCCAGTGTGGTTTGCTATAAACCAGGTATGCAGCATACACGTACAACATTCCTCAAGAACACAACACTAAATTCCAAATTTTCAGCAGGACAACAAGGTAGAAATGGCGAGAGAAATATAATACAGAAAATCCGAAAATGAGTTAATAAATTTATGTTTTGGAGTCTTCAAATCAAACTATAACTAAACGTAAAAGCCAGATTATTACTCATGGACGCGCCCGTACAGAAATATTGTATAAAATTATGCGCTTTAGAAGATTACAGAGCGACTTACTCAAGTTGTTTACACTTTAGACAAATAAGTCAAACAATAAGTAACATTTATCACATTTCAATTGAGTTTTCCGATAAATCTCAGTGATTTTTTTACACAAAACAGACAGAAAACGAAATGACTGGAGCCGCCATGATGTTCATAGACTAGATAAAAATATAAAAATACAGTCACAGCAGCAGACAGTGATTCACAGACAAGAAATACCCCGAACCGATTTAAAACGAAGCGAATGCGAACGAACAAGCAAGCAAGCCTAGCCTTGATTGCACTCGTTCGTTCGCATTCGCTTCGCGACTGTGATTCTCGGACTACTACGGTGATTAATTGATTATGTTGACTTGCTCGAGCGATACACGATAAACCCGTATTATTCTGAGATAAATCCTAGCCGATCTATAAAAGTAAAGGGACAAAGGTTGAAGTGAAGGCTTTTTACTCAGGCTTTTTACTTTATTGAAATGCTCGCTTATTCTGGGGGGTAACCCACGTGGTTACTATCAACTCTTAAAGCAGGACCTAAACCGGGCAGTTCTGCTTTTTTCATACAAATTCATAACATTTTAGTATTGAAAAAGCAAAACTGCCCGGTTTAGGTCCTATAGGAGTTGATAGTAACCCCTCTGACATCTCGAATGTTTTGAAATGGAGCCGCAGCGCTCTGCAAGTCTGCAGATCGGAGTTTTGCTCTGTGTGCGCTTTTACAAAACTGACATCTTTACGTCAAAAACAAACCAACTCTCATCTTATCTCACGTCGATGATGGATGAATACTGATTTTTTATAATTATTTGTATTTCCATCTTGACAAAGTAATTAGAAGTTTAGTGATGTCGTAAAACGGATTAATACCCAATCTAAATCATGGAGCATCCAACAGAACATACGGTAAATCATACAGAAACGTGCGTGTTACATTCCATCAGGCCAATCATTACATTTCACTCTGTAAGCCTGTATTTTATTACTTTGTCGTAGAACCTGGACGATAGAGTGTCGCCGCCGCCTTCATAAAGTATATACTTATACCGATTGTTATTTCTACACCCATAAGAGGTCGATTCTACTGCATGTAACATACACTGATTTCTTATCTGTCTGTACTCTCAAACACAACACACTTTTTCACCACACTGACCATGTTTTAATAGTAAAATCAGTAAGTTACGGTGTGAACCTAAATCATGATACCTCTATGTTGTAGAGTGGGGATGACGGATCTAGGAAAGGCCCATTTGATGACCTGGACCGTAATGAGTTGATCAGGAAATGCAAAGGGTTGCTAGTCATTGTACAAAAAGCTAAGCAAGCCAAGTCCGGTAAATACTTCTTTAATTTGTTTACTAAAAACATATTCAATATTTTTGTATTCACAACCTGTTAACAATAATCTTCTCTGTAATTTATTACAGAATTGCAAAATGATGTCGAAAGTTACAAACTTCAACTAGAAAAATATGAAAAGGAAAAGAAAACATATCTTGAAAATATCTACACACTGCAAGAACTTGTTGATTCTTTGACAGAACAGAAATTAAATTATATTACTGAAATAGATACAGCCCAAAATAAAGTAAAGGCACTAACTGTAGCTTGTCAGAGCAATGAAGATGAAATTGCCCAGCACAAAAATGATTTATCAAAGTTATCTAGTTTGGACAGTGAAAATGTGTCCCTCAAGAGGCAGAACAACCGGCTTGTGGAAGAGAATGAGCAACTTATCAACCAGCTAACAGAGCTTGAAGCTAGGATAGAAGAGTTCAACAATATTGGACTAAAGCAAAGGGAACAACTGAGCTTATTAGAGGAACAAGTCAATTCAGGTATACATACAGGATGTCCCAAAACTCAACGTCAAGCGGGCACCAGGTGAAAGCCCAGCCCATACAGGGTCTGGAAAAATAAAAATAAAAATCTATGTCACTTGGTTAAGCAGTTGTCTGTGGTTGTCCCGCTGCGAGACAACTCTGGCAAGTGCCTATGTGTGGAAACTGTGAGTTGTTCCGCAGCAGGACAAGGAAAATAGGTTCAATTTTGCTTCCGTTGCAGAATAGGCTTGTGGCCAAGGCCAAGGTAATCCAATAAATCTAGGAACAAGTCTTAAGTTGAAGCATTATGTACAAAATGGCTTGACATTCTCAGAATTGTATATTTCCAGCAGATATATTTTTTAGAGTCAATTTTGAGCAAAAAAAGACAGCATTTGATGGCACTTTTACATTACGTCATTCTGTTGTTATTTCATAGAACTTGGGAACAAAAGTTCCGTTTTGACAGTTCATAAAAAGCATCTATTTTGACTTGACAGGCCACAAGCTTATTCATGTTAATCCTATCTCTTTCTAACCTATTCAAATTGTACGAGAAAGAACAGGCTATCTAATGAATGAAAGGTTTTATACGCTATTGTCACACATTGCACAATAAAAAACCAAAACTAAACATCGGCGCTCAAAAGTCATCGAACTGTGCAGGGGGGCCTGTGCGGGACACACAGATAACGCGAAATTTACAAAATGGCCGCCACCGGCGACTGGTTAAAAAAATATAGGCGTTTTTCAAAAATTCTAAAAATTGACACCCTTTATCCCGTTTATGGTCACAATGAAGATAAACTTAGCAATTTTTCTACAAATTATTACTAACATGATCCTAAAGAACCGTGCTATTGATGACAATTATAACTTGAGCAGAAAATTGCGTCAGATAAAAAATCTACGTCGTTTGGTAGTCACGGTTTGAGAAAATTTTGTAAGTCAACTTCGACCCATCATTACGAAAAAAAAAAACATATTGTACTACCCTTGGCATGTTCATTTAAAAGTTCGCGCTTTTAATGAGGATTTTAAAAAGGTACAACATTTCCTACTCTCTTACCCAGAAATGTTATAAATAATTATTATCAAAACAAGATGGACACCATAAAAGCCTAAAATCATAGGTGAGATCAAGAAGAGTAAAAAAAAAGTAAAAAGTATGATTGATTACATAGATAAAACCAAAAAGAATTGATGTAATTAAAGTAGATTTGACTTAACGTAGCATAGCGTCACGCCTTTTCTCATACGGGTTGGTAGAGGCACAATTCTGCCCACTTTTAGCCAGTTACTCAATACTCCATTATACGTGAGAGGAGGCTAGCCAGACAGGAGCTAGGTGACCATAAACGTGATAAAAGGTGTCAATTTTTAGAATGTTTTAAAAACGCCTATATTTTTTTAACCAAGTGACATAGATTTTTTATTTTTATTTTTCCAGACCCTGTATGGGCTGGGCTTTCACCTGGTGCCCGCTTGACGTTGAGTTTTGGGACACCTTTATATTTGTGTTAAACTCATGTTCAATTAATTATAGTCCTTCTAGTATAACCTACTCTAAATGATTGTATTAAATTCCAGACTCTGTGAATGAAAATAAAGAAGGCATAGAAGAACTAAATAAGAAATTAAGAGATATAGCAACTGAAAATGAAAAACAAACTGCTGTCTACGAAGATAAAATCAAGGAAATCATGAAGCAATATGAAACTGAAAAAGACAAAAATGAAAAAGCTAATGTAAAACTTCGAAGTTACAAAGACAAAATACTTAAATGTGCTGCTTGTATAAATCAACTGAAGAATTCAAGATTTATACTTACCAAAACTGTCAAAGAATATTCTGAGAGCATCCCTCAATGGCAGAATGAAATCATCAAAGCATCCAAATTCTTAGACACTCAAATTAATGGACTGAGTAGTGAAAACAATGCTTTGAAAATTAAATTGCAGCAATTAGAGAAAAATATTCATGACTTTACAGGTTCACAAAGCAACTATGAGCTTGAAGTTAATATGTCTAAATTGGCTGATGAAAAACTATCATTGCAACAACAATTAAGTGAAGTTCACGATGAAGTTAACAGACTAAGTGCAAAGAATAGTGAACTGGATTTTGAAGTAGTTAGTTTAACACAGAAGTATAATGTTCTCTATAATACAGAACTTCCAGCAAAAGTATCAGAACATAGTCAGCTACAAGCACAGCTTAATGATTCAACTCAAAGAATTAAAGAGTTGGAGGCCAAAAACAAGAAACTGAAGGAGTCCATACAGGATCTAAAAAAGAAGCAACAAACTGGTAATAATGATGAAGCTTTCATGTTACAAATTAAAGCATTGGAAAGTGAAAAGGCTATACTGGTGAAAGAGAAAATGAATGCCAGAGATAATTTGATGGAATTCGAAATGAATAAAAAACTCTTGACAGAACAAGTTCACAAACTATCTGCTGATTTCGAGTCTCTAAGTTCGCAATGCGCATTTTTAAAACAAGAGAAAGAAATGCTGAAAAAGAATGCATCAAAGGATAAAGAATCTGAAATAAATAGCTTGAAGTGTGAAACTATCGCTTTGCGAGAACAATATGAATTGCTGAAGAAGGAACATGAGAATTCGAAGGATTTAAATGGGTTGTTAAAGGATGAAGTTGAAACACTCAAACTGTCATTAGAGCAACCCAGTGAAGACAACTTATCAGACTTGAATGTTTCTCTTCAAGCCGATGTTGTAAAACTGGAAACAAAGCTTTCTGCATATAAACAAGAAAATGCGTCTCTTTTGGCGGAAGTAAAAGAATCAAGAGCTAAAATCAAAGAAGTGGAAGCTATAGCTGCAGATTATGAAGATTCCAAAACAAAATTGCTAACTTACAAAACGGAAAATACTGAACTACTAAATGAGATGAAAGAAATCAATCAAGTTTTAAAGGAGCGTGGTGAAGCTATTTCCAAACTACAGAAAGCAATAGCTGAATCAGAAAGACTAATTGAAACTTTGGAAAAAGATAGAGATGACATCAATGGAGAAAAAGACAGTTTACTGAAGAAAGTGGAGTCACTAGATAGTGATCTGCGTAACGCTGTACAAAGCACTCACAAAAACTATGAGAAAACACAACAAATTATTCTTGAAAAAGATGAAGCCAAAGCGTTGGTGGCTGCAAAGGAGAAAATTATTATATCTCTCAAAGAAGATATTGACAAGCTAAAACAACAAACTCCTTCTGGTAAGTAAATATAAGTTCGCACCCCACTTCCTACTTATAGAAATTGTGACAAATGTTTTAATTTACATTATTTTAACAGCTGATCTTCCCAATGACGATAACATGTCAACTTCGACCATTTCTAAGGCTGAGGAGCATTCACAAATGAAGGATTTGGATGAATCTTTTGAAGACAAGTGAGTATTACTGGTATCTGTGGTATTACATTAAAATGACTGATGCTATGTGGCCATAATTTTAGAAATATAAGAATTAAAAAATATCTTTTATTATCAGATACAGCAAGCTAAGAATATTCGCTTTAAAATTAAAGAAAAAGCTGAACGAGGCTAACATTCAGTTACAAAACGCTGAGCAAGACAAGGCCAGACTCGAAAAGGTCATCAGTGAAAATGCCAGTTTGACTACTGCCAAGCCTGTAGCCGATGAAGTTGACGGTTGCAGGGCCAAAGAAGATGTGGAATGTGCCAAAGCTGACATATCAGCACTAGAAAAAAAGGTGCAGAGTTTAAACGCTGCTCTTGACGCTTCCAAGAAAAGTGATGTTGATCTGGAGGAATTAAAAGGTATTGTTTACAAATAAGTAGTAGGTAGGTTAAGCGGTTATAGGACTGGTAATTGTTCGCAGAACATAATTATTTTGTTATTCGTTCCTGTTGTTATATCCTAACTAGTATTCTTTTCCAAAGCTTTGTTAGCTGCCAAGACGCAGCAGCTTACCACTGAGATAGAAGCTCACAAGTCTACGAAGGATGCTCTGGAGAAGACGCGACGGGACGTGAAGAAGAGGAGTGTGTTAAGCCTGGAGATGGAAGACTATGAGAAGTCTATGAAAGAACTTACTTCCAAAATGGAAGACAATAAGAAGAAAATGGTTCAGGTATGAATAAATGGCTTTTGGTAATGATCTTTATTATATTATATTTATCAAGTCCGCAATATTCTATGAATTCTGATCTTTATTGAATTCCCAGATGGAGTCAACAATAGACACTCAAGAAGGAACAATCAAAGCAATGAAGACACAAATCAAGCTTCTGGAAGAGCAGATAAAAACGGAAGAAACCCAAAACAGACTCTTGAAAGAAGATCTACAGCATGCCATCGAAGGTGGAAAAGAAAAGGATGAATTAGTACAAGTGAAAATCGGAATTATTTCCAAATTGGAACACGATCTGGAGGAAGAAAAAAGAAAGAATGAAGAGACAAAGATAGAAATGACTTCTTTGGTCGGAGAGAAGGAAAAATACATAATCACTCTTGGTGAAGAGAAGTTGGAGTTAAATAGCCGACTGAAGAGGACTGAGTTTAAATCTGCTGAGTTGGAGGAGAAACTGAGGATAACCAGCATAGAGCTGGAGGATTTGAAGACTGATTACAGCAGTTACAAAGTAAGAATTATGGCCACTATTGCGATATCTTCATTGCTTAAGGTGTTTAGTAATTCAAATTCAAAATTTTTGATTTTGTACACTTACGTTTGTTTTCTAGCATTTTGTACTAAAATCCTTTGCGGAAAGCTGCTATCACGACTTTCATACATACCCATTTTATAAAATCATAGGTTCGGGCTCAAGCTGTGCTGCGTCAGAACCAGACGGTGGACCACGGTCAGGAGGAGCAGCTGAAGGAAGAAGTCGCCGCTCTGAGGGCGCAGGTGGAAACCCTCACGGCCAAACTGAACACTGCCCAGTAAGTACCTATTATAGTATTAACATAACACCCAATGCATAAGTTGTCATGATATAAGAAAATTATTTGAAATTAGTGCTAATATTGTTTATATTTCTGTCCAAGTGCAATTTTGGTATATCATGCGCATCATCAATCAACATTTCAGATCACTGACAACCTAAGAATAATGTTCCACCTTCTGGGTCTAGGGATAAATCACAGACTATTAATGGTCTGTGGGATAAATAAAGCGATCGTACTTGCTAATTAACCTGTTGAACTTGCAGGGAGAAGTGCACCGAGTATCAAACAACAGCGGAGCAGCAACAGCGGCGCGCCGGTGAGGCGACAAGCGAAGCGGCGCGCGCGACACAGCGCACCTCGCGCCTGCAGGGCGAGCTGGCGCGCCTGGCCGCGAGCGTCGACGCGGAGAGGACCCAGCACAAGCTGCAGGTACCTGTAGTGAACACACACGCCGAGTGTCAAACACAGCGGAGCAGCAACAGCGGCGCGCCGGTGAGGCGACAAGCGAGGCGGCGCGCGCGACACAGCGCACCTCGCGCCTGCAGGGCGAGCTGGCGCGCCTGGCCGCGAGCGTCGACGCGGAGAGGACCCAGCACAAGCTGCAGGATCTGTAGTGAACACACACCCCGAGTGTCAATCACAGCGGAGCAGCAACACCGGCGCGCCGGTGAGGCGACAAGCGAGGCGGCGCGCGCGACACAGCGCACCTCGCGCCTGCAGGGCGAGCTGGCGCGCCTGGCCGCGAGCGTCGACGCGGAGAGGACCCAGCACAAGCTGCAGGATCTGTAGTGAACACACACCCCGAGTGTCAATCACAGCGGAGCAGCAACACCGGCGCGCCGGTGAGGCGACAAGCGAGGTGGCAACCGCAGTTGGTCTAGTTGTATCGGTTCGAATGACGTTTTAACATAATTACACGGTGGTGCTGTGAAAAGTAGGGATGTATGAGCTACAAGTGACAGGTTTAACATGGCACGGCGACCAAACTCAGCCGTGACCATGCATGACCAGCAAGTGTATAGGCGCGTTACATACAATTGAATAAATTAACTGCTAATTTGGTTGACGATTCATTCATAGCACGAATTTGAAGGTAAATAAACACTTTATTTGAGCATCATACAGCATCCATCACGCATAATTATGGACTCATTCACAGAACTACTATCTTCCAGGTGTCCACATTAACGCAGTGCTACAAAGCGCAAATACAAGACCTGGAGGCGAAGCTCCAGAAAGAAACTGACGAGCTGAAGAAGCAGCTGACTGCTGCAAAAGAGAAGTCTGTGAGGGTGCTCGACCAGGTCAACAGCAACCAGTACATGCTGCCGCTGATACCGAAAGAGGACAGCGATGGGGAAATGGACATCAATGTGTCTATGCTGCCGAGGGAAGAGGGCGAGGTAAGGAAGGCTACGTCATGACGCGGCGACGCATAGCTACGCACACATAGCGCCGCGCGCTACGATAAGTTGAAGTATCCGTACTACCCTATCTGATCTGGTGGCAGGGAAGCCTACTGTTTACAGAAAACCGAATTGTCCACCCGTTTAAGTGCTGGAATGCCACGGACAGAAAAACACATACATTGACACAGATATACTTATAAAAATACATATAAAGCCACGCTTTTTCGTCTGGAGTTAAAAAGTTACTACTGGATGGATGAATGAATGACTGAATTAATGAATGAGAGAGTGAATGAATGAGAGAGTGAATGAATGAATGAAGGTTCAAACTTATATTTATTTCACGGTTATTCTTAAAAAATCATTAAAGAAAAATAGTGAAGTACAACGATTTTAAAAGCTTTATGTTCATGATCAATCTCTGATGACGACTCCGCAACTTTTGGCCAAGGGCTCCGAATCAGCGCCGTCCCCTCCCCTCTCGAAGCCGTTTGTCAGCGGCGGCGGCGCGCGCTCGCCAGTGTCACTCGAGCGGCTGCTGGAGGAGGGCGTGCCGGAGGACGAGGCGCTGGACGCGGCGGTGCTGCAGCTCAGCCCCGAGCAGGAGGCGCGCGAGCTGAGGAGGAAGCTGCACGCCCAGCAACAGAGGTCAGCCGTTGGTGGTGGTAGCCATTAGGCGTAATAGGGTATGATTGCTTTTGTGGAAACTTTTTTGAAAAAATAATGACGCCGTGATAAATGAGTAGAACAGGTAAAAATATCTAACCGATAAATAAATAAAAAATCTCAATCAGGCAATTAGGGATAAGCACTATTTAAATTTTGTGAAACCGATAAATGCCTTAGAATCATTAAATTATTTATTTATTTACAAAGTCAACAGCACAAAAACAGTTGAACATAGGCAGGATAAACAAAGGCCAATTTACGATAGTGCATTGTCACGCAGAAACGCCAGCCTCCATGATGTTTCGCTCGTGACGTCACTCCGTTAGTACACACACGACGACTGCAAAGACCAAGTACTATTTACTTCAATACAGTGACATCAAGTTGGAATCAAAATGGCGAATGACGTTTTAGTCAAATGACGAACTGAGTTGCATTTTTAGGGTTCCGTACCCGAAGGGTGCCAAATGGGACCCTATTACTGAGACTTCACTGTCTGTCCGTCCGTCCGTCCGTCTGTCTGTCTGTCACCAGGCTGTATCTCATGAACCGTGGTAGCTAGACAGTTGAAATTTTCACAGATGATGTATTTGTGTTGCCGCTATAACAACAAATACTAAAATTCAAAAGAAATTTAATATTAAGGGGGCTCCCATACAACAAACGTGATTTTTTTTGCTCATTTTTGCTCGATATTGATAATGGTAGCAGGCAGACGCTTATAATGTTCACAATATATTGAGTATATTATTTACTTAAAAAATAAATAATTAAATTAAAATTTAATTAATATTTAGGGGAGGGGGGCTCCCATACAATTTTTTTTTGCGGTTTTTTATAGATAATGGTACGGTACTCTTCGTGCGCGAGTCCGACTCGCACTTGGCCGGTTATTATGGATTAATATCGACGATTCTCGTTTAGCGTTTTGGGTATCTACCTCGGACATGCATTCTTAGATTTATTCTTACATGGGCAAATACGTACTACGTACGCGTACGTAATAACAAAGTTTAAAGAAACTGACAAGAACTCAAAGGGCGGGGCGTTAGCCCCCCGGAAAAATCACATGGCTAGCATGCCGAATATTTTTTTGTTTCGTCTGGGAAAAAGTGCACCTGAATTATATCGAAAAGTTGAGTAAAAATAATGAAATTCCCGAGTGTGTATATTAGAACTCATGAGGCGGCTAACCGCCCCAGAATAGTCACAGTAGTGCGATCAATTCGAATATATTTCTATTGAGAAGTAACCAATAATTAAATTCCCGGATCACCAGGAATATAAAAACTCATAGGGAAAAATCGCATTTCGGTTATATTTCCGTTTCTTCTCTTTTTTCTTCCGTTTTTCTCCATTGCGCTCGATCGCGATCGACCTGTTGCCCACGTCTCTTCACAGACAGGGCCCACTCAATATTCGCTCGCACCCACAGGTGGGTCGCGAGTGTCGCGACCCATAGTTAGGGAAACCCTGGAGGCTATTGCTTACTTACTCACCGAGTTGCTTCCAACTCTCCCTTGCCTAGTTGAATTAGGTTTGATAATCCCGCTTACAGAGTGAAGCACGTCACTGTCCTGCTCTCGGAGTCTGAGCGCGAGTGCGCTCGGCTCGCTCAGATGAGCGAACTGCTGAAGGCGGAGGTGCGGCGCGCGCGCGGCTCGCTCGAGCGCACTGAGCATGCGCACAACGCGGAGTACATGAAGAATGTCACCTTGAAGGTATGCCTACTTTTGTATAGCTTTGTAATATCAGTTGAATGAAACTCTTTTTTTTCTATTTCCATAGAATGCTTGCTTACATAATGAACTCAGAATCGATCATCATTATAGTTTCTCTTTTTGACCAATAGAAAACCAATGTGGAAACAAGCCTCTTCACTTAAACCTACTATAACCCCCTGTTCCGAGGCACGCCAAAATCGATTACGCAGCGTCTACGAAGCCGTTCCGAGTCAGTTTTGGCGATACAAAACGATGGCATCATAGACGTTGTAATCGATTATGGCGCTGACGGCGATGTCACGGAACGCGACCTGAGTATACCTGTTTCCGTCAGTTCGTGACGCTGCCGCCTGGTGACGAGCGCGCGCGGCTCGTGCCTGTGCTGCAGAAGATCCTCACCCTCACTCCGGACGAGACCAGCAAGATCAACGCGGTCGCTCGAGGTGGGTGCAACAACTTAAGTGACCAACTTAACCGTTGAGTGTGCTAGGCGCGACATCTGCGCCTAGTCAAATGGCGAATCTTTTGTTCTCGGAAACGCGGACATTCAACCGGGTCAAAAGAAACACAACATATCTTATGCGGGGGGTTCCAAGGGCGCTCATTTTTTTTATAGTCCAATTTAAGTGACGAACGCCCAGTGTCCTCAAAAGACCACGATCTTTTGTTCTTTTTATTCATAGGTTTTGAACTTGATGTGGGTAGGTCAAAAATTGCGGGCCGTTGACTATGGACGGGCGAAATAGTAGTTATGAGTGGAAAAAGTGAAGTTACTACTCTAAGTTATTATTGGGGTGGCAGAGGCACACGCCCACCTCCACCCAGCTATTCAATAGCTCATTTTGAGTCACAGGGCGCTATGGCCACTACTTCCTGCCTAAAAATATAAAAAGTTAAGTTACTAATTTAAGTTATTATTTCAGGTATGGATCCAAATCCGAGTAAAGGATGGGGCAGCTATCTCCCCTGGCCAGGGGGGAATAAGTAGTCGGGGTATTTCAGTAAAATGCAGTTGCATTATTGTATTTGAATTATTTATCTGTGATTTATCAAACGGCTTTGAAGTGTCTTTATTGAGGTGCGGGCTGCGGTTGCGACTGACATTTTATTGAGGTGCGAGCTGCGGTTGCGACTGACATTTTATATGAGACGATTTGACATTGCTGGTGATTTTTATTGAGAAGGGAGGATTACATTTCATAAGAACCTACTATCAGAGATTTGTTAATTGCTTTTAAAATGTATAACTTTTATTGTGTGCCAGTTAAAAAGTATTTTCTGCATTGTATTTATTATGTATTATGCATTACATTCCACTTTTTAGAGAACACCAAATCAGCTATTGTACTTATTTGTATAATTGATTTCCTATATGAAATACATTTAGTAACTCAGAAATATAGTTTAAAAATATATTTATCAATATGGCTCTTTCACAATGTCCGGATAAGCCCTCTTATGTGACACATAAATCGTTATTTTCCGTTATAATAATTGAAACAAAAAGTAAACTTTAGAAAAAACCGACTTCCACAAACCCTATTTGATTACATTTAGTTTAATACAAACTGTAACCCCTTATCCCCCCCCCCCCTTGGGGACTTAATTTTGTCAAATCCCATCTCAGTGCTACGCCACGCTACTAAGGAACCTCTGTACAAAGTTTCATGGCTCTAGGTCCACCGGTTTAGGCTATGCGTTGCCTGCCCGTCAGCCACGCATTGTATTTGTACCTAGTATTGAGCAGTTCTGATAGCCATGTGTGGTCTTCATCATCAGTTCCGCACCAAAATATTATGCTTACCATGTGCATTTGCACGAGTTATTATGAAAAACACAAAAATCACTATAGGTCTGCCTATAATATTTGAAGAGTTCCCTCGATTTCTCCAGGATCCCATCATCAGAACCTGGTCAATGGGACCAATGGGAAGGTAAACCCTTTCAAAAAAAAAACCAGATCGGTCCATCCGTCTAGGCGCTATCGAGGCACATACATAAAAAAACATCCGGACGAATTGTAAACCTCCTCCTTTGGGAAGTCGGTTAAAAAATAAGATTGATCTGTCACATCATAGGGCTTAACTGGATATCGTGAAACAGGGCCTTTTTAAGCCCATACCAATTATAATAGGCCGGGCGGGCTATGAATTATGTTATTCTCTAGTTTTATGGTTGTTTTATCTGCATTACCTAACTTAACGCCTACTGCAAATAGTCATAGTCATACTGCGACAAACATAGACAAGCTTACAGTAACATACCGTCGTCGCCACCAAAATATGGTCACAAACGTATATCGGTTCCAAATATTAAATAAGGTCACATTTGCATGTTTGTCAGGCCTCAGCAGATATGTCAACAAGACAAGAATATCTTACTTTCTTACTTAACTAGCTTTCTAAATTGCTTGGCGCAAGTTATCCATGCATACTAAATATACCCTGCGCCGGTAACATGGCAATAGCGGTCATTGACCCGCTAAGAAAATGTATGCGATTTGACGTTTGCTGCGGCGGCGCAAGGTATAGATACCTACATCGGTCCAGCAGAACTTAAAATGTATGCGATTTGACGTTTGCTGCGGCGGCGCAAGGTATAGATACCTACATCGGTCCAGCAGAACTTAAAATGTATGCGATTTGACGTTTGCTGCGGCGGCGCAAGGTATAGATACCTACATCGGTCCAGCAGAACTTAAAATGTATGCGATTTGACGTTTGCTGCGGCGGCGCAAGGTATAGATACCTACATCGGTCCAGCAGAACTTAAAATCGAGCTGTTACTGTTGGTTACTTGAAACTGACTTGTGCCTTAATTTCGCGATTTAACTAGACTTACGACGACGCACGCCATGATTTAAGTGAAGTAGAAATAATTTAACTGTCCGACAGAGTGTCGACTTTTCATTGAATTTCGTCGATATTTTTGGTATACTATTAGATTGTAAACAACAAGAGAGATAGCCTGTTTGTTTGGTCACCGTCACCGAACATGGAACGGAATATGACTGTGTGTGTTTATATTATTATCTGTATTATTGCATTTTATGGGAAGGGAAAGTGTGTAATTTGTTTTTCTTTGCTGTATTATTAAGTTAAATTAAATAATAGAATGACATAAAAATAAATCATATTTATAAATTAAACAATTAATATTATTGCGAATGGTTGGTTTTTGAGCAATAGAATTAATAATACAGGATGTCCCATAAGTGACACATCACATTCACATCACATCGACACCATTCGAGATATCGTCTTCTGTTTATAGATTTTCGTTTTAGTTTAGGCACAGGGTGCTCATCCCATACAAATTAGAATTGGTAACCCTTCGTAAAAAAGAGATGGTGTGAGGAGTAAGATTTGTACTTTAAAAACACCATGGTTTTAGTTAACATACTTCTAGGTGGCGCTAATCTTAGAATAAATCCTATATATCTTAGCGCCATCTCGTAATATTTGCAATTTTTCGATGGTGCTGCACCAAGCTATAATGGCCTCGAACTAAAGAAGCTTCCGTTGCATCTCAGTTTACGCCGGTTTCACATTTTGTTCTAGGTGGTCTATCTGTATTAGTATAATGTTATAGTGTCTGTGGTTTAGGTAAATTATTTACGAGAAATTGACGAGTTGATGGCACGCTGCGCTGATGAGATATTATTAATAGAAATATATTATTTATTATTTACCAAAATGCAACAGTAACACATTTCAACGTGTAAAAATCTTTAGATAAATAGATAAAAAACAATCTAAGGATTGAAATACTAGGGGTAGCTATTTAATCACTTCACTATACAGGGAACACAACGGGGATGACTGCCTGGGTCGCCGCCGCTTTGCGATGATGCAACACTGCCCAACTGTTCGGTAGACCTAGGTGTATAAGGGTGTGGACTAAGCCGCGCTCTCACCGCCTTGACCGATTTGTGTCTTATTGCTCATTAATAAGTCTCCTACTACATCGTATGGTTTTCATCGCACCCGACCCAGGCCCGCGTCGCGCCCTTTCCGCAGCTGCTCCGACGCCGCTCCGCGCCCGCGCAGCGCCCCTTCGAAATGACTAGTGTTGCCTGATTGCGTAGGAAGGTATCCGAATATAGTACGGTTCTGATTCGCTAATCCTGATTTTTAGTATAACACCAGTAGATAGCAATGGAGCACACAAATAGATGTAAGTATTAAGTACTTAATATAGATGTTTTCGTTCTTATTCTAATTATTGTAACAAGGCTGTGTGTGAGAGAGAGAGGTGACGCTAGCAGCCGTTGGCTTTTTAACCGACTTCCCGAGGAGGAGGTTTACAATTCGTCCGGATGTTTTTTTTTATGTATGTGCCCCGATAGCGCCTAGACGGATGGACCGATTTGGAAAATTATTGATTGGAAATACGGTAATTACAGAGTATCTGGCAACGCTCGCTGACTCTGGCTGAAACAGTTGCAGCGGGCGCGGGGCGGCCGCGTCATCGTCTGTCCACGCCCTAAGAGTAAACTCCGTATGTAAAATTATAGTTGTTGTTTTCGGACTTTACCCAAAAGGCTTGGATAATACCACAGGGTGCTCATCCCATACAAATTAGAATTAGTAGCCCTTCGTAAAAATAAGATGGCGTGAGGAGTAAGATTCGTACTTTAAACGGCATGGTTTCAGTTAACTTACTTCGAGGTGGCGCTAATCTTATGATAAATCCTATATATTTTTGCGCCATCTCGTGGTATTTGCAATTTTTCGATGGTGAACAGCACCAAGCACCAGCAAGCGATAATGGGCTCGAACTCGTACTAAAGAACAGAACAGTTTACGTCGGTGTCATATTTTGTTCTAGGTGGTCTATCTGTATTTTTTTTTTTTATGAGCCTGTAATATCCCACTGCTGGGCAAAGGCCTCTCTCCCCCTCTTCCACTCCATTCGATCCTGAGCGGTCTCCTTCCTCTATCTGTATTAGTACAATATTATACTAATATATAATCTGTGATTATAGTAATTCATAATTATAATTCACAATTCATAATTTATTCAGATAAAAAGTTAGGCACATAGTTGTGTGGATCCCAGTCTCCTAAACTAGGTTTATCACCTGTATTTCAGGAGGCAGGGCTCTTCCATTATTTGGCTGTTGAATTTTGAAACAAAAATAAAACACCATCTAAAAAGTAGTTTATGAAATGGGTAATGAAATGAGATATGTTATGTGTAGTGTAAGTGTGGGTGTGTGAGGAAGAGGATTGGGAAAGAATGAGGGAAGTGAGTTATGTAAGAATGTATGAACTTTTCATTGAGTTTAGTTCAGGGGTATGAGACTATATGAATTTTCAGTAAGGTACACAAAATGAATAAAAAATTTAGTATGTAGGGATTGGCGGACAAAAGTTTTATGAAACTATATGTAGAAGGGCTTCAGTACCCTCATAGGATATTTTTTTTAGCCACGTGAAGATTGTTAGTTTGCAGGACAAGTACTTCATCGAATAAATTTTTAGTAGCTTATTAGCTTTAATATACATATAGGAAAATACCAAGGAAAGGGAAAAATCTTTGTATAAAAGCTGTATGAAACCGCGTCTCGTAAGGGAAGACATAATCCCTTCTTTTGGAAAGACCTAATGAAGGGTCATAATTGAGTTTGCTATGTTTTTTAAGGATGCATTGTTGTATAAATAACTGACGTACACTGAGAACCCCGCACAACTTACTTATTACTCAGAACAATAACTAACACATTACGCTGTCGGCAGGGCACGATTTGTATAGACGTCTCACTCTGATGGAACGACTAGAAAGAGACAGTGAGTCAGACAGGGCCCTGCCGACAGCGTAGTCTAATAGGCCCAATAGTAATACTAGGTTTACCCGGGTTTACTTAGCATTCTAGCTTTAACCGTAACACTCAGCTGGCCCCCCACCTTGTTGCCTGTTTGTCATGGACTCTTGTGCAAAGAGATCGTGTATGTGTGAATGGAATAATCACATCACACCTTTTTCTCGTGAGCGCACTTCTCTAAAACTACGACTCTATGCATTTCCAATAAAAAAGAAAATCATTTCCTGTCTGTGGACGTCGTGCATCCGGTTTTTCACGAGTCTTTTTATTTCCGTAAGCTTAATACTCTCACGCAGTTTTATTTTACTAGGCATTTAAAAATAATATGTGTTTTAAAAGGTTGCAGGACTCATTATTTTCAAGATAAGAGTAAAAGTACCGTAAGTGGTTTTATTGATTGCTTTTCCCGGGCTGCCGCTCAACTGCGCATGCTTGAAAATTTGCTCGGAAAATCTGCGATTGCTGCGGCTGTGAAAGGTGAGTTTTATTCATTTCTCTTTATTTTATTGTTCCTATTTCAATGTTTATGTTTATGTAAATGCGAGTCGACCTATTGAAGTTAATTTCTACAGAAAAATGACACTTTACTTGATAAATAACTATTTCTGTGTAGCCAAAAATTGTGATCGTGATGCCGCAAATTTGCCGGCAGCAAATTCTAATTACGCAATTTCCAGTATGTTTTGAGTATTCTTGAGCATTATAATACGATTTTAAGTCACATGTCAAATCAATTGTAAGTACTTTTATCCTTTGTCGCCAGTGAATTAGATAAGATCCTCACGCCCTCTCAGCTTACGCCATATGGCTTGCTTGCAAAACTGGGAACAAATGTGTATGAAGTAAAAAAATGTTTGAACTGTGCTTGGTACAAGAAAATATTTACAATGCATGCCTCAGGATTTACTTCGAAGTCGGTCCCTTTCATTTGTAATTACATATATATCTACATATTACATTCATAAAGTACCTACCCACGTACAACAATTCCTGTAATCTTGTCATTGTCATCGACCTATTGTATCGTACCAATAAAGTCCCATTAGGTTATGATGTTCAATCATTCGGTGCATGCGTCCGGTATATAATGTAACGAAGTGCACAAGATGGAGTCGCTGCCCGCCAGCCGGGATAAAGACGGCCATGTGCGGTGCCTGTGCATGTCAGGATGCCACATTGCGCGACATGCAATTTTCTAATAATATCTTATAAGCGAATGCATTAGCTTACATGCGTAGAAGGGCTACTAATTATAGCATTCATTTCCACTCCGCACTCGCTGTTATTGACAATAGACGTACTTAGACACTCACTTGCATTGTTTATGGGTGAAATATCTACTTAGCGTCCACAGACTTCAATTTAGCGCGTCGTCGTCGTACCGCATCGATGCATTACATTTACATTATATTAGGCAGGTGCGATAAAGTTTTACATGTAGGTTTCACGATGTATTATCAACTAGATTACAGGTTTTTTTGTTTAGATATGCCGTGATCTTGTCTGACATTTCAAAAGCTGGGATGTAAATAAGTGTAAATGCTGTCTGCCTGCATCCATTCACAAGGTCCCCATTCACTAGTGTAAAGATGGCCATTTTCTTCGTATTCCTACTTCGTATCTTCGTCATGGTAGCAGGTGGCTAAGTGTTACTTGAATAATTCTCTATTTTTGGTATAAAAGGCTGTATCGATGTCCCGGCCTCCCCGTGCGCACGCTCCAACACTGTCATCCCACTGTCCCGCCGCCGCCGCCGCCGCCGCCGCCCCGGGGCGTTATTATATTAGTAAACCCACTTTTCTCCTCTCTCGTCACACACATCATATGGTCAATACTGAATTGTACGTGAAGGTACGGAAGTCGGTTCAAGACAATATTATGTATTCGGTACCAATCACCTCTTTCATATCATCTTCCTTCCGAAGTGTCAGATGCTGATACTCTTCCTTACAAAATTACGTAGCGTCACGCCTTTTCCCTCATATATACAGGCAGAGACACATCGTGCCCACATTTAACCAGTTATTTACTATTTTGCGTGATAGGGGGCTAGTTCATCGCCACACCTATTGAAGGATTCCTCCACGATGTTATCCATCACCGTTGATTACCGGCATCAGCACCGGATTCGAACATCTTCATGAGAAGCGAGCCTAGAACCACTAGACAACGGCGCGTTTTTACTCGATGTAGATAATAAAATTGGTATAGTTTTTTTTACGTCCTTCCTGTATCAGATATAGATGAATACAAATGTCTGAGTTTGAAATGCAGCCTTGTTCTCATAAACAAGGCTGCATGTAGTTGAGCGAGACTGGGTCGTTTTACAAGCGATGTCTTTGTGACGTCATTGCCACCCACCTGTCTTTCTACCTTTGACCTTAACAACAGATCAGCTTCTCCATCCAACTAGTACATGGAAGTATTTTGAAAGCAATCATTGGATTATTTCCCAGCCGATAATATTTTGTTCTGAAGAATTGCCGAATTTGTTTACTGACTAAGAAACTTAGGTAAAATCAATCCCTGAGCTCTCCTAGGTTAACGCTATTACAGTCATGTATCTAGATCTTGTAAATCCACCACTGCTAACCTGCTATTGTTTCTATTTATAAACTCTTACTACAGCCTTCATTAACCCCATGGCAGGTAGCATTTGAACTGTCAGAGCACTGCTAACCTTCAGTATGGGTAAAGAGAAGATTCACATCAACATCGTGGTGATCGGCCACGTGGACTCCGGCAAGTCGACCACCACCGGCCACCTGATCTACAAATGCGGCGGCATCGACAAACGGACCATCGAGAAGTTTGAGAAGGAGGCCCAGGAGATGGGCAAAGGCTCCTTCAAGTATGCCTGGGTGAGAGCAACTTGATGATTTTATTCTTTAGGGTTCTGCCCCACTTACAGGGAAAAGGCGTGATCATGCGTATGTAATTTTCAGTGGCAATTTCAATGTCTCTTGTCTGTATTTGATGAAGAAGCTCTACTTTTCAATAACTTTATGATATTTTGCTGTACAGATCGGAGACTTGATAGGCTATAACTTTAACAAGGCTCCTGACAGTGAAGCCTCTATAGACAACCCTTTTTACCAGCTACGACAAATCTAAATCAATCGAAGTATAAGTAGATAGATAGATAAAAGATTTATTCATTAGACAGTACAAACACATAAATTACAACAATAAGAATAACAATAATCAATAAAATACAATTAGCAACATATTCACAATAATTAACAACAAAACAAAATCAAGATTGCAAGGATTGCTAATTATAAATTTATGATTGTACTGTGAATTAAAGGTTGAATTGAAATAATTATATAGAATTAAATAATAATAGATGTTATAAGGAACTGCGTATAATGGTGTGCATTATTGGTGCACAGGTCTTAGACAAGTTAAAAGCAGAGCGCGAGCGCGGGATCACCATCGACATCGCGCTGTGGAAGTTCGAGACTGCCAAGTACTACGTGACCATCATCGACGCGCCCGGCCACAGGGACTTCATCAAGAACATGATCACAGGCACCTCACAGGTACCTACCCACACACTAATCACCTACGCCCAATCACACCATCATTTATTAGCGAAGACCTGTTCATGCGGAGTTTTCCAGAAACTTAACTGTAACTGTCGCTGCGTATATTCTAAGGATGTCATAAATATTAAATATGTAGTTGGTCCTAGTGTAATTAGATCAGAATCAGCCATATGATGTCAGGTCAGGATCCACCAAGAAGCAAAAGCCCGTAACTGTGTCAATTAATCCTTCCGAGGCAAAATGTCGATATCGTCGTGACCTACTTACAGAGTTACGGATTCTGAAAACACGGAACAATCGCATGCTTTGAACTGTCACTGGCTATTATCATAATGCTGACTGAAATTACAATCTCAAACATGCTCAATTTGTAGAAGCACGGAAGCACCTTTGGGAACATCCACTTTGGGGAGTATCGACTCTGACGTTATCTTGTGCTTAATATCAACACCTTTTCTCATAAACAGATGATGTATCTTTAGTTAAGTTATGCAACTGTACATTTCTATTGAATAAACCTTTATAAGGCTGTTGAAATTATGTACCAGTCGACAAAAACTATCTGTATTTTTTTAAACTGAACGAGCCTACCCTAAAGCCGCACCAACCCCTCGCATTGCAGGCGGACTGCGCAGTGTTGATCGTGGCCGCCGGCACGGGCGAGTTCGAGGCCGGCATCAGCAAGAACGGGCAGACCCGCGAGCACGCGCTGCTGGCCTTCACGCTGGGGGTCAAGCAGCTGGTCGTGGGCGTCAACAAGATGGACTCCACAGAGCCGCCCTACCACGAAGCCAGATATGAGGAGATCAAGAAGGAGGTGTCCTCCTATATCAAGAAGATCGGTGAGTAACTGAAGGAGAATGGAATTGAACTTAAAACTTTAGCTCATCTTGGCATCATATTCGTAAAATTGTGTGAAAGTCTTTCAATATCCAAATAAGAGGGAGCGTTCTAGTCTAGAGCGATATTAGTTGTCGGAAGGCAGTGTGAATCTGGATGAACACCTATACTTAGATGATTTTGGCCCGTACGTCAAGTCATGATGCACCAGTTAAATCAGAAGCCCGCCGCTGTGTCAGTCAGTCCTAGTCATATAGGCTAATAACCCCCATAATACAAGTTTGAAAAGCACGGTACATTTTCAAACTACCCTGCGCATCTGGTTTAACCGCACAATGTGCTTGAAGGTTACAACCCGGCGGCGGTGGCGTTCGTGCCGATCTCGGGCTGGCACGGAGACAACATGCTGGAGCCGTCCGACAAGATGCCCTGGTTCAAGGGGTGGACCATCGAGCGCAAGGAGGGCAGGGTCGAGGGCAAGTGCCTCATTGAGGTGAGCAGGACATTGCTAATCATAATTAGCTTTCTACAGACGGGCAGCCTGTGGCAAAAACTAATATCGAGTACTTACTCCCTTAATCAAAGTACATACGAAGGATCTTTGGCCGTTAGTAGGCCTCCTACTGGTTCGAGCACACTTCTGAATGTAGCAGCTCCAGTGGATGGTCGGAGCAATATTACATGCCCAAGCAATATTAGATGTCCAATATTAGATGGATTGGTAACCGGCGAACACTGGATGCGGGTTGAACATGTACCTACATAATCGACATGAGGGGCATGCATGTGTATGAGGAAACCTAACAACTAAACTAAACAGCATATTGAATTTTAAGTAGATTAGAAAGGAACGAACATAGTAACTTAAAACGCATGTCATGGTGTTTGTGTTTGGTCGCAGGCGCTGGACGCGATCCAGCCGCCGTCGCGCCCCACGGAGAAGCCGCTGCGGCTGCCGCTGCAGGACGTGTACAAGATCGGCGGCATCGGCACCGTGCCCGTCGGCCGCGTCGAGACCGGCGTGCTCAAGCCCGGTCAGTCACTCTACACGCTGCACCGCACCTTACACCACCTGTCACTCCCTCACACCAGGTTACAGGCACGATCAGTTGTGCCGAGTATTCCCCCCCCCTAGAAAGTAGGATTTCTAGGAGGATACTACGTGTCCGAGACTCTACTCTGACCAGGAATCTCCTAAAGTCAGACACGTGTTTCCAAGTATCCCCAGGGTGTAATTTGCCCCGTTCCGAGTCACGCCAAAATCGATTACAGCGTCTATGAAGCCGTTTCGAGTCCGTTTTACAAAACGATGGCATCGTAGACGCTGTAATCGATTATGACGCTGACGGCGTTGTCACGGAACGCGACCCTGGAGTAACCCAAATTGGACCGACGGATCGTCACGCGTATCCTCTATACGAAATACGAGATGCGCAGATTGGCCTCCGCGGTTGGTCAATCGGTTTCTAGAGTGCGATGGGTCCATAAACGAAAAACATTGTGCAATCCTCATTTCAGCTCGGATCAGGATCCTGATCAGTCCAATTGATCATTCATTTGTCCAGCAGTTTCCAAACTTTCACTTGTTGTTGTTTCCTTTGTATATTTATTGTTTTGTTAATTCGTGCAGGCATGGTAGTTGTATTTGCCCCGGCGGCCATCACCACTGAAGTCAAGTCAGTGGAGATGCACCACGAGGCTCTACAGGAGGCTAATCCCGGAGACAACGTCGGATTCAACGTCAAGGTATATTAGCTTAAATATCGTTCATTTTAAATTCCAGACAAGTTCAATAAGCTAGCAAATCTTCTGACACAGCTTTTACTGTGTCCCAACACCAACAAAAGAATCTAGCCAGTTGCAGACCAAATGCTAAACTATGTAAGCTTAGTTTTCGGTCTGGAATCAGCTTCTAAGCTGAGATTATCAGCCAAAATGTTTTCGTGTCCCTTTTGTCGAGTCCCCTGACTAATAATTGAACACAGGTTGTAGTGTAGTTTTGCAGTGAATCGTATCTCGCGTTGCAGAACGTGTCGGTGAAGGAGCTGCGCCGCGGCTACGTCGCCGGCGACTCCAAGAACGCTCCCCCGAGGGGTGCCGCCGACTTCACCGCACAGGTGACTGACTAGCGACCACCTAGCGACCAGGACCTCTATTTCTCAATCGCTCTTTTGCAAACGAGCGCTCTTTCTACCGAGTTTCGTTCGCCATATTCAAAATTTTGCATTTTGCAGTCATTCGCTCTGCAACGAGTGGTCAGGACCACTTGTTACGCCAGTCGAACGATAGAATAGACGTCAAATGCGAAGGAAGGAAAACCGAAGACGAACGATTCGGAAATGCAGAAAATCGACGTCATGCGATATACAAGTCGAACGTGATAACTTCGCATGCGTTGTAACTATATCACACGAGCGAATGAAAAATAGAGCTCCTGGGCCGTGAGTAGGTACAGGAGTCGCATGGCAACAGCTACAGCGAGGCGCCGCGCCGGCTACAAACAAACCGGGATTTTGCGCTCTCGCTATAGCTATTGTCATGTGATTCTGTGCGCGATTCACGGCCCTGGCGTATGCGCTGGGTTACAACAATAAATCAATCAATCTCTTCTCTTCACTTCGTCAGTCTTATCCAGATGGAAGCACTCACACGGACTGGTGTTATTAGCATTCACTGTACATTGACATTAACAATATTTTTGTTAAAACTAAATTAGTGAACCATTGTAAATACTTAATGCATATACAAGAAGTATTTAGGTATGCGCTACTGTTTCATAACCTATTTTACTAGTAAGACTACATAATTACAATTTCGCCACTTCGTTAATTAAAGTGCAAATTAAATCGTAATTAGTTCTTGATTGTGCTTTTTGTCATTGCATTTTCAATGTGTTTTTTCTAACACGTTTTGTAATTATCAATAACAGCAATCCTAATGTGGTTTGATTATAGTTTTTGCAAAATAATGAATTTGAATAACAATTTGTCCTTAGACTCCTAAGTTTAAATTAATCCATCGTATATGAATAGTTTCACGTCTATTTCCATACGGGAAGCACAGGTGTGCTCTGGGGGGCAATTCTAGTGCTAGTGAGATCATGTCCATGGTCGAAATTAGATTAATAAAGAGTTAGGAACTTGTGTACTTGGAAATATCGATTTTGAGATACAAGAAATGTCCATCAAAATCAAGAAAAAGCTATTCTCATTACGACCAATCGAGATATCTTGACCCGTTTTCGATCGAAATAAATATGAATCGAAATAGTTTTCGACGGATTTATGCGGTGTCAAAACCGATATCTCGACTGGGGAGATGATCTCGATAGCGCGCGAATCGGGGTCAGGCCTAGACTTCCTATAGTCCATGTTGCGCGACAACGGGGCTAGCCGGCTAGCCCGTCGTCATTCGTCGTAGCTACAGAGATATGAAGGTTTCCTCACGATGTTTTTCATCCACGTACACCTGATGTACAATAGCGCAATGGTTAAAAACGGATTCTAACCCACATCTGCGTGAAAACGCTAAACCATGGAAGATGTCGATTTTATATCAGGCGGGTGCGTATTGCATAATCCATAAAGTCAAAATCCCAAAAGTCAATCAGAAATGGTGCTCCTCAACGGACCAGGTTTTGCTGCAGTATGTAGCCGGCAACTATCGGTGTCCCTCTCTCACTCACATGATAGAAAACATTAGAAAATCTCCTAAGCAGCTTAAGTTCATTCTATGAACTCAAAACCCATAACGGTTTGTAATCGCCCTTAATACGCGCCCTATCCTATCAGTTATAACAAGGTACCTAAGCAAGATGAGTATGTGTGCTGTAAGTAACCCCGCTGCTGTCGGTTGGTTGGTTGTGTCTGGCAGGTGATCGTGCTGAACCACCCCGGACAGATCAGCAACGGGTACACGCCGGTGCTGGACTGCCACACGGCGCACATCGCATGCAAGTTCGCGGAGATCAAGGAGAAGTGCGACCGCCGCACCGGTAGGTATTGCTGTCGCAGCATTTGTTGATGTAAATAATTGAAACAAAAAGTAAACTTTAGAAAAAACAAACCCTATTTGAGTAGATTGAGTTTAATACAAATTGTAACTTCTTCCCCCCCCCCCCCCCCTCGGGGACTTAATTTTGTAAAACCCATCTCAGTGCTACCCCACGCTACTAAGGAACCTCTGTACAAAGTTTAATGGCTCTAGGTCCACCGATTTAGGCTATGCGTTGCCTGCCCGTCAGCCACGCATTGTATTTGTACCTAGTATTGAGCAGTTCTGTTGACCATATGTGGTCTTCATCAGCAGTTCCGCATCACAATATTATGCTTACCGTGAGTAAATGCACGAGTTATTACTAAAACACAAAAATCACTAGGTCTGACTATAATATTTGAAGGGGAGGGGGGGATAAGGGGTTACAGTTTGTATTCAACTCAATCTAATCAAATAGGGTTTGTGGAAGTCATTTTTTTCTATAGTTTACTTTTTGTTTCAATTATTCGCAGTCAGTGTGAAATCATTGTGCGAAATCATTTACATCAACATATTTCCTGACAGCATTTAGGGAACGTAGGTACCCATCCATACTACGTGACCAGTTTAGGGGGGGAGAGGGTTCTTCAAAACTCGTCTCATCACCTAAATGCCTATTTCCCAAAATATTAAATTATTATAAAAATACTTTTTTTCTAAATGTTTGCCAAACTATCCGCCCCGTAGGTTTTAAAATAAATAATCTCGTTATTTTATCCTTAGCACTAACTCTGATCTTGATGATGTTGACACGCTCGCTAGGAATTTTCTCAAAAGGGCTCACTTGCCTGCTCCTGCGGCGATCCAGGAAGGGGGCCGGTCGGAGCAATGTCGGAGCTGCTCTGCACATATATCGCATATCGCTGCCCCTGCCGCAGGGCGAGCCATAAAAATTGCCCCTGCTTGCCTAAACACTTCACAATCAAGGAAGCAATTCAAGGTCATCACCACTCTTTGACCGCCCCCCCTTCCTAAGTCGCCGCAGGAGCAGGCTGTAAGTAGTGGCTTTTACAGATTTCATAAACATTTAACCATCAACGGCAAAATCCGCGATAGTCCAAATCAGTTACCTAGTTCCTGAGAGCAGCGTGGTAGGTACGAGATTGAGAGCAGGTATTGATTCCAGGCAAGACCACCGAGGAGAACCCGAAGGCGATAAAGAGCGGCGACGCGGCCATCGTGCTGCTGGTGCCGACCAAGCCGCTGTGCGTGGAGTCGTTCCAGGAGTTCCCGCCGCTCGGCCGCTTCGCCGTGCGGGACATGCGCCAGACCGTCGCCGTCGGCGTCATCAAGGTCGGTACATATATACAGTATGCACTCACACAAGCAAGCCGCTGTGCGTGGAGTCGTTCCAGGAGTTCCCGCCACTCGCACAAGTAGTTTCTCATTTTGCGAATTCATTTACACCTTGTATGTTACCAGCTACTGCCGAATAGCTGGGCTAAGAGAACCACAGAATGGCTCCCAAAAAAAGCAAAGAGAAAGCGTGGCCAACCCAGGAAGAGATGGAGTGATGAGTTGGGTCTATGGGACAAGGACTGGAGGGAGACCGCTCAGGATCGGATAGAGTGGAAGAGGGGGAGAGAGGCCTTTGCCCAGCAGTGGGACATGGTGGGGTCTTAATAATAATAATAATGTATATACAGTATACATCAGTTTACATCACTCTAACAGCTGCTCTATACCTATTGGAGCTCTGATTGAACGGAGCTGACCAGGTAGCCCGAGAGGGCACCAAAACGGAAATATGTATCTACTTACCCCTGAGAGGGGTTACTGAAAGTTAGATCTCGAACAACCACTAGTTAACTTGTGCTAATTTAGTTGTTGAAAACTAAATCGCTTTTGATTGCAGAGCGTCAACTTCAAAGACGTAACCACGGGGAAGATCACCAAGGCCGCCGAGAAGGCCCAAAAGAAGAAATAACTAGGGGGCTCATGCAAGTGTGTGGAGCGCGCCGGCCCGGCCCGCGCCCCGTCCCCCCGCGATCGGAGCTTCTTCACTGGTGACGTCACCCATGTCCCCGACGTACGCATTTATAGCACGCTACTCTTAAAATTAGTTCGTTTTAGTTATGATTACGTGTTAAGTTTATGTCTTTGTGATTATTTTAGTCGTAAGTTACTCGCAAAGTTTGAGTTTCCGTACTTGAAGGCTCGTTACGTACTGTTTTTCCATCGCAAGGAGTTCAGGAGGAAAAGCGATGCAGAGGCGGTTGAATTTTTAAACCTCGTCACTTCATTGAAATCAAAACCTTTATTTTTTAAGTACAACAAATATTTATTAACATTTGCTACTTACAGATCTGTTTTGTGTTTCACATGTCTCCAACTTCTTGTCAACTCCACGAGTAATTTGTTTTAAAATTGCCAGTCTTTAATACTCATTTGTGGTTATACTGTATTTCATCTACTTGTGTTCGTTACATGACTGAGACTTTAATTTATTGTATGGTTGTATTTGAAGTCCACATTGTTGTTAAATCTCTGATTATTGTGTCAGGTACCTAATAAGCAATCGGATATTGAGACATGTTCTTTAGGCACTAAATAAAATGAAGTAACTCACTTGAACGTGGTGATATTGTTTTAGATCGATTTATGAAGCCTAAAGAATCGCTGTCAATGTAAGTAGGTATATTTAATTTGTATGTAGTTCGTTACTTTCGTCAAACATAACATTTCGGATGTAGGAAAAAGAGAAATGATTATAAATCAATTTCCAGTAAATTAGCAGTATTGTACACCTATTTAAAGCGTTAAAAACGTTTTTATAACTAAACTATGTACAAGTAGATAATTGTAGATTTTGTTTCAAACAAAAATCATTGTCGAGGTGTTTTGGGATGTTAAAATTTTGTGAAGGTTTAAATATTCAATTTAAAGCCTATCCGTGAAAACAGTGGTCATTTCAGTCAATGTTTATAAGATTATTACATGTTAGCCAACATTGTTGTTGTACAACTAATAACTCGCGACTCGATTAAACTAACTTTTAATAAATAATTTTGTAAGGACCCCTGACCCTTAAACCAACCAATAAAGAAGCTACTGGTACATATATTTGTGTTTTATTATTAGGGTCAGATTTTGATCTTGGATCGAATCCATCTGTTATTGCCCACCGTCCACCTCCCTTCGTTCCCACTGGTTACATCGAGTTGTTCCATTATGTAACTAATGGGACTTTTCCTGTGACCACTTGGGTTTACGGTGGGTATTTTTTTTTTTCCACCGTCCACCTCTGTCCACCTGGGTGTACTGTGGGTATTTTTTTTACCCACCGTCCACCATTGTCCACCTGGGTTGGGTGCACCATTTATTTCCCCTCCGGGGCAGTAGTACTACCAAGTAGTCCCAACTACTCACACCCAACTGGTAGTACAAGTCTCAGTATACAAGTGATACACTCTAGGGTCATTAGTAGGTACTACCGTAACGTGACCATAATTTTGGATGAGTAGAAATGCCATGTAAAACAGAATTGCGCGCTTTTTCCCAGATGGGGTGGCAGAGGCGCATTACTTTGTATACTTTAAGTTTTTTTCTGACAGATGTCCATGATTTTTGACAGGTGTCACTATTTTTGACAGGTGTCACTACTTTTTAATCAAAAACTTAACTTAACTTAAGCTTTTACTTTATTTGACAGGTGCCATGATTTTTGACAGGTGTCACTCACTATTTTAGACAGGTCTCACTATTTTTTAAAGCTTTTACAGTTCAATATTAGGTACTATTATTATTATATTTGACAGCTGTCATTCGACGTGAAGATCTCGCCGAGAGCTGTCTGTCACATCTCCATACAAACCGGTGCTCTTGCATGAATAGTTTCCAAGATATGACAGTTGTTAGTTTGGCAGCTGTCATCCAAAATGAAGATCTCGCCGAGAGTGCCCGAGAGCGGTCACAGAAAAAAAATTCAGCGACGCGAAATATGGCGTCGGATTTCAGCGTTGCATTGCATTGCATCCAGAGATGGGCGCTGCTAATTTTTCCGAAACACCCTGTTTGGAAAAATTCGAAAAGTTGGAATTATTCTGGAATAATGGAAAAATAAGTGGAAATATTGGAAAAATTAAGGTGTTTTGAAAAGATATCGAATTAAAACCGGCACACGTCGATAGAAGACTACTATGACAACATTTTATGTCATGAGGATTTTTTTCCTAAAGCGTCACATAAGCGAGATATTTGATATCATAGAGTGCCAAAGGTTTATTTTTGCAAAATCATTCACTCAAATATCTCGCTAATGTGACACTTTAGGACAGATTTCCTTATGACATAATTTGTTGGTATAATAGTCTTCTATCGACGTGTGCAAGTTTCATTTCGATATTTTTTAAAAACACCTTAATTTTCCCATATTTACACAAGTTTGATGGGAAAATATGTGTAAATAGTCTAAAATAAAGATGTTTTACAAAGATATCGAATTTAAACTTACACAGGTCGATAGAAGACTATTAGACCAACAATTTATGTCATGATGAAAATCGACCTAAAGTGTCACATAAGCGAGATGTTAGAGTGACCCAGTGACCCCAGTAAAAAATGGCAACACTGGTCACAAGTAGTGACCCCTGTCAACAAAGTGACATAAGAAATGTTAAGTAACATTATCACCAAGTCTTAAAATTTAATGATTTTGCAAAAAAAAGCTTTTGGAAATCTAAAATATCTCGCTTATGTGACGTTTAAGGAAAAAAATCCTCATAATATAAGTTGTTGGTTTAATAGTCCTACATCGATTTGTGCAGGTTTCAATTCAATATCTTTGTAAAACATCTTAATTTTTCCATATTTACACATATTTTTCCGTCAAAATGGAAGGATTTGGAATAATTCAGGAAGGATATCGGAATTATTCGGAAAAGTGGAATAATTCCGGGTGATTGCCCATCTCTGATTGCATCACACATCGTCAAAAAGCAGTTTGCAAACAAGCTTCGAAATCGTCTAGATGAAATCTCTTGGAAAGAGATAAGCTCGCCTTGTATTTTCTATTTTATTGTTTGTAATGTGTTTAGGTCCTGCTATAAGAGTTGATAGTAACCCACCAGGACCTAAACCGGGCAGTTTTGATTTTTCACCTGAGGGGTTACTATCAACTCTTATAGCAGGACCTAAACCGGGCAGTTTTGCTTTTTCAATACTAGAATGTTATGAATTTGTATGAAAAAAGCAGAACTGCCCGGTTTAGGTCTTGCTATAAGAGTTGATAGTACCTAACCCACCTGTGCACGTACATTTGAATTTTTGATTATTCCCGGTCGGGGAAATAATGGTAAACATTAGTAACCCTACTCAGCGCTAGATGGCATTAGAAATAAATCTTTTCTTTATAGAAAACAAAACAATATCTAGCCATGCCATGCCAATGCCATGCATGATGCATTATCGTTGCTCAGCAGCTGCGCCATTGTTTGAGCAATATTGCTAAATAATTATTTAATTTTATAGCAAAAGGGTCAAATAAAATAATGTTGGTTTGGTTGTGTTGAGTTGCGCTACGTAAAAGCGCACACTGACAGTGACAATGACAACTGACATGACAACTCAAACGACAGTTGACAGTGAGAATTTTGTCGTGTTGTTCGAGGCATGGATAGAAAGAAATCCTGTTTTCTACGGATATTTATTATATACTGGTATGACTGATAACGAAATACGATGACGTGTGCCTCGCCGTAAGTGAAAGTAACTTATTAGTGGTAGGAGAAGCGCGGCGCCTTCAACATCGCTCGAGGTTCGTTCTGTGCGCTCAGTCTATCGCGGGCTGCGGTTTTGTCTGCTCGGTTTCACTCCACGTTACGCTCAAAATGTGCGGAATATTCGCTTACATCAACCACCTGACACCGAAAACTCGGCGTGAGATTCTCGAGTTGCTGGTGAACGGATTGAAGCGGCTCGAGTACCGCGGGTATGACTCGGCCGGCGTCGCCGTTGATGCCGCCGACTCGAAAGACATCGAGGTGCTGAAGCGGCAGGGCAAGGTGGTGGCACTGGAGGAGCTGCTGCAGGAGCGCAGCGGCGAGCTTTGCGTGGAGCAGTGCGTGGAGTCGCACTGCGGCATTGCGCACACCCGCTGGGCCACGCACGGCGAGCCCAGCGCCATCAACTCGCACCCGCAACGCTCCGGCGATGACAACGCCTTCGTCGTCATACACAACGGCATCATAACCAACTACAAGGAAGTCAAGATTTTCCTACAGAACAAGGGGTACATCTTCGAGTCGCAGACCGACACTGAGGTCATCGCCAAACTGGTCCATCACATGTACAACCAGCACAAGGACTACAACTTCCAGGAGTTGGTGGAGCAGGTAATTCTGCAACTCGAAGGCGCTTTCGCCTTGTGCTTCAAGTCTCTGCATTTCCCCAATGAGTGTGTTGCCACTAGACGTGGTAGCCCCCTGCTGGTGGGCATCAAGACCCGTCGTCGCCTCTCAAGTGACCATGTCCCCATCATGTACACCAACAACAAGGCCACCCGAGGTGTGGTGCCCTCAGTGCCACGAGTCAACAGCCATGCCAGCTTCCAACCTGAAGAAGAACGGGATGTTGAATTCTTTTTTGCTTCTGATGCTTCAGCTGTTATTGAACACACAAACAGAGTCCTGTATTTTGAGGATGATGATGTTGCCCATGTCAAGGATGGCATCCTCAGTATCCACAGGGTCTCTGGCAGCGGTGATGACCCACACCAACGAGAAATACAAACCCTGAAACTGGAGTTGCAGCAAATCATGAAGGGAAACTATGACTACTTCATGCAAAAAGAAATTTTTGAGCAACCAGAATCCATTGTTAACACCATGAGAGGTCGCCTTAACTTTGCTGATGGCACTGTCACACTGGGAGGCATCAAGGATTACATTCCTGAAATCAAGCGCTGCAGGAGGCTGATGCTGATCGGCTGCGGCACCAGCTACCACAGCGCGGTGGCGACGCGCCAGCTGCTCGAGGAGCTGACTGAACTGCCAGTCATGGTAGAACTAGCCTCCGACTTCCTGGACAGAAATACTCCAGTATTTCGCGATGACGTTTGCTTCTTCATTTCGCAATCTGGTGAAACGGCAGACACGCTTCTGGCGCTGCGTTATTGCAAGCGGCATGGCGCGCTGATCGTCGGCATCACCAATACCGTGGGCAGCTCCATCTGTCGCGAGTCGCACTGCGGCGTGCACATCAACGCCGGGCCCGAGATCGGCGTCGCCTCCACCAAGGCGTACACGTCGCAGTTCGTGTCGCTCGTCATGTTCGCGCTCGTGGTCAGCGAGGACCGCATCTCGCTGCAGCAGCGCCGCCGCGACATCATCGAGGGGCTGCACGAGCTCGACGGCAAGATCCGGCGGGTGCTCGCGCTCGACGGACAGGTGCGCGCGCTCGCGCAGGACCTCTACCGACAGAGGTCGCTGCTCATCATGGGCCGCGGGTACAACTTCGCCACCTGTCTCGAGGGCGCGCTCAAGGTGAAAGAGCTGACGTACATGCACAGCGAGGGCATAATGGCGGGCGAACTGAAGCACGGCCCCCTGGCGCTGATCGACGACTCGATGCCGGTGATGATGATCGTGATGCGCGACCCGGTGTACACCAAGTGCATGAACGCGCTGCAGCAGGTGACGGCGCGCCAGGGCCGCCCCATCCTGATCTGCGAGGAGGGTGACACGGAGACCCTCGCCCTCGCCTCCAGCACCCTGCAGATACCTAAGACTGTGGACTGCCTGCAGGGCGTGCTCACAGTGATTCCCATGCAGCTGCTGGCGTACCACATCGCCGTGCTGCGCGACTGCAACGTCGACTGTCCGCGGAACCTCGCCAAGTCTGTAACCGTCGAGTGATACACCGATTTCGAAATACCGTGCTATTTAATACGCGCGATCTCATAATTATGTGATTGATGAATACGAGTAAGTTACAGATCGAAGTTTGGACGACAGAAATCCGTATTTTGGATGAAAGAAGTTTTGAGAAAATTGCTAGTGTTTCGGAAAAATTGGAACAGAAATGTTAATGCAAGGAATTATTAATGCCGATAATATTGTAAATACGACTTAGATTTATCTATTGTTATCGCTAGTCTAGGCAAGCCGTAATCGTTAATTCCGAGTGGAGACTAGAGACTTCCGAGTTGATTAGCTTCATCCAGATGATATAACTATTATTTTTATTGCTAGATAAATACAGCACGCATTTATTTCACATTCTTATTGATTTTGACGATTTTACTAGCTGCTTGTTTTTCTTACATTCCATTTACTTACGTAAATATCAAGAAAAAAAATCTATCATGTCAGATATTGTGCAAAATTTTGTTAAACATTTTACAACTTTTTTATGACAACGCTTATGAAATACTACCTACAATGTAGGTGTAATAAAAAGTGTTTTGGCAACTCTGAAAATACCTGCGTATAATACAAACTTTTCTAAATTAAAAATTCATTATCTACGAACGATTGTTCATTCTGCAAATAAAAAGCACAAATATATGGATTATTTATTAGTTTACCTTACACTTAATTATAATAAATAGAGTGAAGTACTTAGTAATGTACGTAACTCTTCGCTACTTTTCATCACAACAATAATAATGTTGTACCTACACTATGAGTTGAGTTGAGATTATTGTATAGTCACCATCAAATATAGGTGAGCACGTAAGATACTCAAATAGATCAACAAGTTTTTTAGAACATATCTACACAGCAAAATTGACAAAATGTTGATAACATACTCTGTGTTAATATGGATATTTATTTGACTAGCTTGCATGCTCTTATATGTATATCTAATGCTGACTGTACTTAATGCTAAAGTATTATATAAAACAAAATATATACATTTTAAGATAGATTTACGTCGCCTGCTCTACACAGTACATTACTATCACTACGGGAGCTCGTGCTGGTCGTCAAGTATCCGTGAAAACCTATTGTTCATCTCGCATCAAATTATATTTAATTGAATTTTGCACGCTTTTGCAGCTGTTATTGTTTTTTATTGTTGCTGATATAGAAGTGTTGTGTGTATCCGACTGGCGATGGCGGGTGGGACTCAGACTCTCAGTATTCACAATACCAGTTGCAATGGGCATACTGAGCAGCCGTCAAATCGGTCTCAATATTCCCATTGAAAACGAGTCATGGGAATAATGGTACTAATTTTCAACTGAATAATTAGCCAAGTTTTAAAAAAACCCACTTCATGACCCATTACTTTCCCGGCTTGTTTTA
The DNA here is from genome assembly GCA_963457715.1 of Argyresthia albistria. Classification (NCBI taxonomy): domain Eukaryota; kingdom Metazoa; phylum Arthropoda; class Insecta; order Lepidoptera; family Argyresthiidae; genus Argyresthia; species Argyresthia albistria. Next base: position 5,005,227 of record OY735262.1, on the reverse strand, counting down.
CAGTGTCGTCTATAAACCCAAAAACGAGCCTACAAAATCTGTCTCCTGACATTATGTAAACGAATATGCGATCTTATCAGCCAGAATATATATCTCGTGACAATGACTATAAACACCGAAAAGTCACAAAAAATCTGGAGTATATTGTCATCCAGGTAAAAACAAATTGAACTTCACAATTTTTTTCATGTAGAATCCTAACTACTGGACGGATTGCTGATTTAAAAAAATGGGTCCAAACTATTGAGCTTCCCTTTCGAAGAAAGAAAGATATTTTGGAATCGGTTCACAAATAGTACCAGTTTCGATGTAACAAACATTAAAAAAATATATGATAAAACACAACAACATACAACCGAATTGATAACCCCCTCGTTTTTTTAAGTAGTCGGTTAAAAAGGTCTCAAAATACGCATCGATTACGTGTACGCCTAGAAATGTCAAAAGTACATAATGCTCCTCCTCCTCCTCAGAGAACGAGTGACCGTGACGTATGCATCTTGCTTGATTGAAAAACTCAATGGGAATAGTAAGATCCACCTGCCAGCCAATAATATAGAATTGCTTGTCAGAAGGGTCCATTCCTGGAGATGCCAAAATAATATAAGCAACTTCAATTTTGTCATATTTTATGGGTTCTACTCGCGATGGCTTGCAATCTGTCGCTGCAACACATAGAAGGCAGGTTGCCTTGCAACCGCTAGAGAAGGACAGAACAGGAAGATAGACAGAGAGAGAAATACAAGTTGCAGCAACAATTCGCGAGACAGATTGCATCGTGAGTAGAGCCCTTTAGTTTTGACTCTAGAATTGGTCCTGCTGCAGTCGTTATAAATAGTCAAGATTATTATGAAGTTATCATAACTTGTTTATGTCAATATACGCTATTGCTTACTTATGATGAAATTGGATTGGAAGCTATAAAGTTTTATGTTATATTTTACATTTTACCTACATTATGTGCAATGTTATGTTATATCTGTTTAACAGATCACATATTTTTTTAATAAACTCGATGTTTATTTACATTTTATAACATATAGATTTTAATTAATTTAGTAAAGTACTTTTATGTATAGCAAAATATCTTTTATTTTATCCCCTTATTTTCCTAATGTTTTTTCATGGTATTAATGGCTAAACGGCTTCGCTCGCTGTGACGAGACTTCACGAATTTGAAACTTTCATTTTTACCCCCGACTTTAATGCGATGATGGTCAGATTATTATAATTCACCAAGTTAAAAACTTAAAAAAAACGATTTCATGATCTTTTACGTAGGTATCTCCAGTTTGTGAGACTGAACACAGGTCACGATTAACCGATCAGTGTTTAATTCAAAATGGCAGCACACGATTGGTTGATGGCGGCACGTGATTGGCTGAAATCAGTTAATCGCTCTGTTAGCTAATCGTAACCTTTGATCAGCGTCTCAGAAACCGGGGGATAGTCCTGTCCGCGTGGCATGCGAATGACGTCTAACAATTCACAATATTACACATAATAAACGCAATCGGTCCTACAGCCAGCACTCACGTACAGTGTGACTTGTAGATTCTACACCACAAAGGCAAAAATACGTAATTTTGGATACCTGGATGACAGTATTTTCTATGTAGAAACCTAAATGCTGGACCTATTCCTGATTTGGGAAAAATGGGACCAACCTGACGGTCCATTCTTTCATATAAAAAAAGAATTTTTGAAATCGGTTAACAAATACCAATTTCGAGGTAACACACATATTTACAGGGTTCCGTACCCGAAGGGTGCCAAACGGGACCCTATTACTGAGACTTCGCTGTCTGTCCGTCCGTCCGTCAGTCCGTCTGTCTGTCACCAGGCTGTATCTCATGAACCGTGGTAGCTAGACAGTTGAAATTTTCACAGATGATGTATTTCTGTTGCCGCTATAACAAGAAATACTAAATCAAAAGAAATTTAATATTAAGGGGGGCTCCCATACAACAAACGTGATTTTTTTGCTCATTTTTGCTCGATCGATGGTAGCAGGTAGACGCTTAAAATGTTCACAATATATCGAGTATATTATTTACTTAAAAATAAATAATTAAATTAATATTTAGGGGGGCTCCCATACAATTATTTTTTTTGCGGTTTTTATAGATAATGGTACGGAACCCTTCGTGCGCGAGTCCGACTTGCACTTGGCCGGTTATTTTTTATAAAAAAATCATAACAAACCGAATTGATAACCCTCTCCTTTTTTGAAGTCGCTTAAAAATTGGTTCAGTGGTTTGAAAGTTATCTTATCAAGGAAAGAAGTCACATAATTACTTTTTTACATATTCAAACTGAATTTTCTCAGAAATTTACGACATTTTGTTAGAACTCAATTGTTGTTTGTAATTAAATTCTCGATCGTGTACATAACGTGCTAAGATAAGATAGATTTTTGATATATTATAAATGAGTAAATTACATCGATGTTATTATATTTATACTCATACCATCGAGATAAGCAAACTCATACTCATTTATTTACATATTTAAACTGAATTGTCCTAAAAAATAAAAGTTTAATTGATTGATGACCACTCCACTTTTCACCATTTTGACTATGTTCAGTATTTCATATAAGTATAAAGTATATTTAGTAATTTTAAGTAAGTAGGTATATTTATGTTTACAACATAAAGTTATGCGCCTTGTACCGCTTTTGACAAACTTTTAATAAATTCACCCAGACCAACGGGCACTAATGCGGCGGTGTCAGCCGTCCCGGAAATTTCCCATTGCTAGCAAGTCGAGTAAAGAAAACCTCATAAAACCAACTCATAGGGCGGCGTCAGCCACCCCGGAAATGTTTCATTATTTGACACGAGTAACAAGAATCTTATAGGGCGGCGTTCACCACCCCTGAAATTCCCCATGGCTAACAAGTCGTGTGAGGAGTACCTCATAAGAACTCAAAGGGTGGCGCGAGCTGCCTCGAAAATGTCCCATGGCTAGCAACAAGTCAACTAACGAGAACCTATATCAATTCAACAAGAAAAATCATATAGCTGTGGCTATGGCTAGCATATCAAATATATTCCGTTTCTTCTAAGTTTAGCGTGTAAAAAAGCACCTGAAAAAAAAGAAAGATTTGTCTAAATATTGAATTATCTGGATACCTCCAAAAACGAGAACTCATAGGGCGGCGCCAGCCGCCCCGGAAAATTCACATGGCTGCCATGGCGAATATATTTCTGTTTCTTTTGAGTATGGTATGTAAAAGTGCACCTGAATGAAATCGAAAATTTGAGTCAAAATAATGAAAATCTTGGGCCCTCTGCTGGTACAAAAAAATTGGTTGCCTGTAAAGTCGGTATACGGGCGAAAGTTTTACGTGACAACGACTTTGAGTGGTAAAATAATTTTAATGTGAATATTCATTCGTATAGTAGGAATTCGTATAGGAAGAAGGATGAAATAATAGTAACAATGTGCCTTTCACTTTTTATGTCTGTCTCTCTCGCTCTTAGGCGGGCTAACCATGCCCGAGTGGAAGGGACGCGTGCCTCTCACTCGCTCTCATTGTGAGCGCATAACGTGAGCGGAGCGTAACGCAGTTTCTTGAAGTGTCACCCGGCAAACCAATTTATAAGACGTTGTCACGTCAAAAACTCATAGGGCATTTCGATTTTATCTGTTTGTTCTCAGTATGCTGTGTAAAAAGTGCACCTGAATTAAAACGAAAAGATGAGCCCAGATAATCAAATTCCTGGGCCATGAGGAACACACGAACTCATAGGGCGGCTTCAACCGCCCCAAAGAAATCACATGGCTAGCATGGCAAATATATTTCTATTTCTTCTGAGTATGCTGTGTAAAAGTGCACCTGAACCGAAAAGTTGAGTCAAAAAAAATATATTCCTGGGTCGTTTGGGGGGGCCATGGCCCCATGCCCCCCCTGGATCCGCCATTGACTTAGATAGCAGGGATTCCTTGAAAATACTTGAAATAGACATTGCCATTGTTATTCTGAGGAAGTATCTTTATCGATTTTTATCACTTTATTGTCCTACAATCCAAGACAGATAAACAATAAATCGAAGTAATTGCACGTTATCGTGTTAAAAGTTTTCTGCGTTGTTGTATGTAGTTTGCCGGCATGTTGATTGATGATAGGTACAAGTTTCAAGTTCAGATTGATCGCGATCGCGGTAATGATTAGATTAATCTATGTAAAAGATAGACACAATACCTACCGTACCCTACTTATAATGTGATAAAAAAAAAGAAAAACACATGATAATAATCCAGTCACGGGTTTAAATCCTCGCCCATTTTTCCCTAAAACAGCAGGCGTAATTCAACTCACGGAATCAAAAATGCATGTTTTTTTTCAGAATATCAGTCCCTCCCTTCGACCTTTACAATCAGGTATCAATATGATAAAGTATTTATAGGTAGGTACCTACTTTAGTTTCAGGACAAATTAGGCAATGAGAATCAAGACTGATTCATATTTTAATAAAGTCGTAAGTAAATAGGCCGGTACATTACCTTTTTAGGGTTCTGTAGAGAAACAAGGTACCCGTTTAGTTCGTCAAGTCTGTCTGTCCGTCCGTCCGTCCGTGTGTCACAGCAACTTATTCCGAAACTATTAGGACTACACAGTTGAAACGTGGAATGTAGATAAATGTATTCTGTGAACTGCTTTTACGATTTTCATACACAAATAAAAATAAATTAAGGGGGGCTCCCCATACATGGAACCGAAACCAAAAATATTTATTTTCATCAAAACTATATGTGTGGGGTCTATTTGTAGATGTCCAACACATCTATAGAGATATGTCTTTGATAATCGGTCAAGTGCGAGTCGGAATCGCACAAGAAGGGTACCGTACCATCGAACACAACTTAAGCACTCAAAACAATAAAACAAAATGAACATTAAATAAAACCGGCCAAGTGCGAGTCGGACTCGCGCACGAAGGGTTCCGTACCATTATCTATAAAAAACCGCAAAAAAAATATGTATGGGAGCCCCCCTAAATAATAATTTAATTATTTATATTTTAACTTCTAGTCCGACTCGCACTTGGCCACTTTTTAATCAATACAATCATGCTCATAATTACGTTCACCAAAGACCTAGATTGTTTCAGTGTCTAATTCAGATATTTTGCAACACATATACAATTTGAGAAAGTCATTTTTGAACTTCGATATTTGCTGTCTTGTTCAAGGCAAGGATTGTTATTGTTAGTAAAATATTGCCTAATCGCGTGCAATACATTGTTCAGATGGCTCTACTACTCGTATGTCAGATAGGGTCTAGAGCTAGAGCCGTGGCTTGCCGGCTGCAGCGAAGTAGGTCATGTTGTGAAACAGAGAAAGGTGTGTGTAGTGTAGCCCACACTGTGGCGTGCGGCTGTTGCGTACATGTATGACGCGTGAGTCGTGGGTGCAAGACACGCACGCGTCTGCAGTAGCCGGCTGCTGCATGCTCGCTGGTGGCAGCGGCAGCGGCCGCAGCCGCCGCGCCGCAGCCTCGGCTGTCGTCTTAAGGGCGGGCCCTAGGCAATCAGAACTTAGAACTTCATCCTTAACTTATTTTTAGAGGAAATTAAATAAAAAAAGGTTAACCCTTAACTGGTATCGGGGTCAAAAGTTACCCCAGGACATCAATTTTTTGATCATACATAACTCTACAGTTTTACAACTTACAGAGTAGTGCATCTAGGTAATCTTATTACGTCGTGCGGTGCAGTGAGTGACGGACTTATGTATCTCTAAATTAATTAGAATCGGATTTACGTACACTGTTGGGGTCAAAAGTTACCCCTGATACCAATTACGTTCTTTTTGTAGACATAGACCATGGTGGGTATTTTGAATGAATATCAATAAACACAGCTACTGAATGATGAAAATCAAGATTCTAGCACAGATTCTTTTAAAAAAAAGGTAAATACATTGTGTGATAATGAAAAAATGCGATTGCGAGCAAGAAGAGCATAGCTGTTTTAAAGAAAAAGCTTTAGAAGCAGCAGAAAATTTTGATTCTTCTGTTTGCAGCAAAGTTGAAGGAGAGTATTGGGAAGAAGATATTACAGATTTCAGGATGTTGGAGAGGCAAAAATAAATTAAAATTCAAAAATCTACCGACTGCAGTCCGTTCTAGACAACATGACGTTATACTTGTTTTTTTAGGGTTCCGATCTTAAAAAAGAACCCTCATAGGATCACTTTGTTGTCCGTCTGTCACGACCCCTTTTCTCAGGAACGCGTGGAGGTATCATGTTGAAATTAATATCGATTACTCAGGTCTATGGTCCCTTGGAGCTGTGAAAAATGTTTAACTTCTAAGTCCACGCAATCAAAAGATACCGCGATATTATGTCATAATTTTGCTGAATTTGTATGAACTCGCGTGGAACTCGCAAGGGAAAAGGGAATCAAAACCTATAGGTCACTTTCGGTTGGCCTAAGATCATGAAATTTGGAATGAAGAAAGGTCTTATAGCACAAGTAAAGGGAAAAATCCGAAAACTGTAAATTTCTGTCTGTCTGTCTCACCGTCTGTTAAGACTTTTTCTCAGAAACGCATGGAGGTATAAAGTTGAAATTAATATCGATTACTCAAGTCTATGATCTCTTAAAGTTGTAAAAAAATAAACTTATAGGTCAACGCAATCAAAATAATATGTCTCAATTTTGGTGAAATTGCTTGATATTCGCCAGGGAATCAACACCTAGAGGGTACTTCTCGTTGACCTAGAATCATGAAATTTGGCACGAAGCAAGGTCTTATAAAGGGAAAAACAGAAAACTGCAAATTTCTGTCTTTCTAAAAAAATATTCAATTTGGTTTACATGGATGACATCACACTTTAGTTTTTTTATATGGAAACCTAATTACACGTGTTATGCTCTCCAAGTGTGATGGGAACCCTTGGTGCGCGAGTCCTACTCGCACTTGGCCGGTTATTTTACTTTTAGCTGATTTCCATAGACTAACTTTCTTTTTTTAACTCTCTAGACTAAACCAATGACTACACCAATAACTAAAAAACTTTTTTGAATTTACATGATTTTTTGGTTTAAGGGGGTAACAAAGAAAGCCTCATAAATAATAATGACAGAAGAGATACATTCATTTCATTTGAAAAATAATTCAACATTGTGGTTGAAAACATTCTGAAAGTTATGAAAAAGTTACTTTGATGACTTATATAAAAGAGGTATATTTCAAATAAACCGGTTTCGTTAAGATTTATAAGCATAAATAGTAGTGGGGTCATTAGTTACCCACGCCCACGATACGCTAAGCAAGTCTAACTGAGGAACATACTTGTGCCATTTTTATAATGATTAGATAAATAACAAGAACACTAATTCAGATGCGGTGCGAAATTGTAAAATAAAACATTGTGACAGACAGATTTTCTAGCAACTTCAAGAGACTTTTCTATCGAGCAAAATTAATAAAATGATGTTTATGGGAAAGCGAATTCACGCTGACACTCGAGGTAAACAAGCTAGTGAAAAAACGTACAGCAATAAACTCGTCATTCCGAGTGATTTGTGTTTTTCTAAAGGCTGTTTTTGCCTAGGGCGCCGTCTTAAAACTATAGCAAGAAGTTATACATATACCTACGTGCGCTGCGGATTTCACGCTCGCGCTCTTACGAATTTCACCTGACGACAATGACGAGTCCGATATGTGAAATGAATTGATTTATCCTGTACTATTATAAGTATACCTACTTACTTCTTACTTAATATTCTCACATAACCGACATGATTGTGATGGGAACCCTTGGTGCGCGAGTCCTACTCGCACTTGGCCGGTTATTTTACTTTTAGCTGATTTCCATAGACTAACTTTCTTTTTTTAACTCTCTAGACTAAACCAATGACTACACCAATAACTAAAAAACTTTTTCGAATTTACATGATTTTTTGGTTTAAGGGGGTAACAAAGAAAGCCTCATAAATAATAATGACAGAAGAGATACATTCATTTCATTTGAAAAATAATTCAACATTGTGGTTGAAAACATTCTGAAAGTTATGAAAAAGTTACTTTGATGACTTATATAAAAGAGGTATATTTCAAATAAACCGGTTTCGTTAAGATTTATAAGCATAAATAGTAGTGGGGTCATTAGTTACCCACGCCCACGATACGCTAAGCAAGTCTAACTGAGGAACATACTTGTGCCATTTTTATAATGATTAGATAAATAACAAGAACACTAATTCAGATGCGGTGCGAAATTGTAAAATAAAACATTGTGACAGACAGATTTTCTAGCAACTTCAAGAGACTTTTCTATCGAGCAAAATTAATAAAATGATGTTTATGGGAAAGCGAATTCACGCTGACACTCGAGGTAAACAAGCTAGTGAAAAAACGTACAGCAATAAACTCGTCATTCCGAGTGATTTGTGTTTTTCTAAAGGCTGTTTTTGCCTAGGGCGCCGTCTTAAAACTATAGCAAGAAGTTATACATATACCTACGTGCGCTGCGGATTTCACGCTCGCGCTCTTACGAATTTCACCTGACGACAATGACGAGTCCGATATGTGAAATGAATTGATTTATCCTGTACTATTATAAGTATACCTACTTACTTCTTACTTAATATTCTCACATAACCGACATGATTGATTGTTACATAACATTTCAACGTAGTCAGATTGAATTTACATACTTAAATAAATAACCAGTGTCTTAGTTGAATTCATGTCATGGACAACCTGCATTTATAAACCATCGAGTTCCTACCTAACACAAATGTCGTACAACCCAAGAGGGCGCTGCAACGCAACGCACAATGTGCTTGAAGGTTACAACCCGGCGGCGGTGGCGTTCGTGCCGATCTCGGGCTGGCACGGAGACAACATGCTGGAGCCGTCCGACAAGATGCCCTGGTTCAAGGGGTGGACCATCGAGCGCAAGGAGGGCAGGGTCGAGGGCAAGTGCCTCATTGAGGTGAGCAGGACATTGCTAATCATAATTAGCTTTCTACAGACGGGCAGCCTGTGGCAAAAACTAATATCGAGTACTTACTCCCTTAATCAAAGTACATACGAAGGATCGAGTATATTATTTACTTAAAAATAAATAATTAAATTAATATTTAGGGGGGCTCCCATACAATTATTTTTTTTGCGGTTTTTATAGATAATGGTACGGAACCCTTCGTGCGCGAGTCCGACTTGCACTTGGCCGGTTATTTTTTATAAAAAAATCATAACAAACCGAATTGATAACCCTCTCCTTTTTTGAAGTCGCTTAAAAATTGGTTCAGTGGTTTGAAAGTTATCTTATCAAGGAAAGAAGTCACATAATTACTTTTTTACATATTCAAACTGAATTTTCTCAGAAATTTACGACATTTTGTTAGAACTCAATTGTTGTTTGTAATTAAATTCTCGATCGTGTACATAACGTGCTAAGATAAGATAGATTTTTGATATATTATAAATGAGTAAATTACATCGATGTTATTATATTTATACTCATACCATCGAGATAAGCAAACTCATACTCATTTATTTACATATTTAAACTGAATTGTCCTAAAAAATAAAAGTTTAATTGATTGATGACCACTCCACTTTTCACCATTTTGACTATGTTCAGTATTTCATATAAGTATAAAGTATATTTAGTAATTTTAAGTAAGTAGGTATATTTATGTTTACAACATAAAGTTATGCGCCTTGTACCGCTTTTGACAAACTTTTAATAAATTCACCCAGACCAACGGGCACTAATGCGGCGGTGTCAGCCGTCCCGGAAATTTCCCATTGCTAGCAAGTCGAGTAAAGAAAACCTCATAAAACCAACTCATAGGGCGGCGTCAGCCACCCCGGAAATGTTTCATTATTTGACACGAGTAACAAGAATCTTATAGGGCGGCGTTCACCACCCCTGAAATTCCCCATGGCTAACAAGTCGTGTGAGGAGTACCTCATAAGAACTCAAAGGGTGGCGCGAGCTGCCTCGAAAATGTCCCATGGCTAGCAACAAGTCAACTAACGAGAACCTATATCAATTCAACAAGAAAAATCATATAGCTGTGGCTATGGCTAGCATATCAAATATATTCCGTTTCTTCTAAGTTTAGCGTGTAAAAAAGCACCTGAAAAAAAAGAAAGATTTGTCTAAATATTGAATTATCTGGATACCTCCAAAAACGAGAACTCATAGGGCGGGGCCAGCCGCCCCGGAAAATTCACATGGCTGCCATGGCGAATATATTTCTGTTTCTTTTGAGTATGGTATGTAAAAGTGCACCTGAATGAAATCGAAAATTTGAGTCAAAATAATGAAAATCTTGGGCCCTCTGCTGGTACAAAAAAATTGGTTGCCTGTAAAGTCGGTATACGGGCGAAAGTTTTACGTGACAACGACTTTGAGTGGTAAAATAATTTTAATGTGAATATTCATTCGTATAGTAGGAATTCGTATAGGAAGAAGGATGAAATAATAGTAACAATGTGCCTTTCACTTTTTATGTCTGTCTCTCTCGCTCTTAGGCGGGCTAACCATGCCCGAGTGGAAGGGACGCGTGCCTCTCACTCGCTCTCATTGTGAGCGCATAACGTGAGCGGAGCGTAACGCAGTTTCTTGAAGTGTCACCCGGCAAACCAATTTATAAGACGTTGTCACGTCAAAAACTCATAGGGCATTTCGATTTTATCTGTTTGTTCTCAGTATGCTGTGTAAAAAGTGCACCTGAATTAAAACGAAAAGATGAGCCCAGATAATCAAATTCCTGGGCCATGAGGAACACACGAACTCATAGGGCGGCTTCAACCGCCCCAAAGAAATCACATGGCTAGCATGGCAAATATATTTCTATTTCTTCTGAGTATGCTGTGTAAAAGTGCACCTGAACCGAAAAGTTGAGTCAAAAAAAATATATTCCTGGGTCGTTTGGGGGGGCCATGGCCCCATGCCCCCCCTGGATCCGCCATTGACTTAGATAGCAGGGATTCCTTGAAAATACTTGAAATAGACATTGCCATTGTTATTCTGAGGAAGTATCTTTATCGATTTTTATCACTTTATTGTCCTACAATCCAAGACAGATAAACAATAAATCGAAGTAATTGCACGTTATCGTGTTAAAAGTTTTCTGCGTTGTTGTATGTAGTTTGCCGGCATGTTGATTGATGATAGGTACAAGTTTCAAGTTCAGATTGATCGCGATCGCGGTAATGATTAGATTAATCTATGTAAAAGATAGACACAATACCTACCGTACCCTACTTATAATGTGATAAAAAAAAAGAAAAACACATGATAATAATCCAGTCACGGGTTTAAATCCTCGCCCATTTTTCCCTAAAACAGCAGGCGTAATTCAACTCACGGAATCAAAAATGCATGTTTTTTTTCAGAATATCAGTCCCTCCCTTCGACCTTTACAATCAGGTATCAATATGATAAAGTATTTATAGGTAGGTACCTACTTTAGTTTCAGGACAAATTAGGCAATGAGAATCAAGACTGATTCATATTTTAATAAAGTCGTAAGTAAATAGGCCGGTACATTACCTTTTTAGGGTTCTGTAGAGAAACAAGGTACCCGTTTAGTTCGTCAAGTCTGTCTGTCCGTCCGTCCGTCCGTGTGTCACAGCAACTTATTCCGAAACTATTAGGACTACACAGTTGAAACGTGGAATGTAGATAAATGTATTCTGTGAACTGCTTTTACGATTTTCATACACAAATAAAAATAAATTAAGGGGGGCTCCCCATACATGGAACCGAAACCAAAAATATTTATTTTCATCAAAACTATATGTGTGGGGTCTATTTGTAGATGTCCAACACATCTATAGAGATATGTCTTTGATAATCGGTCAAGTGCGAGTCGGAATCGCACAAGAAGGGTACCGTACCATCGAACACAACTTAAGCACTCAAAACAATAAAACAAAATGAACATTAAATAAAACCGGCCAAGTGCGAGTCGGACTCGCGCACGAAGGGTTCCGTACCATTATCTATAAAAAACCGCAAAAAAAATATGTATGGGAGCCCCCCTAAATAATAATTTAATTATTTATATTTTAACTTCTAGTCCGACTCGCACTTGGCCACTTTTTAATCAATACAATCATGCTCATAATTACGTTCACCAAAGACCTAGATTGTTTCAGTGTCTAATTCAGATATTTTGCAACACATATACAATTTGAGAAAGTCATTTTTGAACTTCGATATTTGCTGTCTTGTTCAAGGCAAGGATTGTTATTGTTAGTAAAATATTGCCTAATCGCGTGCAATACATTGTTCAGATGGCTCTACTACTCGTATGTCAGATAGGGTCTAGAGCTAGAGCCGTGGCTTGCCGGCTGCAGCGAAGTAGGTCATGTTGTGAAACAGAGAAAGGTGTGTGTAGTGTAGCCCACACTGTGGCGTGCGGCTGTTGCGTACATGTATGACGCGTGAGTCGTGGGTGCAAGACACGCACGCGTCTGCAGTAGCCGGCTGCTGCATGCTCGCTGGTGGCAGCGGCAGCGGCCGCAGCCGCCGCGCCGCAGCCTCGGCTGTCGTCTTAAGGGCGGGCCCTAGGCAATCAGAACTTAGAACTTCATCCTTAACTTATTTTTAGAGGAAATTAAATAAAAAAAGGTTAACCCTTAACTGGTATCGGGGTCAAAAGTTACCCCAGGACATCAATTTTTTGATCATACATAACTCTACAGTTTTACAACTTACAGAGTAGTGCATCTAGGTAATCTTATTACGTCGTGCGGTGCAGTGAGTGACGGACTTATGTATCTCTAAATTAATTAGAATCGGATTTACGTACACTGTTGGGGTCAAAAGTTACCCCTGATACCAATTACGTTCTTTTTGTAGACATAGACCATGGTGGGTATTTTGAATGAATATCAATAAACACAGCTACTGAATGATGAAAATCAAGATTCTAGCACAGATTCTTTTAAAAAAAAGGTAAATACATTGTGTGATAATGAAAAAATGCGATTGCGAGCAAGAAGAGCATAGCTGTTTTAAAGAAAAAGCTTTAGAAGCAGCAGAAAATTTTGATTCTTCTGTTTGCAGCAAAGTTGAAGGAGAGTATTGGGAAGAAGATATTACAGATTTCAGGATGTTGGAGAGGCAAAAATAAATTAAAATTCAAAAATCTACCGACTGCAGTCCGTTCTAGACAACATGACGTTATACTTGTTTTTTTAGGGTTCCGATCTTAAAAAAGAACCCTCATAGGATCACTTTGTTGTCCGTCTGTCACGACCCCTTTTCTCAGGAACGCGTGGAGGTATCATGTTGAAATTAATATCGATTACTCAGGTCTATGGTCCCTTGGAGCTGTGAAAAATTTTTAACTTCTAAGTCCACGCAATCAAAAGATACCGCGATATTATGTCATAATTTTGCTGAATTTGTATGAACTCGCGTGGAACTCGCAAGGGAAAAGGGAATCAAAACCTATAGGTCACTTTCGGTTGGCCTAAGATCATGAAATTTGGAATGAAGAAAGGTCTTATAGCACAAGTAAAGGGAAAAATCCGAAAACTGTAAATTTCTGTCTGTCTGTCTCACCGTCTGTTAAGACTTTTTCTCAGAAACGCATGGAGGTATAAAGTTGAAATTAATATCGATTACTCAAGTCTATGATCTCTTAAAGTTGTAAAAAAATAAACTTATAGGTCAACGCAATCAAAATAATATGTCTCAATTTTGGTGAAATTGCTTGATATTCGCCAGGGAATCAACACCTAGAGGGTACTTCTCGTTGACCTAGAATCATGAAATTTGGCACGAAGCAAGGTCTTATAAAGGGAAAAACAGAAAACTGCAAATTTCTGTCTTTCTAAAAAAATATTCAATTTGGTTTACATGGATGACATCACACTTTAGTTTTTTTATATGGAAACCTAATTACACGTGTTATGCTCTCCAAGTGTGATGGGAACCCTTGGTGCGCGAGTCCTACTCGCACTTGGCCGGTTATTTTACTTTTAGCTGATTTCCATAGACTAACTTTCTTTTTTTAACTCTCTAGACTAAACCAATGACTACACCAATAACTAAAAAACTTTTTCGAATTTACATGATTTTTTGGTTTAAGGGGGTAACAAAGAAAGCCTCATAAATAATAATGACAGAAGAGATACATTCATTTCATTTGAAAAATAATTCAACATTGTGGTTGAAAACATTCTGAAAGTTATGAAAAAGTTACTTTGATGACTTATATAAAAGAGGTATATTTCAAATAAACCGGTTTCGTTAAGATTTATAAGCATAAATAGTAGTGGGGTCATTAGTTACCCACGCCCACGATACGCTAAGCAAGTCTAACTGAGGAACATACTTGTGCCATTTTTATAATGATTAGATAAATAACAAGAACACTAATTCAGATGCGGTGCGAAATTGTAAAATAAAACATTGTGACAGACAGATTTTCTAGCAACTTCAAGAGACTTTTCTATCGAGCAAAATTAATAAAATGATGTTTATGGGAAAGCGAATTCACGCTGACACTCGAGGTAAACAAGCTAGTGAAAAAACGTACAGCAATAAACTCGTCATTCCGAGTGATTTGTGTTTTTCTAAAGGCTGTTTTTGCCTAGGGCGCCGTCTTAAAACTATAGCAAGAAGTTATACATATACCTACGTGCGCTGCGGATTTCACGCTCGCGCTCTTACGAATTTCACCTGACGACAATGACGAGTCCGATATGTGAAATGAATTGATTTATCCTGTACTATTATAAGTATACCTACTTACTTCTTACTTAATATTCTCACATAACCGACATGATTGATTGTTACATAACATTTCAACGTAGTCAGATTGAATTTACATACTTAAATAAATAACCAGTGTCTTAGTTGAATTCATGTCATGGACAACCTGCATTTATAAACCATCGAGTTCCTACCTAACACAAATGTCGTACAACCCAAGAGGCAGGTTATTATGTATGTCGGCGGCTGATCGTAGAACTGGAAATGTGAAATATCATGAAACGATGAAATATCTTAAGGCAAACACTGCTGTGAAGACTAAAGGGGGCGAGCGCAGCGAAGCCCCCGAATAGTCTTCGTGTTCGTTTGACATGTCTAACACAAAAAACTTCACCTCGTAGTGCTGAATAAATTTAAATTTGTGCCCAGTAATTACTTTTGCTTGGGCACATATCATTAAATGGCGATATGACGTGACGGCACATCATGATGTGCCCAATTCTAAGATCGGCCGCCGACATATACAACTAGTGGTACACAAAGTTTAGCCGCAAATGGTGTTAAAGCAATGAAAATTGGCACGATTGATCTTTAGGCCAAACGAATTAATTTGGCCCGTGGCACGAAAAAAAAAGGAGGGAATTATGACTTCATCTGTTTTTTGTATAGAAAAAAAATAAAAAGAATTCTAAAAAAATTAACTTCTAGGTCCACGCAATCAAAAGATACCGCGATAAATATCATAATTTTGCTGAATTTGTATGAACTCGCGTGGAACTCGCAAGGGAATCAAAACCTATAGGGTACTTCCGGTTGGCCTAGGGTCATGAAATTTGGAATGAAGGAAGGTCTTAAAGCACAGTAAAGGGAAAAATTTGAAAAACGTTTTATGTCTGTCTGTCGACTTTTTCTCAGAAACGCATGGAGGTATAAAGTTGAAATTAATATCGATTACTCAAGTCTGTGATCTCTTGAAGTTGTGAAAAAAAAACAACTTATAGGTCAACGTAATCAAAAGATACCGCATATGTCTCAATTTTGCTGAAATTGCTTGATATTCGCAAGGGAATCAAAACCTAGAGGGTACTTTCCGTGAATCATGAAATTTGGCACGAAGCAAGGTCTTATAGCACAAGTAAAGGAAAAATCTGAAAACTGCAGATTTCTGTCTTTTTAAAAAAATATTCAATTTGGTTTACATGCATGACATCACACTTGAGTTTTTTATGTGGTAACCTAATTACACTACACGTGTTACGCTCTCCAAGTGTGATCGGAACCCTTGGTGCGCGAGTCCTACTCGCACTTGGCCGGTTATTTTTCAAAGTTTTGGCACCACGTGGCCACGTTCTAATAAGGTGACTGACAAACTTTTACTTAAAATCGTTTCGGTTTAACCGATAAAGGTTAAAGGCATGATGAAGCTTGGTTTTTATCAAAATTGTCCAATACCCATTCCAAGGTCTTCGGAATTTATTTACTGAAAAATATTATATTTATCTATTCCGTCTGTCGCGTCGCGTCTTATTTTGATTGTCGATTCGATAAGCAATAATTCAATAAAATAATCATAATCTAATTAATTTCAACAAAATGCCACATTACATGCCAGGAAAAGGTCGCTTGTCTTGCTGTATGACCTTGTCTTGTATTATTAATACATAAATAAAACCGGCCAAGTGCGAGTCAGACTCGCGCACGAAGGGTTCCGTACCATTATCTATATAATTGGAATAAAAAGTAAACTTTAGAAAAAACCGACTTCCACAAACCCTATTTGATTAGATTGAGTTTAATACAAACTGTAACCCCTTATCCCCCCCCCCAGGGGAATTAATTTTGTCAAATCCCATATCAGTGCTACCCCACGCTACTAAGGAACCCCTGTACAAAGTTTCATGGCTCTAGGTCCACCGGTTTAGGCTATGCGTTGCCTGCCCGTCAGCCACGCATTGTATTTGTACCTAGTATTGAGCAGATCTGGTGGCCATATGTGGTCTTCATCAGCAGTTCCGCATCACAATATTATGCTTACCATGTGCATTTGCACGAGTTATTATGAAAAACACAACAATCACTATAGGTCTAATCGGTCTAATTTTCCAAATCGGTCCATCCGTTTAGGCGCTATCGAGGCACATACATAAAAAAATAATAAAAAAAACAAACATCCGGACGAATTGTAAACCTCCTCCTTTGGGAAGTCGGTTAAAAAAACCGCAAAAAACACGTTAATTGTATGGGAGCCCCCTTTATATTAAATTTATTTTGTTTTTAGTATTTGTTGTTATAGCGGGAACAGAAATACGTCATCTGTGAAAATATCAACTGTCTAGCTACCACGGTTCATGAGATACGGCCTGGTGACAGACAGACGGACGGACGGACGGATATCTTGAGATTTTAAGGTACTTTCCCTCCAGGGCCCATTCGTTTGTTCCACCCTGTATATGTGTGATCTGTAACTGTATTTGTCATGAAATACCCAAAAAGTTTTGTTCAAATTATCATCTTATGTCAGAATAACTTTGTAGCTAGTTGAAAAATAACATTTGAATTGATTCAAAGCTTGCCGCGCTTTTAGGGCCTTTAGTACCTACTAAACGCCGCCGTAAGCAGCACTGTCTACAACCTACTCCTACTGGAAAACGTGAGACACCCATCTACAATTTCCGTAAAATGAGGTTCACTCACTCATTATGTCAATGTCATGCAGACTGCAAAACATCATTTCAACGCACCAAAGAGTATTTAATTAAAACATCACTGGCAGCCAAACTTGAAGTGGCCAAAAGGAAAAAAATAATTTCTGAGCTCTGAGATTTGTATGAAAACAAAAGTAATTAAAAACTATTAATTTTATAATTATTTTCTAAAAGTTCTACATAATAAATAGAGACGTGGTAATTCCTCAATTAATATTTAAAGTCTTTGTAGAAGTCCGGGGACGACATTGCCATATCATTTAAATTTAGTTTCATTAAAAGAAGGCTTACCTACCAAAACAAAATGGCCTTGGTATAAACTTTTCAAGCGTGTTGTGAAGACGTATCTTGTACCGAGACCACTTTCAATTTGTAATATCTCTCGTATTTCAGTATTTGTGGTTGGTACGGCAACAGATATACACATTCTGTGAAAATTTCAGCTTTCTAGCTATTACGGTTCGTGCAGGCGGACCCGGTGACAGACGGACGGACGGACGGACGGACGGACGGACGGACGGACGGACGGACAGCGAAGTCTCAGTAATAGGGTCCCGTTTGGCACCCTTCGGGTACGGAACCCTAAAAAGATCATAAATATTGGACATAAAATTCGTATACTTAATTTTAATGCACTCACCCCCGGTTTCCTGGGCGCTGATTAAGTTAACAGGTTGGTTAAATCAGTTTCGGCCAATCACATGTCGCTATTTTGAATAGAGGCACTTGATTGGCTGAGGCTGATTTTAACCAACTTGTAATCAGCGCCCAAGAAACCGGGGTTTAGTGAAATCGATAATACTTCTTAACACTTGATTTTAATAGAAGTACTTTTATGTCCTTAGGGTTCCGTACCCGAAGGGTGCCAAACGGGACCCTATTACTGAGACTTCGCTGTCTGTCTGTCTGTCACCAGGCTGTATCTCATGAACCGTGGTAGCTAGACAGTTGAAATTTTCACACATGATGTATTTCTATTGCCGCTATAACAACAAAACACAAAAGAAATTTAATATTAAGGGGGGCTCCAATACAACAAACGTTATTTTTTGCTAATTTTTGCTCGATATTGATAATGGTAGCAGGTAGACGCTTAAAATGTTCACAATGTATTGAGTATATTATTTAATAAATAAATAAATATTTTAATTAAAATTTAATTAATATTTAGGGGGGGCTCCCATACATGTTTTTTTTATTTTTTTGCGGTATTTTATAGATAATGGTACGGAACCCTTCGTGTGCGAGTCCGACTCGCTCTTGGCCGGTTATTTTTCCTTTTAAGGATCGGAACCCTAATAAGTGATAATTAGTAGGTAAGTAGGTACTTACTTTGGAATGTTTGGAGGACCCTTTATGCGAGCGGTTTCTAATTGTACAGCGGCTTGAAATTGAAATTGAAATTGAAAAATCGTTTATTCAACAAATACTAATTTTTGTACATATATCTGACAGGCTTGTGGCCAAGGTAATCCAATAAATCTAGGAACAAGTCTTAAGTTGAAGCATTATGTACAAAATAGCTTGAAATTCTCAGAATTGTATATTTCCCCAGCAGATCCCATATATTTTATAAAGTCAATTTTGTCCCTTATAGGCTTGTGGCCTGTCAAGTCAAAATAGATACTTTTTAGGGTACCGTACCCGCAGGGTGCCAAACGGGACCCTATTACTGAGACTTCGCTGTCCGTCTGTCCGTCCGTCCGTCCTGTCTGTCACCGGGTCCGTCTGCACGAACCGTAATAGCTAGAAAGCTGAAATTTTCACAGAATGTGTATATCTGTTGCCGCACCAACCACAAATACTGAAATACGAGAGATATTGCAAATTAAAGGGGGCCCCGATACAAGAGACGTGTTTAGATACACTTACGCATTTCAAAATGGAGATCTTGACTGAAACTGTTTATTTATTGTCATAGCAACCATGTCATAGACACATATACTACACATTTAAATATGATAGCATATTTCGCGTCAACCCACATGGTTGTGGTAGCTCAGCCGGTATGATGTAGACTCTCAATCCGGAGGTCGTCGGTTCAAATCCCGTGAAGGCATAAACTTTTTAAAGGAGATGTGTACTTTTTCCTAGACAGTTGGTACTTTATTCGAAATAGTCATGAACCAAGCTAAAACCATATTTATATGAAGGAATATAATTTATGAATTCTAAATATATATCATGTTTTTTTTTAAAAAACGCCGTTTTTTAGTTTTTGTGATTTAAAAATAATTATTATTTTGAAATAAAACTGCCACCCAGAACAATAATTTACTATGGCAACACTGTTCTGTCCCGTCAATGTCAACAGCCTCCTGTTCCGAGTCGCGCCACGGTCGATTGCAGCGTCTACGAAGACGTTCCGAGTCAGTTTTGGCGATACAAAACGATGGCATCGTGGACGCTGTGATCGGTTGTGGCGTGACTCGGAACATGGGGAAAGTGTCAAAATTGACAACTGAATGAATGACAGTTTTTTTTTTTGCTGCTTAGCTAAGCAAAGGATACAGGATATAAATCCTACCCATACAAATCATTTTTTCAAAATAAAAATAAAATGGCGGTTTTAATAAAATATATATTTTCTTAGGCTTTATTCATATTCGTTTCCCTACCAGAAAAACCGCATATTATTATGGTTCAAAAATCAGTACCGGAAAAATACATCTCCTTTTCTTTTTGTTTATTTTTTTATAGTTTTGAGTGCTTTTGATTTGTTGTACGATGGTACGGTACCCTTCGTGTGCGATACCGACCCGCACTTAACCGATTTTTTATGAACTGTCAAAACGGAACTTTTGTTCCTGAGTTGAATTAGCAGCAGAATGACGTCATGTAAAAGTGCCATCAAATGCTGTCTTTTTTTGCACAAAATAGGGTGACCAGCACAGCTAATAATCGCAAACCGTGATCTGTGATCGCTGTTTTGAGTCTCTAGCCTACGGATGCGCTACAATGCCGACAGTCGCGTATGCCGTATGCCATCGCAGTAGGTATGCCATCAATTGCCATCTGTATGACATGAAATCTACACTGTATTTGAGACGCATTCCGTGCTGCGGGCTCATCATTAGGTACTCTCAACCCCTCTACAGTGGGTTGCCTATTCTGAGTCACATCGCACCCCCACATCTGAGAAGATAACAGCCCCTGCTGAGAGAAGCAAAGAAAATCGTCAGGAATCCAGACCTGCCAATTTTCGACGAATTTTTCTGCCCTCCAGTCCATCGCTTAAAATCTCGCCGCCCACCACATCTTGCTGCCAAAGACCTAATTTATAAATAGGATACTGAACATAGTCAAAATGCCCCCCCCCCCCCAAACTGAAATCCTGGATCCGCCCCTGGCCGGTGTACATGCCTTATTCTTATTTCAGTATTCTGCTATGTTCTGTCTGCTACGTATCCGCAATCTGCTAAGAATTGGCGAACCTGTTTTATTAGAGGTGGCAACTGGCAAGTGTTGTTGCAACTTGCTAGTTTTATACTTAATTGTTATTGCTCAACAACCAACCACTGCACCGGTATGACCACTGCATTAAATTTCGCGCACGATTTAAATCTTAGTAGGTAGGTATATCTAGTGCTCAGGCAATTTAAATTGCAATTTGCCAGATCAAATACCAAGATACTTTTAATTCCGTAGGTACTGCGTGAATTTAGTATTCTGAGGTAACTTCTCTGATAAATTCGTTATTTACTAATAGAAAATTATAGTAAGTAGATTGTTGAGCATTTCCTGAATGTCACTTTTACAAAGCAAAAGAGAGACCCCGTCGAAGTGGAGTTCCTGGAGTGCTGGTCAGGACGAGTGCTTGTTGTAGGTAGTCGAACACTGTCCAAGTCATATCATAGACCGAAAATGCTGGCAGCTGGAGACATAATATTATGTATAAAGGAATGGTACTTACCTAAACCTAACCATTAATACTTATTACGACAGTTCGGTATTTCACAACCATCGAATTAAGTCAGCTGTCGTAAGAGAAACCGGTCCGCCCACAAAAGGCAGGCATTAGTGCACTTTGTCCATGGGCACTAATACATTTCTTGAAGTGCAACGCCCTGAGTGACCGTCGTCGTGGGTACAATACAAGGAAAATTCTGTTGAACGTTTTGAATGAAATCGCCATCCTCTTTGTTTAGATGACCTTTCCGTAACACAAACTGAGTCACTGATGTCGCCAAGTATGTACTGATGTAAGTTACAATTTGTAGTCTCGTAGTAGCTAGCTGTAATTTGTGCCCTTTTCATATTTCTACGGGACTTCGGGAGATACCTACCGCCACGGAACTATACAATAAAGTGACGTCACAGAGTACTGTATGAGACTACGTGAAATACTATAGACGAGTCATTGGAAATGAAGTCGACAGACAACCTTGTAGGGTGTGGGGGCAATGCAGCATTGCACGATCACCTTGCTTGGTTGTGGCTTCCTGTCCCAGGGCCTGCGCGCGCGCCAGTGCGGCAGAGAATGGAGCTCCTTTGTTCCAACCAACCGACATAACTTGTGAAACCACTCTTTGACCTTACACTATCCAAATATAGCAACTTGAATCTATTTAAAATAGAGTGAATGGCAAGAGTTCGAAGTGGAATTAAATTTACATTTTTTATGGAATACATATACCTATATTCTTAAGTATCTAGACGCGATGATGTCTAGTCTAGGGCATAGTTTGAAAGAACGTACGCGTATAGACGTGAGCAGAATGTAGCCTTTTAGTTAGACTAATTGCAATCGAACAATATTATACTGTCATACATAACAGTCAATAATGTGACGACGAAGCGACGACGGTTCTTCCAAGTCTGAGATTAGTTAACACGATGCGGGCCGGTACTCACCTTTTCAAATGATGTGATACGACTCATACGACATGGATACGACAGTAAAATTTTCCATACAACTTGTTACTACGGTCATATCAGTAGTAGCATTAGATACATACAAAATACAATACGCGGCTTCAGGTGCATTTTGAGCTGTTAAAAACCTGTTTAGCATTGATGTGGGTAGTTTGGATGGTAATTGATGGATGGAATAAATGTCATGCCTATCGTAGGTATGTACAGTTAAGAGCTCTACTCACGATGCAACCTGGCTTGCAATCGGTCGCCGCAACTCTTATGGGCTCTACTCACGACGATGCAACCTGGCTTGCAATCGGTCGCCGCAACTCATAAGGGCTCTACTCACGACGATGCAACCTGGCTTGCAATCGGTCGCCGCAACTCATAAGGGCTCTACTCACGACGATGCAACCTGGCTTGCAATCGGTCGCCGCAACTCATAAGGGCTCTACTCACGACGATGCAACCTGGCTTGCAATCGGTCGCCGCAACTCATAAGGGCTCTACTCACGACGATGCAACCTGGCTTGCAATCGGTCGCCGCAACTCATAAGGGCTCTACTCACGACGATGCAACCTGGCTTGCAATCGGTCGCCGCAACTCATAAGGGCTCTACTCACGACGATGCAACCTGGCTTGCAATCGGTCGCCGCAACTCATAAGGGCTCTACTCACGACGATGCAACCTGGCTTGCAATCGGTCGCCGCAACTCATAAGGGCTCTACTCACGACGATGCAACCTGGCTTGCAATCGGTCGCCGCAACTCATAAGGGCTCTACTCACGACGATGCAACCTGGCTTGCAATCGGTCGCCGCAACTCATAAGGGCTCTACTCACGATGCAATTGGTCACGCGATTTGTCGCTGCAACTTGTTGCAACAGTCGCGGTTGCTAGTGCTCTACTCACCTCCGCCACTTCGTTTGCAATTTCATTTCGCAGACGAGAGCGCCCTAACGTACCGTACGAACGTCACAATGGCACCAACACTGTCCAAATTCATTACTGAAAAGCTACCTAGCAAAATTGAAAAATGGGCGGTGTTTGATCCTTTTGCAGTGAAGAAGTACTTAATTAAAGACTGGGCATTAATGTGCATTAAGCTTTATAATAGTTACAAGTTTTTCTTTACAACTAAAAATTACGAAATAAAAATAATTTAAAAAAAAATAAGTCGACTTCAAATGTACTCAAAAAAGTATGAAATAACGAAATTTTAAACACTTACCAATTGAAATTTAGGTACAAAACTAATTTGGTGTGTTTTTTTTAGGTAGGTACCAACTTCAATATAAGTACCTACTTATTACTTACAGTTTCTGATTCTCAAGGCATGGCATGGCAACCTATACCTCAAAAAAATCGACACCAAATTAGTTTGCACGTTCGGTAGCTCAATTTCAATTTGTAAGTGTGATTAAAATTTCATAATTTTTTGAGTACATTTGAAGTCGACTTTTTTTTTGTCACGGGGAAATCCTCTACTATACAGAAAACCGCATTGAAGTCCGTGCAATTTGTGCAGCAATTAGTCGCTTGCAATCGCGGGCGATGCGACTTGCAATAAGTTGCATGCAACCTGCAACCTGCCTACTCACGATGCAATCAACCTCGGTCGCAAAGCGACAAGTTGCAGCGACAAATCGCGAGACAAACTGCACCGTGAGTAGAGCCCTTAACAGAGCTTTACACATTTAGTTGACGCCAAAGTGACGCTACAAGAAAAAAAAACCCTTGTCTAACCGTGTAACTTTAAAACAGGTCTATAATTAAATGTCAAGGTGAGCTAGCATGTTTGTAAAAATAAAATGAAATCAAACATTAATAATCAATTTGGCTACATATACAGGGCGTAACAGAAAGGGGTGTACAAGCCGAAAGAGGGTTGTCAGGGACATCATTCTGAACAACTTTCACTTTGGGACCGACTTGAACAGAGCAACTTTATTTTTATTAACTCAGTACATTTCGAGCCTAGCGCTGAGCGGATCTGTATGGTGGAGTGAAAAATAAAGTTGCTCTGATGAAGTTGGTCCCATAGTGAATGTTGTTCAGAGTGATGTCCCCTAACAAACCTCTTTCGGCTTGTACACCCAATTCTGTTACACCGTGTATAATAATAATATTATTATAGCGTCATTCCTTTTCCCATAAGAGGTGGCAGAAGCACAACTGTGCCCACTTTCAGCCAGTGATTCAATACTCCATTTTGCGTGACAGGGGGCTAGCCCATCGCCGCCGCAGCTATGGAGTTATGAAGGTTTCTTCACGATGTTTTCCATCACCGTTAGAAAGTGCGTATTACCATGGTATTATTATCTCATGTTCAGCACCGGAATTCGAACCTGCATCTCCTGCGTGAGAGACATGAAACCCACTAAACAACCGAGCTCTCTTTTAACTAATAAGGTAGACCTTATTTGTATCACTTTTAGTACCTAATTAATAATCACATAATCCACGTACCCAATATAGAGTTTATGATAGGCGCTGGACCAAAGAGTTTGCATCCTCCTTTCCGCTGGACAGTGTAGCCAGTGACTCAGGCCAGTGACATCAAGTGACATGATGTCAAAAGCAAAGTACAGTGCTACATGGATGTTTTGGCACGTGGCCAAGGGTCGGAACGGTCGGAACTAACGCAATCAATCCAATCAATCGATCGATCAATGTTGCAGTGGCGCCCCCCTGTCAGTGTCATCTAAGTGCCAAAACATCCATGTAGCACTGTAAGTAAATACAACAACCTCCTTCTTCGTATTCCGATCGGACATCGAGCCGAGCCGCACAACTTGATCATATTATACCGGAAGTAGATGGCAGCGCATTGTAGTGAAATAAAAAAAATACTTTCGCTACTCTACACTAGATGGCGCAGATAGTAATAATGTATCAATAGTATAGCCTCCTATTCTAGTGCCCAAAGACCTTATAAAAAGCCTTCTACGTGTTAGCTGTAGAAGCCTACGGTTCCGCCCCATTTCATCATATACACGCCCGAAGGCCTTTTAATAAGCCCTAACTTTCATTTGCTTTAAAATTTCACTTGGAATGGTCTTAACTGGTTTTCAA
Organism: Argyresthia albistria; assembly: GCA_963457715.1. Classification (NCBI taxonomy): domain Eukaryota; kingdom Metazoa; phylum Arthropoda; class Insecta; order Lepidoptera; family Argyresthiidae; genus Argyresthia; species Argyresthia albistria. The sequence continues at coordinate 4,979,877 of OY735262.1, read as the reverse complement.
AAAACGTCAAGACTCTTTTTGTCTATGGACCATCAGGGGTGCCAATGCCAGCCAATAGAAACAAGTTTCATTAATCTCTCATTTTGGACGTTCATTAAATGAAGATGGAGACATGACGTAAAAGGGGTAAGTAAATCCAAGATAATCTTTGAAATATTTGCTCTAAATAATGAAGTGATTTATTAAAAATGGTGCCGAAATAGTATATTTTCGGTTGACATATCAATTTCCCAACCAATTCCTATAGTTTTTTTTAGAACCTCTTAATCTTAGAAAGCCTTTTCAAAGGTATGTGGGTATCTTAGCTCAGATTGTAAAAGGCTTATTGGCTCCTACCTTCACTTCGATTTTAAAAACCTTGTGGGTTGCAATAGTATGTAAAAATAATGGCCAAGTGCGAGTCAGAATCGCGCATGAATGGTTCCGTACCATCGTACAATGGTAGATATTCAAGTTTCTTGCTAGCAAAATATTATTTACATAGTTTAGTGCGGTTGGTTTCATACTCCATGTATTGTAATCAGGTGAATTTATAAGGTTGTAGCGGTATTCTACGAAGTTTTGTCCCCCTTGAGGTATCCGGAATTAAGACTTATTTGTACAAGGATCTCTAACTGGTAATAGGGCTATGCTTAGGCCTCTATCTCTATATCGAGCTTTGTGAGGTTTCTCTAATAGAAAATGGAAAAATAAATGCCAACTAATAATTTTTCGAGTTTTATTTATGAACACCTTATGGAGTAACATTTCAGCTAGGAATTGATAAATATATAATGCCACTTTTACTTGAACGTGAGACTAATAATAACTTTTTTGTAGTTGATGAGTGATACTTTATAAAGGTTGTTTTGAAAAAAATAGAAAATAGCTTATTTTTAATTTTTCATACAATTTAGGGCCTAAGTTTCGTAACATACTATCTAATCCGCAGAACATACACTGAATTAACTTAAAAATGTCAATTTTACATAAACCGTTTTGAGTAGGGATTGCACCCCAGATGCCTTTTAAAAGGTTCTTTAGTTTTGACTTCTTTCCTAGCTAAAAACAGTCTTTATCTATGCTTTATTAACCAATAAAAATCCCACATTAGTACGATCAGTTTAACCCGTCAAGCGTTTAGCGTACACCCGTATGAACGGCAAATTTTTGTATCCTTGAGTGCTTAGCGTACAGACGGGTGAACGTTAGACGGCCTCACTGATTTGGCTCTATAAATCTATGACCAGTGGCGTTCTCAATGCCCAAAATTCATTGTTTTATTGGCCTATGGGTCATTACGATTAATTTCTGTCAACCAATCAAACTGCATGTCTTAGAAAAAAACGAAATTCTCATAGAAAACAAATCAAACCCGCTTGCCGAACGCCATTTTGTCTATTCCGTGAGGTGTCTCAGTTGTGTTGTGTTGGCGAATAAATGATTTCGAGAAGGAAAAGTTGAGTGTTTCTTATGTGTTATATATAAAATTACTGGAAAAAGTGTGTAGATCATGTTTCTAATAACAGTTTTGTAATATGTGATGGCAAAAGAAGTGAAAAATGTCCCGAACTTTCAGTCCGAATCGCACGCCGCGTATGGCGGTTGCTGACATTTTATCTCTTCGGGTTTATTATTCATTTATAGCTTTATTATGGTGATTTGGAGTGTGAAAATTGTGTAAACAGTACTAGATAATATGCAGATCATATTATAAGTGTTAGTTCAGTGCTAGTGAATAAGTAATTAGTGAAAATAGCAAGAAATAGTTCAAAGTAGTATAAAAATAGCGGGAAAATGAAATTCATCTCGTCATTTGAAAGCTTGTAAGTTTTTATTACCATAACAACTATAATAATCGGATAGGAAATTTCATGCAGATTACAGTGGTGATATATAATACTTGTTGAATAATTATGTCGTAACTTCTCTAATTTGAGAAATACGGAATCTCGGCAGAAAAAATAATTGCATCGCAAAATGGCCTGACACGCGGGCCACTTCTACTCGGCCCAAAGCCAAGCGCGTGACGGGTTAAGGTACATTTTCGAATGTCGAAATGTCTGGGCGTCTACAATGCGAACCTATTAAAAGTACTTTGGGGGTTGTAGTGTACGAATGTGGGGTATCACAGATACTATAATATTATATGGGTATGTAGATATTTTTATATGGAAATCAGTTTGTGTTTGAGCATTAAACGTGTAGAGCTTGTCTAAGCTCAAATGACGCGCCCCATCACTTTAGAATTAGATTTAGAAGTGTTAGTGCAAATATTAATATTGTATGAAACAACACGTCCGCTCTCGCGCGCTTTCAGCCACTTTATGAACTAGTTGGTAGACCTGAGTCGATCACGATTGATCGAATCATCTTTTTAGGAATGAATAGTGATACGATCGTTTTTTTGACCCACTGCGCACGGAGCGGCAACAGAGCGCCGACCCGCCGCGCCGCCACCCGTCGTCGTCGCCACCGCGCCGCTCGCAAAACTAAATTAGACTTTATGAGCGAAATATTTAGAGTACCTACCTACTTTACTATAAATTGCTTTCAGTTATTAGCTGTATTTTGGCCGTTATAATTATTTCTTCATTCATATTTTGTACGTACATTACATAAAAATACGGAGAATATACCCTCAGCTCAGCCCTCAAGTACATAAATATGCGGCAGGTGATTGATCGATCGAACGATCTCATATTTTGACGTGTGAGTCATTTGACTACCCGATCTGGTGATCGATCGAACGATCGAATCATTTTGATCCAATCGCCTAACCAATGGGTCACGATCGACCCGGGTCGCAAGAAATGATCGATCGACACAGGTCTACTAGTTGGACAACAAATCCGAGAAAACCGCTTCTGCAACTGAATGACCAATTACTAGCAAATGTTTATGTGTATTGCGTCCATATTATAAATTTGCTTGTGTGAGTAAATGAGGTGGTGGGACGCGTCATTTGAGCTTAGACAAGCTCTACCAGGCTACTCCTTGGTTTTATTCTAATATATCCGTAAATACACAATAGGCGTGTAGCACTACTAAGGCGAAAAAAGTCTGGGCGCTAGGAGGATAGTCGATCGATTTAGATTGCTAAATACAATTGAACATCACTAACATTGTTATTTTGTTGGCCACACTGTGTCTGTCTATCTATGGTCATGCTTGTGGCTGGCTGGCTGGCCATCGCGTTCGAGATAAGTCAGCTAGAGTAACTTGAATTCTTTTTAACGTGACAGCAGGACAGCCTATTTATTTTTTTCTGTGTCAGAAAGAGACGGGTAAACTCATGGCATGGAGTTACTGGAGAGGCAGTATCGGTCTCCAATGCGTGCATACCTACAAAACGTTCGCACATAAAATGGCGGCTGCTGTACCTTCATTATCGATAGGCAATATCGATAAAATAATTAGGTAAAGCGTGTAATAAAATGGGGGTAAAAATACAAGCCGGAAGAGGATTATACATAATTTTATGAACTTTGGGACGTCTTTATCAGAGCAACTAAATTTTTCGTGGGTACGTTACGTATAAGTACTTAATATAATTTTTGTATGCTACATATGGGTGAATTAAATTACTTTTAAGAATACTTCGCCTATTTCGCCTCGTTCTTACCATGGCCATTGTTCTTAAAGGCACGAAAAGTTGCATCTTGCCGGCAAGGAACAGGTTTATTCTGAAAAAAAAGTCTCATATATATACACTTGCAAAACGTTTAAATAAAAAACGGCTCTTTTGTATTTTCACAAATTATTTATTTACTGCCAAAGCCAGATCGACACATTCTCGCACAATATCCCTCCATGAATCACGAAACAGGTCATTCAGTGGTGCTGCAGCCAACAGAGCGTTGAGGTTGTCCCGCGCCCTGACCAGCGGAGACTGCCGGCGCGTCACTGTGCGCTGTGAGCCCCCCGCTAGCAGCTGTGAAGTGAAAATATAAAATGTAATTTATTTATACATTGATACAATAGCACAGGACCAGGGATATTAGCGCTTTATAGAAGAGGCCTATACCCATCAGAGGGTCGATGTGAGCTGAGAATGCTAATGATGATGATGAGATACAATACAATGGTGGCCACAAAACATAAAAGAGGAAGTCTGATACACAAAACTTTTCTTTGGGGTCGGGCCAGCTTCTTTATTGAAAATCCCCGCATAAATCCAGTCTTCCAGTTTCATCACCAGGTTTCATTATCATCATCATCATCATTTCAGCCCACATTCTCCTTCCATTCCTCTTTACCACGCCATCTCCACCAGTCCTGAGCTTACCTATCAGGTGAAATTAATTGGTCTCATTACAAGGAATTTAAGAACCTAAACGCAATGGGTATACTTGTAATGTAAGCATCCCAGGGTTCCAGCTCCCACCTGCGAGATGTCATTGTTCAACTTTGTTGTGATTTATTTTTTATCGACAATTGACCCCTACACTACGTCAAAATAACCTTGGCTGAAATGGTATGAAATAAAGGAAATTACAACATTGTGAACCGTAATAGCTCAATGTGTTTGTTTTTCGTCCTTTAACGATCCAATAAATGTAGTGACAATCAAAAGATCATCCATAGACTCTACTTAAAATCAAGAAATTGCGCACTTATCTGTGGAAGCTTATCTGATCTGAGGCTGATGTTTTGATTTACGAGTGCTGCACTGCTTTACTGAGCAATAAACCATGATGAAAGAGTCTTTGCACTTGCACTTATATGTCTACTCCCTATCCTTCTAAATTCACATTTATACAGGAATTCTTGTAAACCACAGTCCACAACACGATTTTGACAGCCGATGTACTTTACAATGCGCACATAAAATGGCCAAAACCAGCACGCGCTATGTTGCATGTGACGTCATTACCAAAGGTTGCCATATTTAGAATAAATATAACTCAATCTATCTCTCTCTACTTATGGCGTAGGTGAGGAGTTAGAGAGAGACAAAGCTATTTTTATTCGTTCGGTTGCGAATTCATCATATTTGTACAACTAACTCTGCATATAGCAAAATAGAGCCTGCCTGTCCATAATATTCATTTGTCCATTTGTCCAAGACTCATGGTCAAAATAAAATCAAATATGTAGTTTTTAGGTTCAAAACGAACGATTGCATTGAATTTGATTGATCGCCGCCATCGCCATCGTGCCATCCATCGTCGCCATTTTGTTCAACTCGATCGAGTTGTGTTGTTCGCATGTTGGATGAGTCGTACTAGGTAAATTTCGTACTTAGTCCAACTGTTCCTAGTCCTCAAAAATACTTGATCCAAATACCTGTTCTTCGAGTATTACCTAGTCCTAGTATCAGGGTCCCCTCCCTAGTCCTGTGAAAGTCAAGTCTTACAGCTTAGGACGATACCAGTGATAACCACTAAACAAACATACCATAGCTTCACGCCTTTCCCATACGGGGTGGCACAAGGACAATCGACAGTTGTGACGTAATTAAAACAAACTAAACGATCGTGTAAATAAACTTATAAACAGTGATCGGAGTAGGCAGAGCTATTTAGGTTCATTGACCGCAAACATTGATATTATTATGGATAATCCATGGTATTGGGACTGATACTCCGGGGTTTTAATAAATATAATTGTTTTTATCAATAAGTATAAAACATGGTTTATGTAAGGCAATAAGCGCATGAGCGACATTGTAAATTTTATATCAGCAACACGTTGCCAAACTTTTTTCCTAACGTGCGACGTTGCCGTTTTGTTGAAACTCGTCGTGATATCGCCAAACAAAAACAATAGCGGGGTGTTCCTCGAAACGAAACGAAAACAAGAGTGACCCACCTGTTTTTGTCTCTTTCTGCACCACTAGAATTCAATTCAAATCCTGATATTCGGGGAGTATCCATATTATTCTTACATATGGCAAGTACATAAAATAGCTCTGCCTACTCCGATCACTGCTTATAAACCATAGTGATTTAAATAAACACAATGAAACGAATGCAGTCTGTTAACAATAGCTAGATAGGGCTCTCGTTAAGTCTCGTTCCAGCATCTATTATTCTCCATTGTTAGTTTGTTCGGCCTATGTCCTTATGAGACTATACTATACCGATTAAGTGAACCAAACTTCGGTTCACTTAATCGGTCCAAACTATAAAAAAATATAGCTCCAAACAAAGTAGCTCTACCTAGAATCATAAAGAAGAACTAAGATATCTACATGCTACTTGCCAACAGATGGCGTGTACGAACCCACAAAATCCCCCGAATACTTGGATTGGGACGTTGAGAACAAGTCCCGGTGTACGCGTATTAGCACGCGTTACGCGTATTAGCACGCGTTACGCGTATCGATACCCGAGACTTGGTAGTACTGATACTAGATATACTCGGCTTCGGTACTCGAAATTTGATACTCGTTGGGTCTAGTCCATACGTTTGCGGATCAGGTACGGGCTAGTATTGAAAAATACCTAGTTTTTGTACCTGTTCTAGTATATACGCCTCAACTCTATGTTGTTCGTCTTGGTCTGTTGGTCTGAACTGAAGGTCTGACAAACCAAATTACCAAACTGTATGTATAAAAAAATACTTATACTTATTGTGTCTTGTGTCGCTATCTTGTTGTGTTTCTCTGAAATTAACTAGCCACAATGAGTGAAGACAAGGGGCAATGGAATAACCATGAACTTTTTGACTACATACGAGTCAGCGAGGATGAAGACGACAACAACGCTGTAGAGATTCCTTGTGAAGTTGATGGAACTCTTCTGCTCTCAACTCTTGTAGCACAGTTCCCGGGGTCTTGTGGATTGAAATACCGTCACCCAGATAGTAAAATCATAAGAGGAATACGTTTGAGCGATGGAAAACTACATCCGCCGATTGAGGCCGGCTGGGGCAAACTGCTGTACATTTGCGTTTTCCCGAAAGAAAACAAACGTAAGATGGAAGACGTTGCTCCAGAAAACTCTGCTGCCAAAACTAAACGTCTAGAGAAGAAGCTCATATGTTCTGATTTGATATGTCTTGGCTTGCCTTGGAAAGCAACCGAATCTACTATCAAGGAGTATTTTGAGCAATTTGGGGAAGTGGTTATGGTTCAACTGAAAAGAGATAAGAATGGCACTTTCAAAGGTTTCGGCTTCATAAGGTTTGCCACATATGCTTCCCAGATGAGAGCCCTTGCCCAAAGGCACACCATCGACAGCCGCTGGGTTGATGTGAGAATTCCTAATTCTAAAGAAGGGGTTGTCCCCCAAATGCCTTGCAAAGTATTTGTAGGAAGATGCACTGAGGACATGACAACAGATGACCTTCGGGACTACTTCTCTACATTTGGAGAAGTAACAGATGTTTTTTTACCTCGTCCATTTAGAGCCTTTGGGTTTGTAACATTCCTGGATCCTGAGGTAGCTGAAAGTTTATGTGGTGAGGACCATGTGATCAAAGGAGCGTCGGTGTCACTCTCGAGTGCAGCTCCTAAAATGAAGACAAAGACAGGAAACCCCAACTGGAAGGGAGATTGTGGTCCCCCGAGTAACTGGGAGGGCAACCGTGGCAGCTCCAGCAACAGCAATGGAGGTGGCTCCAATATTGATACCCTAAACCTGCAGAACTTGGGCATCAATCCCAATGGAGGACCACAGGCCAATTTTAATTTGCCAATTAGCTTAGTGGCTGCAGCTCTAAACCAAGCTGGATGGGGAGGCTTCCTCGGCAACAATGGTGGAGGCCCTAACAATTGGCAAGGAGGTGGTGGCCCACCACAAGGCAATGGCAAAAACTGGAATGGAAACAATCAAAACTGGAGTCAAAGTGGGCCTCCTCAGTCTTGGAACCAAGGTCAAGGTGGCAGTCAAGGCTGGCAAGGTCAACAAGGTGGCAAGAGTGGCAGCAACTGGAACAACCAACAAGGTAGCTGGACTGGTCAACAGCCACAGAGTTGGGCAGGTAATGGTGGAGGATCATCCGGCAGCCAGACCTGTAACAACAACAATAAATCCCAAACATGAGTGGTCAGGTGAGGCACAGAAATGATCTTAATAAGAACATTTTGTACCTAGGCTGAGAAGTCCTTACTAGTTTTTAAGTTTTTGTCATGTCATGACTAGGCTATTATTCTAAAAAGATTATATCACTAGCAAACAAAACTATCTGAAGAGAGATATTTTGGGTGGATCTTATTACTATTTAGTAAAAGGTTTGAGTGCTACTGAATGTAAATGATAGAGGATGGTTCTAGATGTAAGATGACTATGTAGCGATAGAGAATACAATGTGTGTATCCTATGATATGTTGTTTGTCTTCTGAAGGTTATCAATAAAGGTGTATGTATAAATTACTACCTATGTGATGTATGTTTTTTTATATTGGAAGTTTTTAATTTTCTGTGGATGTTAATCTGAATATAAGAATGTTTTTATGTGGTCACTTTTCTGTTGCCAGTCAGAATCTTTGAGCAGTAACTTGTGGTTGGTGTCTTTTTGAGGTATTAAAAGGTAATAGTAAGTTAGCATTGGGTGTTTCCTAGTCTCTGAAGATGTATGTGTAAGTGCTTCTGTTTCAAATGTGAGCTTGAGCAGGTTTCCAAGAGGATGTTGTTCACAAGTAGAATGTGTTGACATGGACACTTGGAGATCAGGATTTTCCTGACTTGATGGAGCAGTTTGGTGAAACTGGGAATGACTTTGAAAGTAAGGACCATTTTCTCTATTTATTTCATTGTGTGAATTACCAGCAATGGCATCTGTCTAGAGCAGAATGATGTGAGTGAAGATAGTCAGGAATGGAAACATGACTCTTTAGTGCCTTTAGTATGTGGTGTACAGGTGTCAATATTTTCCATTTATTCATTGTTGACTTTTTAGGGTTCCGTACCTGAAGGGTGCCAAACGGGACCCTTTTACTTCTGAGACTTCGCTGTCTGTCCGTCCGTCCGTCTGTCTGTCACCAGGCTGTATCTCATGAACCGTGGTAGCTAGACAGTTGAAATTTTCACAGATGATGTATTTCTGTTGCCGCTATAACAACAAATACTAAAAATCAAAAGAAATTTAATATTAAGGGGAGCTCCCATACAACAAACGTGATTTTTTTGCTAATTTTTGCTTGATATTGATAATGGTAACAGGTAGACACTTAAAATGTTAACAATATATTGAGTATGTTATTTACTTAAAAAATAAATAATTAAATTAATATTTATGGGGGGGCTCCCATACATTATTTTTTTTGCGGTTTTTTATAGATAATGGTACGGAACCCTTCGTGCGCGAGTCCGACTCGCACTTGGCCGGTTATTTATCTTTATTCATATACTTACATTAATGATTTCATTCCAGGTTTTACAACTACGAGGTCAAATTTACGCAATGTAGCGACGAAGGATAGCAGCAAGTAGCAACAAAATTAATGCAAGGTAATTAATTAATTAATGATGATGATGATCCTTTAAAAATAACAAAATCGGTCAAGTCCGGGATGGAATCGCACAAGAAGGGTATCATACAATAAAAAAAAAAAAATTAAAAAAGATTATGCCCTCACGAGGATTTGAACTCTTAACCTACGGATTGAGAGCCTACATCATACCGGCTGCGCTACCTCAACGATGTGGGTTGACGTGAAATATATTATCATATTGAAATGCGTGGGTGTATCAAAACACGTCTCTTGTATGGGGACCTTTTAATTTGTAATATCTTTCGTATTTCAGTATTTGTTCTTGTTCCGCAACAGACAGATATACACAGAAAATGTCAAATTTCTATCTCATATAACTCTCACAAAAGCACAAACACATACTTTCGTTATAAATAAAACCTGTATTTTTAGTTTCAAACACTTCACTTCAGTTTAACAAATTCACAGATGGGACGTTTGGCAAAAAAGTCTATTGTTCGGCCGAGATGCTCGGACACGACCGTTCGGGTCGAAGTCACCCAGATGAAAAAAAATAAAAAAATATTACGGTTTGTGCTCTAGGACCCGCTGGCGGCCATCGCGCCAAATCGCGGCGCCAATCCGCAGACCGACCGACATACAGATGGACGGACAGTGTAGGCTTAGTAATAGGGACCCGTTTGGCACCCTCCGGGTATGGTACCCTGAAAGACAATACCGCTGTCGGCAGGGCACGATTTGTATAGACGTCTCACTCTGATGGACTAGAAAGAGACAGTGAGTCAGACAGGGCCCTGTCGACAGCGTAGCTAAGGCCGGGACTCCACCAAAGCGGAGATGTGGAATATTTGTATGCGCGATGGAAACAGCTCACATCTCCGCTTCCATCGCGCCATTCAAATATTCCACATCTCCGCACACCTAATAGGCCCATTAGTCAAACGCCGAGTATCATAGTCGTGGCATCTCGGCTCCCGTCCCGACGACGACGACGACGACGTGCCAAAGCGTAGTTTGATTGGCTAATATAGAAGAGATGATATTAAGCGCGGTGACTTTCGCGAAGTACGGCGCGGGGCGCACGTTATCGTTAGCATTACCCGCCTCATAGTATAAATAAGAAACCCGCCTTGTCACTTCAGTATGGATGGACACAAGCGGCGTTTTCATATGTTAGATATTTCGCGTCTGCTGTCGCCATGCGCCTCACTCCGGTACAAGCCTGTGGGCGCAGTGCCAATAACATAATTTTCTATCTCACAGGCAGGGAGGGAGGAGGTACAAACAACTGAGGAAGATTGGAAGCGACAAAATCCAGCCGTGAAGTAGACAAGACTGGCAGTGATTCTGTTGATCAAGAAATAAATATTATTTACATGATTCGGCTATGTTTTTAGGAAATAGATTCACCATCAGGTATATTATTAAATTATTATACAGGTGACATTTAATTAGATGACCATATTTGGGGAATGATAGTGAACAACAACTTTTCGCAAGAGATAGTCGCAAATGAAAAAAGAAATTCGTCCCTCACAGTACATTGCCCCGATCAGCTGATTTCATGTTACTATGAGAGACCCAAATTTTTTTTTCGTTTGCGAGCATATGTTCCTTGGGGAAAGTTCTTCATGATGATGGGTATTATCATTCCCCAAAATATGGCCAGCTAATTAAAAACCCTGTATAACTAAAACATCAATTTCCAATTCGTGATAAATACTTAGAAGAGCAGTCAGGATCTGATCATAAAGATTGAACATGCAAGGAAAACATAGGTACCGTAATAAGTTGGTGTCCTACAGTTTAAATTCGTTACTTCGTATGATTCACAATTCTTTATTGCACAGCAGTATCATTAAAATAAAACACATGTACATAGGCGAGCTTATCGCTAAAAATAGATTTCTTCCAGCAAACCGGGCGTGAAAGGAAAATTTATGTAATGAAAGGGTACTAGGCAGTGCACAATAACAAGTTTAAATAAAATGTGAACGATAAAATAGGAACACCAGCTCGAAAAGGACACTTTATGCCATGTAAACCTTACCTAAAGTGAGTCATTCATTAAGTATCCTTTTTAGGGTTCCGATCCTTAAAAGGAAAAAAAGGAACACCAGCTCCAAGATCTAATTGAAAACGGGAAACACTACATATGGATACACATTGATAAATTATCGTTAAATATTGGAGTGATATATAAGCCTGACGGAGATTATGACATGGATGTTTTTTTAGATATTTACTCATCGCAATTGGAAAAACGAAATCGGACTGTGGTCTTTGGCGATTATAACATCGATTTGCTCAGTAATGAAAATTACGTTACACAATACACTACTGAGATTAAGGAATCAGGATATGAAATACTGAACAAAATTGATCCAAAGTACTGTACACGAGAAACAAGCGATACCAAGACCATAATCGACCATGTACATACGAATATATATAATCATTCCCTCAGTTTAACTATCATTGCATCATCACTTTCAGACCACAAACAACTATATCTAGGAGTTGGCAAATTAGCACCTATAGCAAAGAAAAAAGTTGAATACACAGCAATTGATTATGAAAATCATTATAAAAGCTTGTCAAAAGCAATACAAAGCAATGAAGATCTCGACGACTACTGCAATTTAGAAAAACTTATATTAGTTAACATTGAAAACAGCAAAATACAGAAAACTAAAGTGCTCAATCCACCACAGAACGACTGGATAAATAAAAATATTATTGATACTTACCATAAATACCAGGAATAGACTAGAAACTAAAATAAACCCAAATGATGAAGACCTGAAGAAATCGTTTACAGTAGAACAAACTAAAGCTAAACTTATGATCAAATCATATAAAGAAAACTACTATCATAAACTATTTCACGACACCTACAATCAGCCAAAGAAAATGTGGGAGATCATTAATACATTAGCTCTTAACAAAATAAAGAACCGCGTTGCTCCCCCAAAGATTATGTCTGATTCCGGATTGGTAACTGACGGTACTGAAATCTGTAACGTATTCAACACATTCTTCTCGTCAGTTGGTGCAAAGCTAGCTAATAGAATACCAATTAATTATCACACTGATAGTAGTCAATTTTTTATGTATGGACACAATTACACTCACGAATGAACTTAGGCCATGGACTGTAGACGAACTCAATAACATTATAGATGACCAAGCATTGGTCTAGATGGAATCTCAACTAAAGTAATCAAATGTTTAAAGAATGACATTGTTGAAAAACTTATCCAATGCTTAAACAAATGCTTGAGTCTTTTTCCGGATTCACTTAAAACTGCTAAAATTGAATAAAATTTATTTGTATCACTTTTATGCCCGGTTTCCTGGGCGCTGATTAAAGTTAACAGGTTGGTTAAATCCATTGAACTACTATTATTACTCAAAGGTTAAATCAGCTTCAGCCAATCACGAACCGCTATTATTCAAAATGACGGAACTTGATTGGCCGAAACTGGCCAACCTGTTAACTTTAATCAGCGCCCAGGAAACTGGGTGTTAGTACCTACCTAATTAATAATCACATACATAATCGGCTTAGGTTTAAGCAATCACCAGATTTAATGAAATATAACGCCCAAAAAATCGTAAGTACTTACCAGAATTTAATCCCCATTTTAATATGAAATTATCACCAATAAACGTAAAGTCTGCTAACCTAAACAAGGCAATTATCATCAGAATAATCGCTGAGCTACCCAAAAAGGCCACGCATGCAGCAAATATGTACTCGCATTTTATTTTAAAAAATGCATTCATTTATTAATGGCTACCATTTAAAGCGGCAGTTGTATGCATGTTTAATAACGATTTCGCGCGTGCGGTGTAGCGACGGGTGGGAGGGGTGGGAATAAAACCGCGAGACTCAATTTGCCTTCAATATAATATACTTGGTTATATGCATAGATTTTATGGCAAACGTAGTGATATATTTGGGTAGTAATGTCACAAAACTTTGCTAGTTAAAATTTGCTGCACGCGTGGCCTTTTTGGGTTATGAAAAGTTTTTGTAGTGCAGGCATGATTTATATAGCCGAAAGATTTAGGTTTCATTTATTTGTAGATATTAAATATTTTTTGGATGAGGCTGTTTAGGGTAACGATTGTTTTTTTGAAGGTCATTTAATTTCATCCCTACATAATCCACGTATGTACCTAGCCAATAGATTTTATGATAGGCACTGGACCAAAGAGTTTGCATCCTCCTTTCCGTTGGACAGTGTGGCCAGTGACATCAAGTGACATAATGTCAAAAGCAAAGTACAGTGAATACTATTATCTCTTCTGTGGTACCTACTGTGCTACATGGATGTTTTGCCACATTTCCAAGGGTCGGACGGAACTAACGCAATCAATCCAATCATTCAATCGATCAATGTTGCAGTGGCGCCCCTCTGTCAGTGTCATCGTAGCACTGTAAGTAGGTAAGTAAATACCTCCAACCTCCTTCTTCGTATTCCGATCGGACATCGAGCCGAGCCGCACAACTTGATCATATTATACCGGAAGTAGATGGCAGCGCATTGTAGTGAAATAAAATAAATAAATACTTTTGCTACTCTACACTAGATGGCGCAGATAGTAATTATGTATCAATAGTATAGTCGATCGATTTAGATTGCTAATCACTAACATTGTTATTTTGTTGGCCACCACCATTGACCTCTAAATACATTATATCTCAATGGCCACCACAGGTCACGAAGTCTGGCCAGTGAAAGAAGTCCCAAGAAAACCGCGGCAAATTTGAAAAATCTTAATGTGGCCACATATACTGTACACCGAGTTAACGGAGTTGATACTTTGATGTTTTTTTTAATTTTATTGTTCGATACCTATTTACTCTCATGACTTGGTTGAAAAAGAGAATATCATATTAGTAAAAACGCGCGTTCGTAAATTCATAGAGCATTGGATGGGTTAAGTAGGTACCTACTGAATATATTTTTACCATGCCTATACAGTTTCCCACTGCTGGGCAAAAGCCTTCATTTCGAGTATAAAGTAAACATACTTAATAAATAAACTTTATTATTCTGTTTCATAGTCACAATCAGACTCAAATAATTCAAAACCCGTATTTAAGCCACCTGGAAACAAATATGAGTAATTGCAATCAACCACATTTGAATAAATGTATAATATACAAAAGAACAGTAACTGAAATTAAAGAATAATAATAAATAGTCAAGTGAAGTATCAAAATGTTGTAAGCCAAGTATAAGCAAAGTAACAATTCGTTTGACAAGGTAAATAATGTCGCCATCATCAAAGTTTGAAAACTATCAAAGGACAGCATTCGCTCGCTGGCCAGACCAGACTCTAGCTGGCTGCCCATCGCGTTCGAGATAAGTCAGCTAGAGTAACTTGTCTTCTTTTTAACGTGACAGCAGGACAGCCTATTTAATTTTTTCTGTGTCAGAAAGAGACGGGTAAACTCATGTCAAAATAAAATCAAATATGTAGTTTTTAGGTTCAAAACGAACGATTGCATTGAATTTGATTGATCGCGCCCATCGTGTGCCATCGTCGCCATTTTGTTCAAGTCGATCGAGTTGTTTTGTTCGTCTTGGTTGGTCTGAACTGAAGGTCTGACAAACTGTTGGTACTTATTTTGTCTTGTGTCGATATCTTGTTGTGTTCCTCTGAAATTAACTAGCCACAATGAGTGAAGACAAGGGGCAATGGAATAACCATGAACTTTTTGACTACATACGAGTCAGCGAGGATGAAGACGACAACAACGCTGTAGAGATTCCTTGTGAAGTTGATGGAACTCTTCTGCTCTCAACTCTTGTAGCACAGTTCCCGGGGTCTTGTGGATTGAAATACCGTCACCCAGATAGTAAAATCATAAGAGGAATACGTTTGAGCGATGGAAAACTACATCCGCCGATTGAGGCCGGCTGGGGCAAACTGCTGTACATTTGCGTTTTCCCGAAAGAAAACAAACGTAAGATGGAAGACGTTGCTCCAGAAAACTCTGCTGCCAAAACTAAACGTCTAGAGAAGAAGCTCATATGTTCTGATTTGATATGTCTTGGCTTGCCTTGGAAAGCAACCGAATCTACTATCAAGGAGTATTTTGAGCAATTTGGGGAAGTGGTTATGGTTCAACTGAAAAGAGATAAGAATGGCACTTTCAAAGGTTTCGGCTTCATAAGGTTTGCCACATATGCTTCCCAGATGAGAGCCCTTGCCCAAAGGCACAACATCGACAGCCGCTGGGTTGATGTGAGAATTCCTAATTCTAAAGAAGGGGTTGTCCCCCAAATGCCTTGCAAAGTATTTGTAGGAAGATGCACTGAGGACATGACTGCAGATGACCTTCGGGACTACTTCTCTACATTTGGAGAAGTAACAGATGTTTTTCTACCTCGTCCATTTAGAGCCTTTGGGTTTGTGACATTCCTGGATCCTGAGGTAGCTCAAAGTTTATGTGGTGAGGACCATGTGATCAAAGGAGCTTCGGTGTCAGTCTCGAGTGCAGCTCCTAAAATGAAGACAAAGCCAGGAAACCCCAACTGGAAGGGAGATAATGGTCCCCCGAGTAACTGGGAGGGCAACCGTGGCAGCTCCAGCAACAGCAATGGAGGTGGCTCCAATATTGATACCCTAAACCTGCAGAACTTGGGCATCAATCCCAATGGAGGACCTCAGGCCAATTTTAATTTGCCAATTAGCTTAGTGGCTGCAGCTCTAAACCAAGCTGGATGGGGAGGCTTCCTCGGCAACAATGGTGGAGGCCCTAACAATTGGCAAGGAGGTGGTGGCCCACCACAAGGCAATGGCAAAAACTGGAATGGAAACAATCAAAACTGGAGTCAAAGTGGGCCTCCTCAGTCTTGGAACCAAGGTCAAGGTGGCAGTCAAGGCTGGCAAGGTCAACAAGGTGGCAAGAGTGGCAGCAACTGGAACAACCAACAAGGTAGCTGGACTGGTCAACAGCCACAGAGTTGGGCAGGTAATGGTGGAGGATCATCCGGCGGCCAGGCCTGGAACAACAACAATAAATCCCAAACATGAGTGGTCAGGTGAGGAACAGAAATGATCTTAATAAGAACATTTTATACCTAGGCTGAGTAGTCCTTACTAGTTTTTAAGTTTTTGTCATGTCATGACTAGGCTATTATTCTAAAAAGATTATATAACTAGCAAACAAAACTATCTGAAGAGAGATATTTTGGGTGGATCTTATTACTATTTAGTAAAAGGTTTGAGTGCTACTGAATGTAAATGATAGAGGATGGTTCTAGATGTAAGATGACTATGTAGCGATAGAGAATACAATGTGTGTATCCTATGATATGTTGTTTGTCTTGTGAAGGTTATCAATAAAGGTGTATGTATAAATTATTACCTATGTGATGTATGTTTTTTTTTATAATGGAAGTTTTTAATTTTCTGTGGATGTTAATCTGAATATAAGAATGTTTTTATGCGGTCAATTTACTGTTGCCAGTCAGAATGTTTGAGCAATAACTTGTGGTTGGTGTCTTTTTGAGGTATTAAAAGGTAATAGTAAGTTGGCATTGGGTGTTTCCTAGTCTCTGAAGATGTACGTGTACGTGCTTCTGTTTCAAATGTGAGCTTGAGCAGGTTTCCAAGAGGATGTTGTGCACAAGTAGAATGTGTTGACATGGACACTTGGAGATCAGGATTTTCCTGACTTGATGGAGCAGTTTGGTGAAACTGGGAATGACTTTGAAAGTAAGGACCATTTTCTCTATTTATTTCATTGTGTGAATTATCAGCAATGGCATCTGTCTAGAGCAGAATGATGTGAGTGAAGATAGTCAGGAATGGAAAGATGACTCTTTAGTGCCTTTAGTATGTGGTGTACAGGTGTCATTATTTTCCATTTATTCATTGATGACTTTTTTATCTTTATACATATACTTACATTACCTAATGATTTTAATTCCAGGTTTTACAACTACGAGGTCAAATTTACGCAGTGTAACAAAGGATAGCAGCAAGTAGCAACAAAATTAATGCAAGGTAATTAATTAATGATGATAATGATCCTTTAAAAATAATAAAATTGGTCAAGTCCGGGACGGAAACACACAAGAAGGGTATCATATAATAAAACAAAAATTAAATTCAAAAAGATTATGCCCTCACCAGGATTTGAACTCTCAACCTACGGATTGAGAGTCTACATCATACCGGCTGCGCTACCTCAACGATGTGGGTGACGTGAAATATACCATCATATTGAAATGTGTGGGTGTATCAAAACACGTCTCTTGTATGGGGACCTTTTAATTTGTAATATCTTTCGTATTTCAGTATTTGTTCTTGTTCCGCAACCTTCCGAGGAACGCGGCCTCTCGTGTTGCTCGAAGTCCGCAACAGACAGATATACACACAGATCAAATTTCTATCTCATATAACTCTCACAAAAGCACAAACACATACTTTCATTATAAATAAAACCTGTATTTGTAGTTTCAAACACCACTTCAGTTTAACAAATTCACAGATGGGACGTTTGGCAAAAAAAGTCTATTGTTGCCGAGATGCTCGGACACGACAGGTCGGGTCGAAGTCACCCAGATGAAAAAAATAAATAAAAAAATATTACGGTTTGTGCTCTAGGACCCGCTGGCGGATAGACAGACAGATGGACAGACACTGACGGACAGTGTAGGCTTAGTAATAGGGACCCGTTTGGCACCCTCCGGGTATGGTACCCTCAAAAAAAATACCTAGGTAGGTACAGTACGGGCCCTTTGTTTTGGGGCGTTCTCTCTCTCTCGCTAAAGCCCTTATTACATTACGCTGTCGGCAGGGCACGATTTGTATAGACATCTCACTCTGATGGAACGACTAGAAAGAGACAGGGCCCTGCCGACAGCGTAGTCTAATAGGCCCATTAGTCAAACGCCGAGTATCATACTCGTGGCATCTCGGCTCCCGTCCCGACGACGACGACGACGACGACGACGTGCCAAAGCGTAGTTTGATTGGCTAATATAGAAGAGATGATATTAAGCGCGGTGACTTGCGCGAAGTGCGGCGCGGGGCGCACGTTATCGTTAGCATTACCCATTACCCGCCTCATAGTATAAATAAGAAACCCGCCTTGTCACTTCAGTATGGATGGACACAAGCAGCGTTTTCATATGTTAGATAAAGGTTAGATATTTCGCGTCTGCTGTCGCCATGCGCCTCACTCCGGTAGAAGCCTGTGGGCGCAGCGCAGTGCTAATAACATAATTTTCTATCTCACAGGCAGGGAGGGAGGAGGTACAAACAACTGAGGAAGATTGGAAGCGACAAAATCCAGCCGTGAAGTAGACAAGAGTGGCAGTGATTCTGTTGATCAAGAAATAAATATTATTTACATGATTCGGCTATGTTTTTAGGAAATAGATTCACCATCAGGTATATTATTAAGTTATTATACAGGGTGACATTTAATTAGATGACCATATTTTGGGGAATTCCCATCATTATGAACAACTTTTCGCAAGAGACATAGTCGCAAATGAAAAAAGAAATTCGTTCCTCTCAGTACATTGCCCCGATCAGCTGATTTCATGTTACTATGGGTCGTATTCTAAAACAAATCTCAAGATCAGTCTCAAGCTGAAATTACGTAAATCCGACACAAATTTGAGTTTCACTCTCAAGCATCTCCTTTATTCTGAAACCTTACTCAAGAGTGCATCGCTGTGAATCGAGTCTTGAGACATTCACAGAGTAATAAACTACTTTAGGCCTGTTTTCATTTACAATTGGGAGGGAGGGAGGGAGGGAGGGGGAGAGGGAGGGAGGGAGGGAGGGGGAGAGGGAGGGAGGGACGGGGAGAGGGAGGGAGGGAGGGGGAGAGAGAGAGAGATAGAGAAAGAGAGGAGAGAAAGAGAGAAAGAGAGAGAGAGAAAGAGAGAGAGAAAGAAAGAGAGGGAGAAAGAGAGAGAAAGAGAGAGAGGGAGAAAGAAAGAGATAGAAAGAAAGAGAGAGAGAAAAAGAGAGAGAGAGAAAGAAAGAGAGAGAAAGAGAGAGAGAGAAAGAGAGAGATAGAAAGAAAGAGTGAGAGAAAAAAGAGAGAGACAAAGAAAGAGATAGAGAGAGAGAAAGAGAGAGAGAAAGAGAGAGAGAGACAGAAAGAGAGAGAGAGAAAGAAAGAGAGAGAGAGAAAGAGAGAGAGAGAAAGAGAGAAAAAGAAAGAGAGAGAAAGAGAGAGATAGAAAGAAAGAAAGAGTGAGAGAAAGAAAGAGAGAGAGAGAAAGAAAGAGAGAGAAAGAAAGAGAAAGAAAGAGAGAAAGAAAGAAGTGTTTATTTGCCACATATTTTTTTTTTAATTATTTTATGTACTAATATCACTCTTAAGCGTGGTCGAGATACCGCTCAAGCACAACAACACTGTCAAGAGAGGATCTCAACAAAAGTTTGACATCTGTAGTACAAAAAAGTTCTTTTTTATTTGAATCTTGTTCAAGAATTAGTAAAATCTCTACTCACATCTGAGATCACTCAGATGAATTATGATTTTTGATATTAGTCTCAAGCACCAATTAAGAATAAGCGCGTACTCTTAAGACTACTCTTGAGTAGATCTCAGATTAGAGATTCGTTCTAGAATACGACCCTATGAGAGACCCAAATTTTTTTTTCGTTTGCGAGCATATGTTCCTTGGGGAAAGTTCTTCATGATGATGGGTATTATCATTCCCCAAAATATGGCCAGCTAATTAAATGAAACCCTGTATAAAATCAACTTCCAATTCGTGATAAATGCATATAAGAGCAGTCAGGATGATCTGATCATAAAGATTGAACATGCAAGGAAAACATACCGTAATAAGTTGGTCTCCTACAGTTTAAATTCGTTACTTCGTATAATTCACAATTCTTTATTGCACACAATAATTTAAGCAGTATCATTAAAATAAAACACATGTACAAAGGCGAGCTTATCGCTAAAAAGAGATTTCTTCCAGCAAACCGGGCGTGAAAGGAAAATTTATGTAATGAAAGGGTACTAGGCAGTGCACAATAACAAGTTTAAATAAAATGTGAACGATAAAATAGGAACACCAGCTCGAAAAGGACACTTCATGCCATTTAAACCTTACCTAAAGTGAGTCATTCATTAAGGATCCTTTTTAACCGACTTCCCAAAGGTTTACAATTCGTCCGTATGTTTTTTTTTTATGTCTGCACCCCGATAGGGCCTAAACAGATGGACCGATTTGGAAAATTATTTTTTTGTTTGAAAGGGTTTACCTGATTGGTCCCATTGACACCAGGTCAGGATCTGATGATGGGATCCTGGAGAAATCGAGGGAACTCTTCAAATATTTTAGGCAGACCTATAGTGATTTTTGTGTTTTTCATAATAACTCGTGCAAATGCACATGGTAAGCATAATATTGTGATGCGGAACTGCTGATGAAGACCACATATGGCCACCAGATCTGCTCAATACTAGGTACAAAATGCGTGGCTGACGGGCAGGCAACGCATAGCCTAAACCGGTGGACCTAGAGCCATGAAACTTTGTACAGGGGTTCCCAACACAAGTATATTCTTATTACTTACTGGGAAGTCTTGTTTTGGGTTTTTAACAGTTTATAAGAAATAAACAACTTTTACTTTACTTTACACTTTTAGTAAGTTTGCATAGTTTAGAAGATCGTGTAGTCTCCCGAATTGCAGGCAACTGCTTCAAAACTAAATAAATTCTTTTTTTTTTTAATTCCCCAAGGGGGGGGATAAGGGGTTACAGTTTGTATTAAACTCAATCTAATCAAATAGCGTTTGTGGAAGTCGGTTTTTTCTAAAGTTTACTTTTTGTTTCAATTATTAAGGTTCCGATCCTTAAAAGGAAAAAAAGGAACCCTTATAGGATGACTTTGTTGTCTGTCTGTCCGTCTGTCACGCCCCCTTTTCTCAGAAACGCTTGGAGGTATCATGTTGAAATTAGGTAGGGTGCTGATTGATTGACTGAATTAAATGACACAAGGTGATATCGCTATTCAAGTTTATATCTTGGTTTATTTACAGACATTGAACAAATTTATCTACTACTCTAAGTTAAAAAATCATAAGAAAGTCTTATTGAACATTGAAATCTATACAAAGCTGACAGTAATAAAATAACTCATCGCCACAAGCATCACCTTCTGGACAATAAAAATCAATATTCATAATTATAATTAAAATGTTTCGATGCTTGTGGCTTATCACAGCAAACATTAATTTTTATAAAGGCTGTGGCCATATCACTAGCAAACTGTTAACTCACAGCACACAATAAAAGTAAATTAAGCATGTTACAGTCTACCTTCACTTTGCTTTTCTATACCTATTCCAGAACTTTTCGCGTACATTGTAATCTGACCAAAGCCTTAATCTTATTTCTATTACTTTAGAAACTACTAGGTACTACAGTAAAATCGTGAGTACATAGTAACTACAATACCACGGCATTACATGCCCTTGAAATCGATAATGATATTTTCAGAAAATAATCATTACATTTCCACCATTACTATGCTAAAAGAAAATGTTTTGTTTGCACAACAATATGATGACAATATGCACAGTACTATGGCTAGATAGGAATTCATCGAGTTATGGCCACTACAGATACCTACCTAATACAGAAATGTGCAGATATGTATTACATACATACACTTATACGTAAATTTGGTGAAAATGTATTATCTCCTCAATATCAATGACATGAAAAATTTAGTACCTACATAAATCAGTTCTATGAATACTCGGAAAAATCGTAAGTTGCAAGAAGGCAGCTTGCAGAATTAAATTACCAGATTAGAAATAAAAATTGTAGACCTTGCGCGGGATAACATGGCAACAGCGGTCATTGACCCGCTAAGAAAATGTATGCGATTTGACGTTTGCTGCCATTGGCTATTGTCATGTTATCCCGCGCAAGTTATAGGTAGGTGTGTCTAATAAGACGCGAAAAAAATAACCGATCTAAGATGTATACAGGATGGAAATTTTAAACACGAGCTGTAGGCCTCGCTCGACACAGTGAACGATATGAAAACGAAACGAAAACTCAAAATGTATGCGATTTGACATTTGGTGACGCTAGCGTAGCGTGACCGAACGTCAAATCGCATACATATTCTTAGCGTTTCGTGCGAACGATAATAGCGTTTTGCAACTTGTCTACGGGGCTGGAGGGAAAGTACTCTAAATAATGGAGATAGCCAATTTCACTCAAAGGAAACATTCCTTTATTTTTTAAAAGAAACAAAACTGCACCGTTACACTATTCTGCACTAGAAAATCAAGGTTTAGTTGATGGCCGCGCGAAAAAAAGGCACCACTATTACTCATTGTCATTTGCTATCTCCATTATTTAGAGTACTTTCCCTCCAGGTAGTATTTAAAATTTCCACTCTGTATAGCATAATAATAACAGGACATGTTGAAAGTATACGTTGTCCATGGTCCAGAATACGTAATAATCAAGATGCTGAAAGGTATTTGTCCATATTTATTTCGCACCTATAAAGTGGAGTTTACACGGGTGACTAAAGCCGTAAGATTTCAGCCGCGCGGCGAAAATCGACCGTCTAAATGGCAATTGACCAAAGCCACAAGCCCCAAGTTGGGTATGATCCGACTGGCCGCATGAAGCTGGTGACCAAAATCATCCCTGTAATGTAAACGATCAGTTGCAGGACCTGCAGGCGCCCGCCGCATGAAGGAGTCATTCTGCTAAACATTTTCGAAGGAAATGAGAGAGTCGTATGTGATTTTAGTCACCTGTGTAAATGGGCTAGCGATGCGGCTTGGTGAAGCGACGCGGCGAAAATCGACCCGTGTCCTTCTTAAACAAATAGACATTGAACAGGTTGTATCTGTGGTTGTGGAGAGGTTTATACTTTGAGTTTCTTGGTTGGGCGCAGCGCGTGGCTGAGCGTCACTTGCCGCTTGACCGCGTTTCGGCGCAGCTGCCTGCCGTTCCACTCGGCGTCCATCTTGCGCGCCAGCTCCAGGTCATTCTTCTCCTGCTGAATCAGTCTCTCGATCCTGAGCTGCTCCTCAAGTATCTTCTTAACATCGCACGTCTCTAACGGACTAGACAATTTCTTCATATCTAAATTGATCTTATTGTTATTGGTGGGTTCTATTGGGCTATTGCTGGAACGTTTGGTGTTCTTCCGCTGGCTGCGGAGACACCGTTTCTTTTCGGAGGAGGCCTTCCTTTTGATTTTGGCTTTCTTGGGAGTGGTCTCATTGTCAGCTTTCGGTAAGTTAGTCATGGATCGGGTTCGTCTCAATGTTTTTCCAGTATCTAACTTAGTGATACCATCTATTGCCGCAGGTGGTTCGTTGTATACAGGCTCGTCAAGGGTAAGCATCGGCGAGTACGTTTTGAGGCTGGCTTTAGTTTTGAGGCATGGTCTTGGCGGGGCTTCCTGAAAATATAAAAGAACAGATTTAGTATTGTTAAGAGAGTATTTTGCGTTACTATTGCCACCGACACGTATCTCCGTCAAAATAAAATTACCTGACTTTTATATATAACTCTGTTGTACAATCGAGTTCATTAATATACGAGCTATGCAAAGGCACTTTATAAAACTGTGGCAAAGGCATCAAACATAAATGTACATGGAAGGGTAAATAAATATCTGAGCAGATTCAAATATGTTTTATTGATGAATCAGCTCATGTACATTTATATTTGATGCCTTGGCATTGCTCATATATTAATGAATTCGACTGTAAGTACCTATTTTCACTAAAAAAGTTAAATATAATTATTAATTTCTTTCATTCGATTTTTGGACGATTTTTAGGAAATCGGATCAACGACATGCGATCCGATACGCGTATCGGATCGAGGAGTTACGACCCGATACGATCTGTGAAATCGCATCGTAACTGTCGGATCGCACATCCTAGTTCAGTCCCAATAAGCTATCATCAAAGTTTCAATAAACCCATTTTTTAGGGTACCGTACCCGAAGGGTGCCAAACGGGACCCTATTACTGAGACTTCGCTGTCCGTCTGTCCGTCCGTCCGTCCGTCCGTCCGTCCGTCCGTCCGTCCGTCCGTCCTGTCTGTCACCGGGTCCGTCTGCACGAACCGTAATAGCTAGAAAGCTGAAATTTTCACAGAATGTGTATATCTGTTGCCGCACCAACCACAAATACTGAAATACGAGAGATATTGCAAATTAAAGGGGGCCCCGATACAAGAGACGTGTTTAGATACACTTACGCATTTCAAAATGGAGATCTTGACTGAAACTGTTTATTTATTGTCATAGCAACCATGTCATAGACACATATAACACATTTAAATATGATAGCATATTTCGCGTCAACCCACATGGTTGTGGTTAGCCGGTATGATGTAGACTCTCAATCCGGAGGTCGTCGGTTCAAATCTCGTGAAGGCATTTAAATTTTCTTTTTGTTTATTTTTTTATTGTTTTGAGTGCTTTTGATTTGTTGTACGATGGTACGGTACCCTTCGTGTGCGATACCGACCCGCACTTAACCGATTATTTATTTTTACCCACCTTCCCTACAAGCAGCAACTTCAGAGCTATCACAAACGCGGAGGGCAGGTTCTGTGCGAGCGAGACGCTGCGCAGTCGACAGAGGCTCTCGAGATACTGCGAGCGAGAGGGACAGAGCGGCGCGTCCGAGCGAGAACAATCGTCGCGGCGCACGCGCAACCCCGGCACGCGCAGCGGCAACACCGGCCCAGAGTTAGATCTGAAACGATATATTCATGTTAGATACGCTGTTTGGGACAGGTAAATGGGGTTTTGCAACAACGGCATGCTGTTGCAATAATGGAATGGAAAAAACATGACGGGAACAAAGGAACAAACACACCTAAATCAATAAAGAATTTAAGACAATGGAGTGGCCCTTCCGTTACAGAAGAGTAACTAAGAATTACCTGTACTTACCTTTGATATAAATTATTAAACAGAAGATGGTGTGTCTGTGTAAGCGTGAGTAGGTAGAACAAGAGTATGCTTTCATATCTTGTCAGTCTATCACAATATCACACAGTAAATTGACATGTTATCAAGAACTAAGCACAATGCTCGTACAGAAACAAATTATACCTAGTTGGTGAAGTTCCTTCGATAGGTTTGAAGTAGCACAGCTCCAGCCTCATCGAGTCCACACTCCCAGTTTCATTGTTGCCCTCCTTGCCAACCCTTTTCTGAAGTAGTTTCCCTGTGTAGGGCAATGACACAGGTAGTGAATGTACTGTCTTCTTCTGTTTTCCTTTCTCACTACATTCTTCTTTTTTTGTGGAGTCACTCTGGAAAGGAAGAATAGAATATGAATATTTATCAACTGGATTTAATTTATCTAGCCTTGAACCACTAATTGATCAAATAATATAGTCCAATACCAATAGCAATCAACACATTACACTTACAATGCTTGAGTTGAGACTTTATTAATACTTACAGACAGTGAGACATCTTTCGCTCCATCCTGGCCATTTTCTTTATTCCAAAGTCCCGAAACAGTCTTGAATTTCTTGTCAAAGCCATTCTTAAGGTGTCTACTGTAACTTGGAGTCATCTCAGGAGAAGCTCGACTTTTGTCTTTCTCGGATAACTGTCTAGGTGTTGAACAATCAGTGCTGGTGTTGTCATCAGTGATTTGAGGACTGCTACAAGTAAAAGTATAATAAAATATTATTTACAAAAGAAGAGGTCTTTTATAATTGTATCGGATGAGAATTAACAACATAGTGTCACACCTTTTCCCCTACGGGGTGGCAGAGTCACAACTGTGCCCACTTTTAGCCAGTGATGAGAATTAGATTGATATTGATGCAATATACTTACTCTTTAGTTGCTACAGCTACTTTTCGCTTACACAAGTAATTGTCAATTTTGTTTATTCTACGTCTAGAATCAGATGTTGATTCAATATTTTTTTTGGGTATTGTGGCATTTGGTTGCCAGGAACTACCCTGTTGCATCTGTATTGCTAATGTTTCATCTTGTTTTAGCCTTTCCAAATACTTTTTGTGAGTCTCATCCTCTTCCTCCTGAATTTTTCTGTATAAAAAAGAATGGGGTATTTCTAAAGGTGCGTACTGACTGAGACGTTACGTTACGCGTTACACAGCGAGCATACCATGACATGTTAAGATCGAGCTGGAAGCCAGGAACAGTTGACACTCGTTGCTCGCCGTTTCCCCGTAACACTACGTACTGACTGCATGACTGCTCGCTGTGTAACGTGTACTACCCGTTCGCTGTAGGTTTGCCGGTGCGTTGGGCTTTATTAATCTGTGCGTAAGGTGGAATTTCCACCCACGCACCGGCAAACCTACAGCGAACGGGTAATAATTCTCGCTGTTCAACGCGTAACGTAATGTCAGTCAGTACGCACCTTTATTAAGAGGTTGCACACAGCGTATTTTTAACGCGCAGATGCCGCTCGTATACGCACTTCAAACGAGATTCGAACACAACCTTGTAACCTAAGCACACGGGGAGATCGTGAAACGCACGTCTACTGCGCGTATACGTGCAGATACAGCGACCACCCAAACGCGCCGTAGTCGCTCGTAGCCTCTGCGTTTTGATCAGACTCGTCAATGGCGTTGTCAAACGTGCGTATACGCGCTTCAAAACGCTACCAGAAGGCACTGTCAATAAAAATTAAGCCCTACTACACACTAGTACGGCACAAATACTATAATATTATACTAATACAGATAGACCACCTAGAACAAAATATGACACCGGCGTAAACTGAGCTGCTACAAAAGCTTCTTTAGTTTGAGGCCATTATAACTTGGTGCAGCACCATCGAAAAATTGCAAATACCACGAGATGGCGCTAAGATATATAGCATTTATTCTAAGATTAGTGCCACCTAGAAGTATGTTAACTGAAACCATAGTACAAATCTTACTCCTCACACCATCTCTTTTTTACGACAGGTTACTAATTCTGGTACCACAATAAAAAGGTACCACAATGACGCAATAAATATATGAGTATGAGTATAATTTGTATGGGATGAGCACCCAGTGATTATGGTCATCCTATTGCCCAGTAGCCTATACTTAGGCGCGTCATTTGCAACGTGCGACGTTTAGCCACTACCTTCTTGATGCTCATTGTTTCTATGATCAAGTTTTAAGCGCATTTGAATATAAAAATGTAAAAATCGGCATCTAAGGCGCTGATAACGCGCGATCATGAAACGCACGTAAAAATACGCCGTGTGCAACCTCCCTAACTTATGCTCAACTCCCTAACTGTGCAGTAAAATGTGTCAGAATAAATTCATAACTAGAATATGTAGCTGATTGTTTTGGTCATTTAATTACTAGAATAACACTGAAAAAATAAACACTATATCCATTATCTTTTTGCTACTCACTTGACCAAGTCTTCAGTTTCCTTCAAATGTTTCTGTTCAAGCTGCAGCCGCTCTGCCCTCAACCTTGTCAGTTCAGCTTCATACTCAGATCTAATTTCACCAGGAGCACTGAGCCGCAGAAGAGGTTTGTCTGAAAAAACACAAACCGATAATAGGACAAGGGCTTCAAACACCACAAATATAGGATTAGGCTATAAACTGACTAGGGCATGCAAAACTCCGTTTACAGTGAGTTAGTAGGTGCATACTGAGTGTATTTGTACCTATATGTAGAAACAGCTGGTACAAATACACTCAGTACATACCTAGTCTGAGAGATACTTTATAGTAAGTATACTATGTAGAAATATGGAGGATATATTTTGTGTTGGAAAAATGCTCAGCTGTCCTTTAGTACATACAACAGCCAACCGTAAGCTGGCCCAGGTTGATGATGCTGTGCCTTTTTCAATAGGAAAACTTGGCGAAAAATATGATAACACGGTCTTACCCTCAGGCACGTTAATGTCATCTCCTTTCAATTTAACAGCGATCTCTTCTGGAAACTTAGTTTTGATGAACTCCCAAAGAGTGACATTGACCAGATTATTTTGTTTTCTTGTTGTTCTAAGCCAAGAACCTATTCGCAGTCGACACAGAGGGCAACACAAAGCGTTATTTTCAACGCTACCATTGAAGCAGCCGTAACAGAAATCATGAAAGCAGGGTAAAGTCACGGGTTCTGTTAGAATGGACTGGCAAATAGAACATATTACATCATTTATTTGTAACTTGTCTAATTTCAATATTTTATTTTCAATTTTGGACAGCCGCTTCTTTGACTTGGCCGCCATTTTCAACAATTGTTGTTTTTTATTTTGACAGAACTGAACTGACAGGGACAGGTGAGCCTAAGCCTAACCATAGAGCATTTTTTTCTTTTGTTCTTGAGATGAATGAAAGAGAGGAAGGATTCAAAATAAATCGATCGATTTATGAGATTTATGAGGCAGGGACAGGGATTCTAAAGTTGTAGTAGTGTTGCCGCCTCAGAACAATAACGTTCACACACGAAATCACACGCACGCAGAGATGGGCGCTGGGAATTTTTCCGAATCAGTTGGAAAAATTCGAAAAGTTGGAATTATTCTGGAATTATTCCGAATCCTTCCATTTTGGTGGGAAAATAAGTGGAAATATTGGAAATTAAGGTGTTTTAAAAAGATATCGAATTAAAACCGGCACACGTCGATAGAAGACTACTATGCCAACATTTTATCTCATGAGGATTTTTCCCCTAAAGCGTCACATAAGCTAGATATTTGATATCATAGAGAGCCAAAGGTTTATTTTTGCAAAATCATTCACTCAAATATCTCGCTAATGTGACACTTTAGGACAGATTTCCTTATGACATAATTTGTTGGTATAATAGTCTTCTATCGACGTTTCCAAGTTTAATTTCGATATCTTTTAAAAGCACCTTAATTTTCCCATATTTACACAAGTTTGATGGGGAAATATGTGTAAATAGTCTAAAATAAAGGTGTTTTACAAAAATATCGAATTTAAACTTACACACGTCGATAGAAGACTATTAGACCAACAATTTATGTCATGATGAAAATCGACCTAAAGTGTCACATAAGCGAGATGTTAGAGTGACCCCAGTAAAAAATGGCAACACTGGTCAAAAGTAGTGACCCCTGTCAACAAAGTGACATCTGTCAACAATGTTAAGTAACATTATCACCAAGTCTTAAGATTTAATGATGTTGCAAAAAAAAGCTTTTGGCAATCTAAAATATCAAATATCTCGCTTATCTGACGTTTCATTAAAAAAATCCTTATGATATAAGTTGTTGGTCTAATAGTCCTACATCGATTTGTGCAGTTTTCAATTCAATATCTTTTTAAAACATCTTAATTTTTCCATATTTACACATATTTTTCCATCAAAATGGAAGGATTTGGAATAATTCTGGAAGGATATCGGAATTATTCGGAAAAGTGGAATAATTCCGGGTGATTGCCCATCTCTGCACGCACGACATGTACATGTACGTTCCGACTTCCGAATTCCGAAACAGCCACACAGTCGGTTTTTTTCATAGATAATGCAAACTCTATGGTTTTTTTATTTATTTATTTGAACGTATCTATAAAAACAGGTCTACCAACTTAGCAGGCAACAGAGAAGCCATGTTGATTATTTTCTTTCTTTTTTCGTCATGCACCGACTCACATGTATTTGAGAACGATAAAAGATTTGTGAGAAACTACGAGAAATATGGTGGTTGGAAGTGAATCAAAATGAAGGTGTTCTTTTGTTTGTGCAATCACAGTGAATTGTTACAGTGTTTCATGTGAAATCTGTTGTGGACACGGACAATTTAGTGGAAATGTCTTCAATGCATTTCGTGGTCCATCCTCTGCCTGGTACGGAGGATCAATTGATTGATAGGTAAATATGGTTTCCTTTCTGCAAAACTCCATTTGACGTTCATCTCAAGAAATTCATCCGAAATCACCATGTCGTGACGTTCAGTATAGAGTGTGCTTTGTCCCTAGAAATAATATTCCCTTGAGGCCACGTCTCCAGGTGGTTTCTCCTAGTAGGTACCTCCATCCATGCAAGAAGTCCCTGGCATGCTTAGTGCATGTACTCTCGCTAACTAATCGTTATTTACTTGCGGTGTAATTATAGACTGGGATTTCTAGTGGTGTAATCTCAGTTGACATGATCTTCCGATCAATTTACATTTGCGAACCCCGTAATTCGCATTTATTCCTTTTTATCGCCATCGCACCTGTAGTTTCAATGATCTGGCACGAATAATGGAGTCTTGCATGCCTACCTACAGTTGGCAAAATGGGTGCTATCAATATGTACTTAGTGCAACATTTATGTAATGCATTCAGGAGCACCAGCCTAAAGTTTTGACATTTTATACATGCATCATGCCATCAAACCATCTGATGAGGTAGTCTTGTTCTTTGTTGTAGTATCAGTATACTGCTCAACAAAGAACAAGAACAGGATACTTACTGAAGTAGGCAGTAAATAAAATTTAGGGTTAGGAATAGAAGCATGAATCATTCACAATTTATAAAGCACACACTACCTACTAACGGCCGTACTTAGAGTCGTTTAATGATTCAGGATTACTAAGTAAAGAATTGATCATCTAAAATGGGGCTGGACGGGACACATGCTACGATGCAAAGAAAATAAATGGAGCCAACAGGTGACACACTGGTACCCGCAAGATGGCATTAGAGGACCGGGCCACCCGACGAGAAGATGGGAAGACGAAGTACACCAATGGAAATGGTTGGAGGAGGCCTATGCCAAAAGGGACACAGAAACTAGGGATATTATTTAAAACTGTTTTTAATTGTTCAATACTTTACAAACACATTGTTATACCCTTTTTTCTGAAATAAAAGGCTAATTATAATAATAAAAAAAAGTAAATAATTTTATATGAAAATTAAAATTTGGAATAGGTTTAATTGGTCATTATATGACTCTGAGTTCAGGCGGTAAGTTTTGTTTTTTTGACAGGCTGGTGGTGATTACTAAATTATTGTTATAACTACACTCTCTTACTTGGAAAGCACCAGTCTCAACTGCCTGAATGTTTATTTGCTCAAAGTGATTGGTAGACTTGGGTAGTTCCGGAGTGAGTTGTTCCATGCTCGCTCAAATCGTTCATTCCACATTGTTCCATCCATCCAACCCCTCTCTCTTACTAGCGTAAAGGCGCAAAGCCCAGAATGTAATCTTTCATTCCCATTCTTACTACTTATGCATAAACAGAGCTTATGTTTAGGGTCCAATTTTATTAAAAAAAATTGCATCATCATAGTTCATAGTACCGGTTCTAGTTCCAATGTGAGGTAAGTACCTAAGTGAAAGTAGACTTTATGCTTCTAAGGATATTTTTTTTTGGTAATGAGTAGTTCCGATGAATGATGAAATGACAAACAAAGAACTATAAAACAAACCATACCTTTTTAACTCGTCGGAACTAGGGGATACAAGAACCATCTTTTATCCAGAACCGGGTTTTACGGTTCTGAGCCAATCAGAACCGGGTGCCCGGTTCCGGTTCCATGGGTTTTTTTGAAATAAACATAAACATAAATAACGCCTTTGTATATATTTTTTTATATTACGTACGTTTAATCAGTCTTATCAGCCTTCCAGGCATGCAAATGCAAAATCAACAGAGATCCATAAAGATTATATAAATAGTCGGTTACACCAACTTGAATAAACGTCGCAATAAACGTTTTGAGTTTGAGTATCATATACTTTGATGATATACTATTTTCTATACTTAATTGACTGAGCGAGCGAAGCATCTCCGTTTCAGGATTGGCCAAAAATGCTTTCGTATGTTTGTTTGTTTTCCTGTTCAAAATGGCGGAGATATGGGGTTTTAAAATGTAAATAAAACCGGCCAAGTGCGAGTTAGACTCGCGCACGAAGGGTTCCGTACCATTATCTATATAATTGGAACAAAAAGTAAACTTTAGAAAAAACCGACTTCCACAAACCCTATTTGATTAGATTGAGTTTAATACAAACTGTAACCCCTTATCCCCCCCCCAGGGGAATTAATTTTGTCAAATCCCATATCAGTGCTACCCCACGCTACTAAGGAACCCCTGTACAAAGTTTCATGGCTCTAGGTCCATCGGTTTAGGCTATGCGTTGCCTGCCCGTCAGCCACGCATTGTATTTGTACCTATTATTGAGCAGATCTGGTGGCCATATGTGGTCTTCTTCAGCAGTTCCGCATCACAATATTATGCTTACCATGTGCATTTGCACGAGTTATTATGAAAAACACAAAAATCACTATAGGTCTAATCGGTCTAATTTTCCAAATCGGTTCATCCGTTTAGGCGCTATCGAGGCACATACATAAAAAAAAAAATAAAAAAAAAAAACATCCGGACGAATTGTAAACCTCCTCCTTTGGGAAGTCGGTTAAAAAAACCGCAAAAAAACACGTTAATTGTATGGGAGCCCCCTTTATATTAAATTTATTTTGTTTTTAGTATTTGTTGTTATAGCGGGAACATAAATACGTCATCTGTGAAAATATCAACTGTCTAGCTACCACGGTTCATGAGATACGGCCTGGTGACAGACAGACGGACGGACGGATATCTTGAGATTTTAAGGTACTTTCCCTCCAGGGCCCATTCGTTTGTTCCACCCTGTATATGTGTGATCTGTAACTGTATTTATAATACCCAAAAAGTTTTGTTCAAATTATCATCTTATGTCAGAATAACTTTGTAGCTAGTTGAAAAATAACATTTGAATTGATTCAAAGCTTGCCGCGCTTTTAGGGCCTTTAGTACCTACTAAACGCCGCCGTAAGCAGCACTATCTACAACCTACTCCTACTGGAAAACGTGAGACACCCATCTACAATTTCCGTACAATGAGGTTCACTCACTCATTATGTCAATGTCAAGCAGACTGCAAAACATCATTTCAACGCACCAAAGAGTATTTAATTAAAACATCACTGGCAGCCAAACTTGAAGTGGCCAAAAGGAAAAAATTAATTTCTGTGCTCTGAGATTTGTATGAAAACAAAAGTAATTAAAAACTATTAATTTTATAATTATTTTCTAAAAGTTCTACATAATAAATAGAGACGTCGTAATTCATCAATTAATATTTAAAGTCTTTGTAGAAGTCCGGGGACGACATTGCCATATCATTTAAATTTAGTTTCATTAAAAGAAGGCTTACCTACCAAAACAAAATGGCCTTGGTATAAACTTTTCAAGCGTGTTGTGAAGACGTATCTTGTACCGAGACCACTTTCAATTTGTAATATCTCTCGTATTTCAGTATTTGTGGTTGGTGCGGCAACAGATATACACATTCTGTGAAAATTTCAGCTTTCTAGCTATTACGGTTCGTGCAGGCGGACCCGGTGACAGACGGACGGACGGACGGACGGACGGACGGACGGACGGACGGACGGACAGCGAAGTCTCAGTAATAGGGTCCCGTTTGGCACCCTTCGGATACGGAACCCTAAAAAAATCGCTACAACCCAAACGGTTTGATGGATATTAACAAATGAGGTGTCGTTGGATTCGTAAAAACCATGAGAATGAAACAGACTATATAGTTTTAGTAAAAAGTCAATAGGTTGTATTTTAGATCGCAAAATGTAGTTTACAAAGTTATTTGTGTGGCTACTTTCATACTGCATGTACGTAACCAGGTACATTCATAAGTTTGTATGTGTTATTGAAGTTAGCAGTTCAGCTTTCCCACCGACATACTCGCGAGGTCTACAGCTCACAGAGCCACTAGTTAATTATTTTTTATAATATGAACGCAGAAACGAAATTGCATTTATACTGCTGTCATTGAGTGACGACCGAAGATGCTTACATATAAATATGGTTGCCATATTCACCATCAGAAAAGGGCCGTGAAGTTATGTTCTTTTTCGGAACCGTAAAGAACCGAAAACACGGTTCTTGAAACTTCAGAACCGGGTCTATGAAAATTGTTTATAACCGGGTATACCCGGTTCTCTGAGAACCGGGTAGAACCGGGTGCATGCCCTAGTCGGAACGTTGGGTACGAAATAGAATTGGATGCATAAGGGACTAAGTTAAGTAAGCTCCGGAACTAAATGGTAAATAATGAACTAAAGCAGTGAAGTAGTTCCAGGAGTGGAAGGTTACATATCATTCTTTTCCCTCTCCGGACACAAAATGCGCAAGTTTATGATTAGGCAGGTCGAAATTTCACTTACGGGCTGTTTAAATTGGTCAATCACAGTGGACAGTACAGTGGTGTAAACCGATCGGACAGTGGCGAATCAACTTGGCTTTCAAGTTGCCTTGCCAGTGTATCCTAGTCCCAGTCCCTACGGAGTACTATTATCTCTTCTGTGTCCCAGTGTAAATGTCACTGTCTCGACTACTCGCCACTGTCCACTGTCCTTGCTACTGTACTGTCCACTGTCCTTGAACAATGTAAGACATCACTATTTGCCAATAAAGTATATTTGTCTATTGACATTTCACCGTCGCAAAATACGGTAGGTACTTGATAGGCCTGTTTTGCGACGACATCTGTCAAGAGGTCAAGCTATGTTTAACAAACTATAGAAACTA
>OY735262.1:4924743-4944747 GCA_963457715.1 Argyresthia albistria | reverse complement strand
CTTAGCCGCCATTACGCACAGCGCCATCTACATAATTAACTACACCGTCGGTAACTGTTTTACCGACCGCGAAGACACTAAATATTAGACTAAAGACATACAGTTATGTAAATCGGTATGTGTTTGTTGTTCCGCAGGATCATCGGCCTCTGCCTGCTGCAGAACGAGCTGTGCCCGATGTTCCTGAACCGGCACGTGCTCAAGTACATCGTGGGGCGGCCGGTGCGATTCCACGACCTCGCCTTCTTCGACCCGGTCGTCTACGAGAGCCTGCGCCAGCTGGTCGTCGACGCGGAGACTGGAGACGCACACTCGCTGTTCGCCACCTTGGACCTCAACTTTAGGTCAGGATTACTGTTCATTTCATAATATTACCAATAGATAGGGCATGCCGATTCATGGATGTCTGGCGATCAGTTCCCATTGTGTTTCCATAGTATAGCCGTGAACTACCGTTGTATTCCGTTTGAACTATCCCGAACTGTAATGCGAGTCGGAATATAAAAGTATCACTGCATCGAGTAGGAAATCGTTTAGAACCAAAATGAACCCATTTAAATTTAAAAGGGGCTAGCAAGCTTATTTGTCGATACTGTTGTTCCATCATAAAACATTTGCGATTGCGGCGGTGGTGTGTAAGTAAAGTATCGAGTGTTCCGTCCTCCAGCCTGGAGATGTGCGAGGAGGAGGGCGGCGGCTGCGTGGAGCTGGTGGCGGGCGGGGCGCGAGCTCGAGGTGACGGCGCACAACGTGTACGAGTACGTGCGCAAGTACGCGCAGCACCGCATGCTGCTCAGCCAGGAGAAGGCGCTCGACGTGAGTATAATATTATACTAATACAGATAGACCACCTCGAACAAAATATGACACCGGCGGCGTAAACTGAGATGCTACTAATAAATTTAGATCGAGAAACTTAAACAGATAGACAAGTGGGCAAACTTATTAAATACCTTAGTTTACCTTCCCATTGGTCCCATTGACACCAGGTCAGGATCTGATGATGGGCTCCTGGAGAAATCGAGAGAACTCTTCAAATATTATAGGCAGACCTATAGTGATTTTTGTGTTTTTCATAATAACTCGTGCAAATGCACATAGCATAATATTGTGATGCGGAACTGCTGATGAAGACCACATATAGCCACCAGAACTGCTCAATACTAGGTACAAATACAATGCGTGGCTGACGGGCAGGCAACGCATAGCCTAAACCGGTGGACCTAGAGCCATGAAACTTTGTACAGAGGTTCCTTAGTTGCGTGGGGTAGCACTGAGATGGGATTTGACAAAATTAAGCCCCCAAGGGGGGGGGGGGATAAGGGGTTACAGTTTGTATTAAACTCAATCTAATCAAATAGGGTTTGTGGAAGTCGGTTTTTTCTAAAGTTTACTTTTTGTTTCAATTATAACGTGTATGCTAGTTACGGCGTTTAGTCGTAGATGCGAACGCGTAATAGAGACCACACCAGTACATTTCTATAGTAAGCATTGCAGCGCGGCTTAGGGGGTGTAGCGCCGTATGCGGCCTACGACGTGACTAGGAGACCTCAGATAAAGTAGTCGCGAGTACGGTTGTACCCCCCAGGCGATGCGCGTGGGCGTGCTGGACGTGCTGCCCGTGTCGGCGGTGGAGGGGCTCACGGCGGAGGACCTGCGCCTGCTGCTGAACGGCGTGGGCGACATCAACGTGGCGGCGCTGGTCTCCTACACCAGCTTCAACAACGAGAGCGGCGAGCCGCCCGAGCGCCTAGCGCGCTTTAAGCGCTGGCTGTGGGCCATCGTCGACAAGATGACGCACCTCGAGCGGCAAGACCTGGTCAGTTTCGATGCACTCTATTCTCTAATGATGTTGCCCATTATGTGTCTTTCGTGGTAAGACTTTCGTCCCTTATCTCTGGACTCTATTTATAAATAAATACCACAGCCTTAAATGATGATGCATCGTAGCCTCAAGACTGTTAGTTAACTGAAGGTGATGTACTTGCCAGGTGTACTTCTGGACGGGTTCGCCCGCGCTGCCCGCCTCGGAGGAGGGCTTCCAGCCGATGCCCTCGGTCACGATCCGGCCGGCCGACGACGCGCACCTGCCCACCGCCAACACCTGCATCTCGCGCCTCTACATCCCGCTCTACTCCTCGCGACACGTGCTCAAGCACAAGCTCCTACTCGCGATCAAAACTAAAAACTTCGGCTTCGTCTAAGCAAAAAGGATTCCTCTAGCTCGTAAGCCGCTCGTTGTAAACAAATCTCCTCGTGTTCACATTCACACATCCCCCACCAGTCCCAGTAAATTGTATATCTACATGTACTTTATATATTATTGACGCTACGTATACGTCTTCTTAGTGTTCTCTTAATCGACTTTGGACGGATCTACGTGACTGGTGATTTCGAGCAATATTCACTATGCAGCACATATTTTGCATTAAAGTCTATGTATGTATTTCTGCAAAGTGCAGAATGAAGAAACGTCATGTTTTTGTTATTTAAATGGTAATCTCGGTACATACATGAATTCAGTCGTATTGTAGTTATCACGATGATGCCGACCGTTAACACTAACTTGCCCTTTGTATTAAATTTCATTTTAGTACTATTTTTTATTTGTATTTATTTTGTTTATTATGCTTTGAAGCAAAAGTGCATTTGGTTGCGTTCCTAATGTACATTATTTATTCTTACTTGACGGCGAAAGGAGTGTGACTCTGGCACTGAAAATATTCAAGAATATTTTTAATCTCTGTTAAATAGTAAAATTATATAAGATCATAGAGTATGATGGGTACTTGCATACAATATTTTGGGTAAGCTTGGATGAGGCGTGGAGTCCAAGTAATGGTGTGTTGTTGTGATATCAGAGAGGAAGTATTTACGCGCCTCTTCTAAATTTAAGACTATAATTAGATTTTCCTTTGTTTAATTGATTAATGATTCATAATAAACAATCTCAAAAGTGCTTAAAAAAATATTTTATTTATAACTTAGCCAAGCATGCATTAAATTAAGCAAAATATAGGACTGTTTCTAATGTAACTTTTTTCACTTAGGTGATAGTGAGTTCTGAATATGGGTATTGACACAACTGCAGACTACTTGGTATTGACACTACTGCAGACTAGGTACTTGTTTTATAACAGAAAAAAATCGTAGAAACTACTTTCGTCAAATACTAATTTCGTCATTTGTTTGTCTGTTATTCTTCAGGATTCTTGGATGCGCATATATTTTATAGTTAATTTTATTACATGTAGCAAGACATAAAAAGAAAATATAAAGTTAAGTAATAAAAGTATTTATTCTAAGACAAACAACACTATAAAAATATTTACAACTTTTCTTGTATAAAATAATTTACCAATTAACACTTGAACAATCCGATAATGCCAACACTCAACACAAACATCACGATGATTATTGCACCTTAGAAGCCATTTTTAATTCAGCTGATATTTTTTTATATACTCCATATAAAACTGCAATATGACACACATGTAAAAGGCCACTTGTGAATGGGGTGCTTGGGTATGTGTTCCAGCACATCTCAATCAAAGCAAGAATTAGGAATCGCACTATAACAGAATAGTTGTTAGACCAAAGTAAGTATGGCAAAGTATGGAAGTACCACGAGTAGAACTGGTAATGCAGACTTCTTGCGCAGAGTATGCCAATGAAGTTGACTATAAACATGGGTAGGATGAACAGCTGAGAGAGGATGTCATAGTTGATGCTGTGGAAACTTTCTCCCTTGGTTTGATCCAAAGTCTTTGCATCAACTTTTCCTCCTTTAGATGACTTTTGTAGACTAGATTCAAAGGAACTAAGGAAGTCCTCTTGTTCTTTGGTCAATTTTTCACTCTCCTTTTGTGGTTTTACTGGCTTCTTTTTGCCAGCTTTCTTCAGTTTGGCCAGCTCTTTGGTGCGATGGTTTTTAGCATCAATCTGTGGTTGAACTTGTTTCTGCACATAACGCAGGCGGGCATAACTTTTGAAATACTGAACACACATGGGTAAAAATATCAGTAGCAGCAAAATGTGAATACCCAGCAATGACAGATGGAAACATTTGCTCTCAAAAGTTTCAACATCCAAGAATCTGTAATTGACAGTCCAGGTGTGATTGAACACTCGTCCTAAGTCAAAGCTACCTTTCAGGTAAGCAATTGGATTTCCAATCAGAAATGGTATGCCCAAAACCAACTGTATGAAGCCACACAAAATAAGTTGCTTGATGGTATCTTTTAGACCCAAATTGACATGATAGAAGAATAACAATGCTGGTGCATACAGCAATATATTCATCTTTACTGACACACCGAGACTATAGAAGATGCTGCCCAGGTTCCATTTTGAAGCAATGAAGAAATTCAAAGCTATGTAAAGAAACAAAACAGCAATGGGATCATTGAACAGCCGCAGTACATGAATTGAGTGGATTCTGTATGAAGTAAGTATTGTAATTACAAGAACATATGGGGGCACCTTTCGCGTTTTAATGTAAAGCCTAAGTACGAATATAAGTTGCAGGAGATAGATACCAATGAAGATGTACTGAGCCAGCCTTATGTTTTCCCCTTGGTTGGTGAGGAAATATAATGCTGAATAAATATAAACAAATCCAGCCGGGTACACAAGCGGACCGGTGTCTCCACGCAGCTGGCTGTAATCGAGTGTCCCATTCAAAAAGCCTTCGCATTCTTGCATATATGCTACCCAGTCTATTTCTGTATAAGGCACACGTTCTACGATAAGAGTATTCAAGATCACCTCTGCGACGATAATCAAAAGTGCAACAAACGGCAGCTGTGCAGGATTAGTGATCAGGTTCTTCAAGTATGACCACGTAAACATCTTCTTTACCTGATGAAAGGTTTCCTTCACAATGCTTCTTCCTCCCATCGTTACGGTTTCTATATCGTGCAATATTTGTGGGACATGTGAAGTAGCGAGCGCCCTCGTTTCGTATTTGTCTCTTATTCCAAAATCCAGTTAAGTTAGCCCTTGTCCTTTAAGCTAAAGTAAATTCTATTTTCAGACACAGACACGTTCCCGGTGTGCCCGCTGAGCTGTTTTTCATTTTCAGACTTTCAGTTTGAGCCTTTGAGCGAGTGAGCCAAGCCAAAGCCAACTGTCTGTCGCTTTTTGACAGCAACAGCAGTGATGTGGGCAAGAAAAGAAAGATAGTTTAATTAGTTTGATCGATCAAATAGGGTACAATGAAAAAGGCTAAAAATGTTCACCAAAATTTTTTTTTTGTCCCTAAGACAAAGTAGGTACCAAGTAAATTATATGAAGTCCCGATATAAACTAATGCACTTTATACCGATGTGCCTAAAAACAATGCTTTAAGTTCCAAAATAAACAAACTCAAATGTTTATTGCGTTCCAAGTGTTGTACAGATGTTACATTAAGTAGGAACTTATGACTTAGAACCCTTTTCGGGTATTGCACAGGTAATAATCTCACATACATTTTAAATCAAGCGTCAACTTTGCCTTAACTTTAACTTTGCCTTTGTAAGTAATTAACTAAGAAAGTAATTAACAACAATGTTCCTACATAGCTATAAATACTAAACTATGTTGCGTATGGCCTCTAGCTCCTCCTGACACACAGGTCGCCCTAGTTTGGGAGTTAGAGCCACAATTATTAGGAAATAAGAAACAACACAATAAAAATATATTTCATTTCATTTCATACATGTCAATCTTAGCTATCCTATAGAAAAAATCTCTTAAAATATTATACAACAAGAACATGCATGCATTATATAATATATATTATGCAGACTTCTAAATATTAGGCAGACTTTCAAATAAATAATCTTGAACTGGGTCTGTAAATAACAGACTACATAACATACTATGAAAGGAATTCGTCTATGGAGTAAAAGCATTTATCTATTAAAGATGTCAGATAAGCGAGATATTTGATATCATAGAGTGCCAAAAGTATATTTTTGCAAAATCATTCAATCGTAAGACTAAGACTTGGTGATAGTGTTACTTAACATTTTTGACAGATGTCACTTTGTTGACAGGGGTCACTACTTTTGAGAGGTGTCGCCATTTTTGACCCTTAGAAGCTCATCTGGGAGTGTCCGGGACCAAAGTTCTGATCAAGAGAATCTGTCATGAAATCAGGTTGGTAAATCATGCCAATGTTACACAGAGAAATGAATTATTAATAATTTACTACTGAGTTATTAATACAATATTGTGAGTATAAAAGGGCTCAATGGTCATTATTTCTTAAACTAATGTTAATGAGGCACACCGTGAATTCACCGTAGGAACGCGGTACGCGATTATAACGGAAAAGGACAGAGCTATCTATTAATTTGTAAAAAATATGTACTTTATTACATCTAGAGAAAACTTTATATGAATCGATTCGGATGGACCATGGAATCGATCGACGTAACAACACTTTTGAGAGAGATTGCAAAAAAAAAAACAATGTCAAATCTGTCAAATTGTCAACAGTTGTTGGCTATGGTCTGAATTAAGCTGTAAGATAAATTTACTAACATTCCACACACACCGCTCACAATATTAATACAAGCCATTATAATATCGTGAAATCCGGAAAACCTGCAAGTGCTGAAGCTGAATCTCAATCTACGGCTGAATGTAAGTAAGTGTGCAGAATAAAAATTTTGCAATTTTTTTTCTGAATCACACAAATCAGAATAATCAAATCGGACTGCGCGTAGAGTCGTCAATCAAATGTCAAAATCATTCACGCACCGCAGCCGCACGGGAGAAAATCTTTTATTTTGCAAAAGTTCTGTATTAGTTGAGTTTAATTCAATAAACTATCTCTGTAACGATGGCAGGTAATTTCTGGCAAAGCTCACATCACCAGCAATGGATATTAGATAAACAGGACCTCCTAAGAGATCGCCAACATGACTTGAACATTCTGAGTGAAGAAGAGTATCAGAAAATCTTTAATTTCTTCGCGAGTATAATACAGATACTCGGAGAACAGCTCAAGCTCCGTCAGCAAGTCATAGCAACTGCTACAGTGTACTTTAAAAGATTCTACGCGAGAAATTCATTGAAGTGCATCGACCCACTGCTTCTGGCACCAACATGTGTGTTCCTAGCATCCAAAGTTGAGGAATTTGGTGTAATATCCAACTCACGCCTCATAACCACATGTCAGACTGTGATAAAAAACAAATTTAGCTATGCATATGGCCAGCAAGAGTTTCCATACAGAACTAATCACATACTTGAATGTGAGTTCTATTTATTAGAAAATTTGGACTGCTGTTTGATTGTATTTCAGCCATACAGGCCTCTGCTACTCTTTGTACAAGACATGGGACAAGACGACTCTCTTTTGTCATATGCTTGGAGGATAGTCAATGATTCACTGAGAACTGATGTTAGTTTGTGCTACCCTCCATACCAGGTAAGGTCACACTATCTGAACATTCAAGTGCTTCATACGTGAACAAAACCTGTTTTAGGCAACATTGTCTTGCCACTACTAAATACATTTTATTCTTTTGATTTCAGATTGCCATTGCAGCACTACATGTAGCTTGTGTTATGCTTGGCAAAGAAAACCTGAAGCCATGGTTTGCTGAGCTAAATGTTGACATGGACAAGGTGAGTTAAACTGGGACCAATTTGGGAGGAAAACACACTAAACTAAGAACAGTTTTACACCTTGCATAGCTATAGTATTTATCAATGTGTATTTCCCCTTTCAGATTCAAGAAATTGTGCGTGCCATCATCAATTTGTATGAAATGTGGAAGAGCTATGATGAGAAGAGGGAAATACAGGGCCTTTTAGGAAAGATGCCTAAACCGAAGCCAGCACCACAGAGATAGGACCCCGCCAACATGGGTTGTAGTAGCTATGCAACTACAATGACCTGTGACGGACAATAAAATACTTAGTGGCAGCGGGAAATCAGTGAAATGCTAAACAAAATATGTTTTTTTTTTTGTGCTGGTGAAGATCAATTTGTAATCAGACATTTTATCTCACTTGCAAAATCAATTAGGCTATGGTGAAATTATCTAGCTTGTATCTAATAATACTATAAATAGGATTGATATTAGTAAATGTAAGGATTAAATGTTGTACACTATTTTATATCAAATAATTCCTAAATCAACAAGACTGGTTCATATTATTCATTCAGGAATATCATTTGAAATAAATTATTTTCAGTAAGTAATCGTTATTTTTTAGGGTTCCGTACCCGAAGGGTGCCAAACGGGACCCTATTACTGAGACTTCGTTGTCTGTCCGTCCGTCCGTCCGTCCGTCTGTCTGTCACCAGGCTGTATCTCATGAACCGTGGTAGCTAGACAGTTGAAATTTTCACAGATGATGTATTTCTGTTCCCGCTATAACAACAAATAATAAAAAACAAAAGAAATTTAATATTAAGGGTGCTCCCATACAACAAACGTGATTTTTTTGCTCGATATTGATAATGGTAGACGCTTAAAATGTTCACAATATATTGAGTATCTTATTTACTTAAAAAATAAATAATTAAATTAATATTTAGGGGGGCTCCCATACAACCTTTTTTTCTTTTTTTGCGGTTTTTTATAGAATCAGATAATGGCACGGAACCCTTCGTGCGCGAGTCCGACTCGCACTTAGCCAGTTTTTTTTTAAAATTCCTACTCCCAATCCCAATCATATAAATCCTAACCCCGCAAATATATGCCGTGTTGCCATCAATAAGTGAAGTCGGAAGAAATTTCATCAGCAAGTCAACACGCCGCCGCCGATGATAGAATCTACAAGATAAATTGTCTACACAGATTAATAAAGAAGAGAAGGAACAGATGGGAGTTGGGGGACACAACATATAGGCCTACCTGTTCTGTATTTTATTTTTCTCTGTCCATCCTGGGTTTGCTAGAAGAGATCACTTTTTAGAGATAAGCTTCCCTTGTAAAATAGGTACTTCACTGTATTTTCTGTGTTTTGTCTTTTATGTGCAATAAATATACAGGGTGTTTGTAGTATGGTGCGACAAAACAAACAGGAGAGTAGAGAGGGGCTTGTACTGAATACCTACATTTCTGCTTGAAATTCTGTTCTAAGTTGCGTTTTGGATGAGATATGCCTTTTTTAAGATTTCTGGAAAAAATAGACGGTTTATTTTTTAAGATTCACTAATGTGTGATATAACGTTAGAAAGGTCATGAACTGAGAAAGTTATTAAACTGGTTTTAAAAACTTAATAGCTGTTAAGTTTTATGTAACATAATTTTGATTTCTCATCTTTACATTAGCGATTAACCATTTTACAAACTTTCGAAG
This sequence comes from Argyresthia albistria, assembly GCA_963457715.1. NCBI lineage: Eukaryota > Metazoa > Arthropoda > Insecta > Lepidoptera > Argyresthiidae > Argyresthia > Argyresthia albistria. Next base: position 4,935,438 of record OY735262.1, on the reverse strand, counting down.
TCAAATAGATAGACTATCAATATCAATTTTTGTAACAGTTCTTGGAACTTTTGAGATATTTCGGAAGGCTGACTATCTAGGAATACAATAATTAATTATTTATCCAATTATCACTAGAAAAATAAAATATGATGGACTATGTGGCAGAATTGGGTATTTTGTCCAGAAATCTTCAAATAATCATATTTCAACCACTACGCAACTTAGGACAGAATTTCAAGCAGAAATGTGTTCAGTGCAAGCCCCTCTACATCTCAGATTTTTTTGTCGCACCATACTCCAAACACCCTGTACAAAACCTTTCAACTAAAAAGCGACTCTTGCTACAACCACAGGGTGCTCATCGCATACAAATTAGAATTAGTAACCCTTCTTAAGAAAGAGCTGGCGTGAGGAGTAAGATTTGTAATTTAAACGCCATGGTTTCAGTTAACATACCTAGGTGGCGCAAATCTTAGAATAAATATATATTAAGCGCCATTTCGTGGTATTTGCAATTTTTAGATGGTGCTGCACCAAGCGATAAGGTAGTTTGCGGAGTGTCCCCGGCCTCCTAGCTTAGGTACCAACTTTGTGCAGACCGCCCCACGGGGTACAGGAGCAGGGCGACATGTGAAGCGCTCCGCCGCCGCCGCACGCGTCGTGCTCGCTCGCCCTCCCGCCCCGCTGCCCTTCCCGAGCCAACCTGGGCCCTGCCCACCCCTTTGCCGGCTACTCACACGCCTGCTGCAGGGACAATCTAGGGCGAAAAAGTTAAACAGAAGCCGCCTGCTGTGTGTGAGTATCTACACCCACAGAGTACATCCTCCTACACCACTCCAAGCGCGCGCACACAGCAGGCGGCTCCAGTATAAACATTTTTTCACCCTAGATTAGATAGGCCGGCTTTTGCCGTGGGCGCGGTCTGCACGAGACGTTGATACCCTATAAGACGGCGTGGCCACGGGACGTTCGCCGCCGGTAGCGAATTTTCACGTAGTGCAGAGGTACAGACAGAGCTAGGCAGCTCTATCCCGTTCGCACCGCGCGAATTTCGCCGTGTCGAGTGTCCCGGCGGCATCCCGTGGCCAGGGCCAGGCCGGTAGTCAGTAGTCATGCATGGCATGCCTGACTGTACAGACAGAGTACAGATCTCGCCATAAGGTCTACTATCGTAACTCAGCGTGGTCGCAACTTTGCCCAACGCACTAACAATGTTTAATACAAAAGCTACGAGGATCATGTTCGTATGAACAAGAGACCAGTGATGACAACGGCTCGTCGAAACTAATTACTAAAACATACCCACCTCTACTGCGGATTGTACGAATACATTAACCATAACAATAAGGATGCTATGGAAAGAGTACTGACATACTGTAATGGATCCACGCTTTGGGAGAAATGCGGACTATTGAAGACAGCTTGAAGCATGGGTTGATCGTAATAAAACGTCGAGCAAGCGTTTATGTGATGATGTCTAGAAGAACTAATGCTAAGCGTATATTACGTACCCGGGGTTATGGGGTAGGTTATCGTTCTCCTAAAATAATCCTAAATGTTCCAGAAAGGTCTTCTCTTCTATTAGTTAGAGGGGACAAACAAGACACGTCGCAGACTACTAAATAGTCGATTAGTGGACTTTCATCCAAAGACAAAGAGTTTTCTATGGGAACATGAAACTTTTTAATATTCCTGCACGATATTGTACTTTTGGTCACCCTAAGCCTCAAGTACGGCGTGGTATAAATGCAGCAGTCTCATTCTTCGAGCTATCAGTTGTTCGCCAAAATAAAATCGCTGCAGACAGGAATCGGAAACGACATGTCTTCCACGAAGGTGTTCCTGTGTGACCTTTGCATTCTGCTGGTGTTTTACTTCAGTTGGGCGGTTGATACGGATGCTGTTGGGTAAGTTGTTAAGACCTTGGATAGGCCTACTGGGATAACATGTCTTGTTTGTTAAACTTAGTTAAATCGCCCCAGCTCGCACCGGATAATACCTACAAATAATAACTACCAATGAAGAAGTTTTGAAACTTTCTGAAGACCGAAACTTGCACCTTTAAATGTCATGTCCACCAGATCTGTAGGCGGCAAGTCAGCCCCGAGATACGACACTATACCCAGGGGCAATTGTTCATGCGGAGGTTTCGCTACACCTTCCCCGGCGGAGGGCGCGGAGCCTCTTCTCTCTCAGATGCCTGGGCTCGTGGTGCACCGCGACGAGGACGGCGAAGCCACCTGCAAGGCGCTCTGTCTCGCTCTAGCAACGGCCACGAAGGCGAAGGGACCTGAGATACTTTGCAGTAGGCTGAAGGATGCTAACGAGTTGAAGGTATGTAACCAGTCATAAGGTTACAAAGGAAGAGTGCTGCCATACATACGCTACGCGGACAAAGAACACTGGCCTCATGAACATATTATTAAGGCGGTTGGGCATCGATAGATCAGAATATCAGGAGATCAGATGACGTGCTTTGGGAGAGGCCTATATCCTGAAATAGGCTGATGCAATGATAAAATGAACATGATGACCATCCAGTCGATCGCCTTTTAATCGTACGTCGTGGCTGGGGCAGGAATATAATTGCTCTCAATACCTCTTTATTTCCAGTTGTCAGCGTTTTTCAAAGTCGGCAACAAGCCGTGGATTTTCGCCGGCATGACGGCGGAGGCGCCACTGTGCTGCGCCGGCTCCAAAGTGAAGCCGTGCGACTCCGCGGAAGCTGGCAACTTCACTTCCACTAAAATGGGGATCTTAAGCACTGAAGAATAATTACCGTAGACTAGACGTAGTTTCTAAATCCATTCTTCTGACAATTTCTGACTTAGGTAGGGTTGTGTTTACTTTGTTACCAGCAGCACCATCATCACCAGCCTGTATAATTCCATGTTAAGTAATTACTTATGCATCCTCTCCTAGCGTACTCTAGTTTACATCACAATCGTAAGTGTCGGTGTACGTTGTCGCAGGCCACACGGGGCACATCCTGCGAGGCAGGGCTGGCGACGTCTTTCATTCATGAGACACGCGAGTTTGCCCTGCCATGCAAAATCTGGTTCAGGTGGCCTGCGTTGCCTGCATCTCAGCATACGCAGCAGAATTATTCCTTGCTCGCTTAGTACTTAAGTCGCTACTAGATGCCTCTAATATAATTAAACTAATGTGTATTATTGATGAGTTTAACAACACGATTTGGAGTCTGAAAGCATGCCCAATGCACTTTAATATTTTATTCTTACCTGGGGCCCAATTCTCGCCGATGTACTCTACACGCAAATTGTGTACGACGACATTTCATACGCAAATGATAATATTCTATGCGTACGAGACGCTTCCAATTCGCATGGCTGAGAATTGGGCCCCTGTACATACTTACTAATAATGAAAGTTACGATTACGAATGTTTATAAATATAGTGTGTTATGATTATGATCTGCAGTTTTCATTCTAACTTAAGTCTTCATGGGTGACTATTGAAATAATAAATCATTAAGAATTATGTATTGTAAACGTTTTATTCTAATAAAACAACCCTGGTATAGGTAAATACGTATAACCCTAATTGGAAATATTTACAGGAGATCTGGACATGGAAAGTGATAGATTAGGTAACATTAAAAGTGATGATTTTAAGTTTTTGTTTTATGTTTTTGAATTAAAATTATTTTGATATCCTGATTTACAATCCTAAAACTTTAGTTTAGAATATAATCAGAATGGCCAAAATCCTAATCAGCGAAACACAAAGAGTTAATTACGACCAGTAAGAGGACAATCAATTTAAATTTCATCCGCCACAATCACAATAAAATTCTTAATATCTAGGATTCATTTCATAAAACAGATAATGACATTTTGCTGCCATTAAAAGAGTTACCAACTTCAATGCAATGCTCAAAGCTTTTCCCCACTACTAGGATAATTTTCAAAAGTACTTAGTTCGGGGTTCCCAAGAAGGAATACTTAGTAGACTTGGTAAAACTTGCTAGCTTGCTTCAACGTGAATGATTCTTCTGAGCATACGAGTTAAGAGACCGGCGACCGCGTGAATTTCCCATACAAACGTAATACAAAAATGATTTTAATTTGAGAACTAGTTCAAAGCATTTTTAGACTGTTAATTGGATTTATACACTGTTTACGCAGGTTCCTGGTCGTATACCAAGGTTCTTATTCAAATTACTTAAAAATATTTTTAAATTAGTTGAAGAGGAACCCTGGTCACAGAATAAGTAATAAGTAGGTCTATCTTTTGTTAATTAATCCTGTCCATCCTAGGTTTGCTGGAAGAGATCTCTTATTAGAGATAAGCTCGCCTTTGTACATGTTTTTTTTCATTATTAAGTGTCTGTATTCTGTTTTTGTGCAATAAAGTATAAAGTAAAGTATAAAGTAAAGTAATAGTACTAGCGTACAGAAGGATCACTCCTGAACAAAAGACAAGTTTAGGTATAAAAATTTGCCTACTCTAACGAACTTCACCTGATTGCACGCGAAATTGAAATTTATCGCGTAGCGCGAGCTTTCATATTCCGTTGCGCCCCGCCGACTCGAAACCGGCATCGCTGCAGAAACTCAGGGTTGCAACTCGCCGATATAATTAGTACAGACCTATTTAAATAAATCAATAATATAATGATATTCAAAGAACCACCTATAAATTACGTCTTACTTTTAGCTATCTACTAGGTACCTATAAAGGTACCGATTTTGTATTTTTTGTTCCTAATCTGCTAAATCATTTATTATTATTACCTGTTTTTTATTTTGGTTTCGTTTATGTTTCTGAAGAATGCATTTATCGTGATTTAGACCAATAATGGATTATAAGGTTATCTCTGCTACAATCATCATTCAAAACAGTTCACAACTAACACTAGTTATAGATCGAAATAAACAAAAGAGCACCCATAAACAGAGCAGTACTTTTTATATTGACCAGTATCTACATTTAATTTTAGTCTTCATCATTATGATTTTATTAAAGAGTTAAAGAATTAAAGGAAAAATATGTAACAAATCACTGACACAACGATTAGAGGCGCAACGCGTCGAGCGTATCAGCTGAGTGACAACCGACTGCCATTGACGTACCGGTAGGCGGGCCGGGCCGATCATACCTAAACTGCGGAGTGAACCAGGCCTGCCCTGGTATACAGAACAGGAACCTGCGTAAACAGTGTATAAATCCGATTAACAGTCTAAATGCTTTGAACTAGTTCTCAAAATCAAATCATTTTTCTATTACGTTTGTATGGGAAATTCACGCGGTCGCAGCCCCCTTAAAAAATTAGACTATCATTTCTCAAGCAAAGAAAAATGATAGCGCGACTTTCGTCAAACTAATACCGGCTGTGTGTTGGTTGTGTATCCAGGCACAAATGCCCGCCTGCCCACATCTTACAACATAACAGTAACATTATTAGTTTGTTGTGTATCCAGGCACAAATGCCCGCCTGCCCACATCTTACAACATAACAGTAACATTATTAGTTTGTTGTGTATCCAGGCACAAATGCCCGCCTGCCCACATCTTACAATATATCAGTAACATTATTAGTTTGTTCCACGTTATAAATACTTGGCCTCACCGCGAGAGAACCGCGAATCGAGGTGCTGCGCCTTCTTGACGACGGACTGTTTCTGCGCCTCGTCGAAGCGGTTCACTTGCAGATCCACGTCGCGGCTGAACGGGCGGCGCTCCTTCCTGCCGTCGCTGTCTCGCTCCTCCTTCTGAGCGGGGAAACAGATGGGATACGTCAGCTTGAGATTCCGTCAACTAGATTACAGTATTCCAACGATCTTTTGGCGCGTGAGTGAAGTTTACAGGAGGGCGCCACTTCTTCGCAAAACCTAATTCAACGAACCTGTCAAAAAGCGTCAGTTCCGTCTGTCTCCGCAAGCCAAAAGATTGCTGGAAAGCTGTAAGAAGAGGCTGATAGGAAAACAATTAAGTTAAAACATCTCAAATTAAGTTGCACTTTACCAACCTTTTTCTTTTTCTTCAGTTTCTTCTCATGCATCTGGAGAAGGCTTTCGTCTCTCTTGTGTTTCTTTTTGTGTTTCCTGGAACAATCGCATTATTTTAGTGAACAACAAGATGCAACAGTTATCTTACCATGGTCAGAGATCTTCTTTCTTACATTACAGTGTCAATATTATCAATCATCTGGATGCGTACAGCTACATGTATGAGCTTCATTTGAAGGACCAGCCGCTACTGCGGTGCTAGGTTTAGCAATTTGCACAATAGTCAAGTGGCTACATACCTCGCCTCCCGCTCCTGTTCGTGGTCTCTCTTCTCCACGTACTTGTCGTGGGCCTCCCTCCGCAGTGCCTCCGCGGAGTCCTCCTCGGGCGCCAGGCCGGCCGCCTTGCGCGCCTTGTGCTCCGGAGTGTCCGTCCAGCTTGACCTGCAGCCAATGATGCGGAAACCAATATGTAGTCTTCCAACGGTCACACTTGAGTGACGTTTATAGAGTGGCGCTAATGCTACGCAACTTAACGGAACGAACCCGTCGACAACAACAAGCGTTAGTTCCAAAAGATCATTGGAAAGCTGTACACTTACATGCCGCAAATATTGTGTTTGTAACTCAAGAAATAATCTGCTAGTTTCGGCTTTGCTTTGTCCGTGACGCTAGCCCGATGGTCAGACGATATTATCACGGTGAAAGGGACAAGAATAGCAGGAGACCGGGAAAATAGGCGCGCTTTGGGAGAGGCCCATAACCAACAGTGGATTGAAGGACCATTATAACGATGGTGTCTTGAAATTGATAGGTTGGCAAAAATATCAAAAATACACATCTCATGAAAAGCAAATAATACCTGTCAGACATGTCTGGCCCTGCCTTCGCCCTGAAGCTCCGAGCCTCCAGCCCGATAATCTTGGCCTTCCCTTCAGGCAACTCCAGCATCCACTTTTCCCTAGATTTGACATCAGACCTCTGCATACTGTGTCCATCTAAGTCCTTTATCTTTATGTCTAGCGCTCGCTCTTCGAGTTTCTTATGTGCTTCCGTCCATTTATCCTGGGCGGAGGCCGGGAGAGGGCCGATGCCGCAATCTTCATCCGAGCTCTCGTACTTCACGACTTCGCGATCGGCTAACACCTTCCGCATTTCGCTAGGTATAGACGGTCCTGGAAGAACAGATAATCATATAAAATACAAAAAAAACTTTCACAGATTCTATGCGAAATTCAAGAAGAAATTCTACAAGAAACCACTGTAATGTTTGGTCTATAGCATTTTTATTGTAACAAATATGGCTATTGGCATTCCCAGAGGCATTGGCATTTGGTATGGTTGCTTACCTATGTTCCTGTCTTTCCTCTGTAAGTGCGGCGGCAAAGCAGGTCCCTCATGGCCAGGAGACTCGCTGGCCCGGCGTCGCTTGTCGAGGTGCGGCGGCAGTGCGGGGCCGCACACGTCGCCGCGCGCTGACAGGCGCTCGCGCAGGTCCGGCGAGCGGCTGCGCTCGGCGGGCGCACGCTTCAACTTGTGACGAAGATCGGTGCTGTCATACTCAACCGCCTGCGAATCATCCCCACTGGAAATCTCCCCTTCTTCACTACTCTCCTTCTGGTTGCTCTTCTGAGTGGACGTCACCTCGACTATCTCGACATCTTTCGGCTCATCTGTTTTGACTTCCTGAATGTCAGTAGTGCTACTCACTTCCACGGATGTAGACTTGTCTCTATCTTCCTCTTTTTTCGGTTTTGAACTCTTCTTTTTGTGCTTCTTTTTGTGTTTCTTTTTTCTTGTTTTGCTTATCTCTTTCTCTAAGTTTAAAAGCTTCGCCCTGAGACGCTCGTCGTCAGAAGAATCAATTTCGCTGGATTCTTCTGATACCTCCTTTCCCTTTTCTTTTTCAGCTGACTTTTCTTTCTCCTTGACTACAGCTGGTATCATGCTATAGTAGGAGCCAGCCTGGACTGGTTCATCAGATAAGTCACTCGCTGGCTGTTTGTCTATGGTAATAGGACTCGTCTTGCGATTTGGAGGCTCTGCACTAATAGGCTTTTGCACTATAATAGACCTCTTACTTTTGATTTCAGGTGACGATGAACGTGTCCTTGACCTAGCTCTGTCGTATTTATGGGATGGTTCTTCTTTGGATGTGCTGGGAACAATATTCCTTTTTATTTCATCTCTGAAATCCCGTCTTGGTTCTGATGGTTTATTCAATTTTATTGGAGAATGTCTTTTTCCGTCTTTACTAGAGCTGATACTATCTTTAGGCCTTTGACCAAAACTCCTTTCTCTATCATGGGCTCTTGGCTCTGTGGGCATGGGTCTTGATCTCTCATGTGATCTCCTGCGCCTATCATTACTCCTCTCTCTTGAATATCGTCTCCTTTCCCTTACAGGTGATGGCCTTGAGGGCCTGTGACTGTGACCCTCCCTTGGTTTTTCATAGCGGTCCCTCTCATCGCGCCTCCTGTCGAAATTCCTCGCAAATCTGGCATTATCAGAGGGCTTACTTCTCCCAGATGATTGCAAACTCTCCCTTTGGTTAGTATTTCTTCTTGGTTCATCTCGCCTTTTAGTATCACTGGACTTGAATCTACCTGTTTCAGAGTCACTGCTTGAGTCATCTGATATCATGATAGGAACCTAAAAACAAAAAACGGGTGTTACTAGATGCAATAAAAAAAATCTTAAAAGAAAACTTACTTTATTTTTGTACATTTGTGATATTTACAGTCAGTAAAACAGTTGAAGTGCTAATCCTAAAACATTTTAGCTATTTTCCTAGCACTGTATCTAATGGACTTCAAAAGTCCTGCTGTGATGATGCCCTTCACCGATTGCCTCACACTAGACTGCCAGACTAGATCTTTGAGGATTTGTCTCAGGATCACAGCACAGTCAATGTCATATGCAACAGCTCTAAGCACATCTTCCATGTCCTGCTGCAGTCCACCTCGGTTCCAAAACTTGACGATCCTTTGTTGAGGAGTCATCGGCAGCTGCATCAGGTGGTGCAGCTTGGTTTCAGGATTAAGATCTTGGTGGCACTGAGCATCTCCGGTGGGGAAGTCAACGTAGGCATGGAACTGTTGCAGCACAGGTCGGTACAGCTCACGGAAGTTCAACAGCTGAGGCTGCACAATATTTCTCACTTTGTTTTTATTCTCACCAAAAGTCATCCTAAAGTCACCCGCATAGCTCAAGTTAGAGACAGCAAAGTAGAAGTCAAATTCTGAGAATGTTTCTGGCAGGATGAGCAGTGCAGTATGGACTGCTGAGCGCAGGTTGGACTGAATTGCAGCCTGTAGCTGTGTGCTATTGGTCTGTTTTATGATCTCAACTGGTTTATGAAGACGACCTGCTAAATACAAATCCTTCCAGTCAAGAAGATCTGCTACCAAGTCTCTTTGTGACACAACTCCATACTTTATCATGACATTTTCTTCCCTCATCTCAACTAGTGTGTTGAAATAAACTTTAGCACCCCAGTTTTCCTGGAACCTGGCAATGAACCCTTTGCCCAGATACTTGAGTGCCGAATAGTGTGACGGGTTGATCTCGATGTTGGCGCCGTGCCAGCGGTGCGAGTTGTCCACGCAGTAGATCAGGTCTAGCATGTTCTGCTTCTTCTCATTGCCTATTTGAGGCTTCACAGCAGATCCATATGCAAAGCAGAATGAAAAGTTTTGTGGAAATTTCGACAAGATCCTGTAGTACAGCGGTGAAATATCCTTGGCAATGGACGCGGTTTTGATCGCAGCAGCTGTCATCGTCCTATTTGTATCAAATAACTACGAAGAAATGCTGACCTGGCTGCTATTCCTTACGGCGAATCATGCACGATGTTACAAGATGTTGACACAGAAAATTACTACGGTTGGTTATATTCGACGAATCAAGACGCGGTACCTAATCAAAACGTAAACAAACTGATATTTGGTTTTATTTCGATTAAATTAGCCAAGAAAACGTACTAACCCAAAAATTCAACGCATTTCACAAGCAAAAATCTAAATTTGACATTTGATCATTTGAATCACAGACAGAGTACAATTTGAATTTTGATTGAATTTGACTTTGACAACCACGACTCCACCAGCACCACCCACCTTCTGTTCCGCGACGAGCTATCAGCGCTATCATCGCTCACATCACGTGACGTCACGACCATCATGACCGTTCCGAATGGGAAACACGATCCCATTCGGAACGGTCATGTCACGTGAGCGATGATAGCGCTGATAGCTCGTCGCGGAACAGAAGGAAGGAAGTTATTTTACGATATAAATATCGAAAAAAAAAATGTAATAAAATATGTATGGGATCAATTGGGAATAATTGGGATCTGTCATTTGCTCGCTGCACTTATTTTAATATTAAATTGTTATGAATTTCAAAGCACTTAATAGACGATTTTCTGACAGCTAAAAATAGTTCTGAAAGTTGCCAACAGATGGCTTTGTATCGACATGGGGTTGGTTTTATCGTTCATCCATAATTTTAATATAAAAAGGTGTTTAATGGATAGCTGGTGGTGGTCACTTTCCTTACCAAAGTGGTTTTCTTTTTGTGAGGAAATGCATAGTTTTTCCGGAACTCATAAGCTTGTTTATTTTGTGAACGGCTTCCTCCAGCATTTGTATTGATCACAGACTATATAGAGTACTACGTATTGATTTGACCTTTCAAAAAGCTTTTTGGTAGTAAATAGCTTATTGTAAAAAAATACATT